>VZTI01004272.1:10814-29700 GCA_013397865.1 Struthidea cinerea
CTCTGGCCTCCCCAGCATTCCCCGTTTCCTCTTCCAGGGGCTTTTATCCCAGCTCGGCATCACTCACCTGAGGAAGGACGTGCCAGCCTGGGCCACTGATTGCCAAGGGGACAATAAAGCTGCCGAGGGAGCCACTTCCCAGTTTACAGCCAGGAAAAGCCACTCGGGGCGGGTGGAGGGAAGAGCGCTGAGCTACATCCAGGTGTTTCCTTCCCAGTTTCAGGGAAAAACAGGGAATCCTGCTGAGCACGGAGCCCCCCTGCTTGTGCAAAGGTATTCCCATGCCTTGGGGCGTCCTGTTGAGCTTCCCAAAACTGGGTTTTCCAACTGCTTGGCTGCTTGGAATTCCCTGCTCGCCTGCTATTCCCTGCTTCCCAGGATTCAGTGGATTTTAGTTAACTATAAATTCAGTGTTTGCTGCTTCCAGGCCTTCCCTCCCAACAGTTCTTGGGGGCAGATGCCAAATCCAAGCGACATCACCAGGAATTTTAGGGCTGCCTTGCTGGGATAAGCTCAGGAGGGGGACGACGGGAGACAAAACCAGACGTGCCCAGGAACCATCGCTTCACCGGGACGAAATCCACCTTTGTTTTACCGGAGCAGCTTCAGAGCGTCCTTGGGATCAGCATGTGGCATTCCCCCCTGGCTGTTTCCTCAGGGAAATCCATCCTGGAATAACCTGGAGGTGGCTGAGCCTCCGGGAATGCAGACAACTCCTCTGCAGCACGAGGAGCAGGACAGGGAGGAGGAAGCACAGGGAGCCACTTGGCTTTCCCACGGGACACACGGGGCTCAATGGGGCCAGAAGGAAATTCCCGCTTTTTTTTATGGCCTAAACCCCAAAAAAACTCAGTAGTTTAGCAAGTTAAGGACTTGTAACAGTAAAATATCCCAAATCCCCCCAGCACAACTCTGCGAGGCAAGGGACAGCCTGCAGCCGCTGCCACCCCAGCTTTTGGGAGAACACCGCCCCTCTCCCGAGGCAGAGATCCCGCCTGGAGGCAGATCCCGGCGTTCCCAGGGACTCAGCCTTGCTCCGCAGGGCACTCCAGGCTTGGCCAGTGCTGCACATCTGGGCAGAGGCTGGCACTGGCTCCAGAGCCGACCAGGCAGCTCCGCACACGCCTCTTCCAAGCGGATGAAGACGGATCCCACCGCACTCAATGCGGGTGAGTCCCGGTCATTTGTCACCCCTGGCTTGGGGACAGGCGTCCCCAGGCACGGCGTGGCCTCGGCAGCAGCTTGAGTGGGGGTTCTATCCATCCAGACCCGGATATCCCACGTGGGTACGGGATTTAAGAGCACAAAGAAAAAGGGGGGATGACATCGAAGCTGCTCCTTCTCCGGTTGCTGCCAGAGGAACGTGTCCGTTGGCAGGTCCGGGAGTCTCTGGGAAGCCTGTGGGAAGTGGCCCCGGGCCAAGCAGGAGGAACAGCAACTCCAGTGTACGACTTCCAGTAGGTCCAGGCACAGCCTCCCTTTCCGGGCCAAACTCCAGCGTCTGCCTCTCGGAAAGGGCTCCAGTGTTGAAGCAATTCCAGTGTTGTGAAGAACTGACGTGGGACATCTGGGAGCACCGGGATGGGGCTCCCGTCCGTGGAAGGAGCATCCCTCTGGGACGTGGCAGAGCCGTCCACGCTCAGTCCGGTGCGCTGCTTCCAAACCCAGTGTTGGAAGGGGAGGGGGAAGCGATGGAGGAGGACGCAAACATCCCCACAAGGGAAGGAGAGGGATGTGGGATGCTGGGAATCGCTGCGAGGTCCCCCCCACCGAGAGCCACCGCAGGGGCTGGTGGTGGCTTTTAGGTCCTGTGTGTGCTGAGCTTCAGTGCCTCCAGCCACCAGCATTCCAGCTCCGGAGCCGCCGCAGGACACGGGGGTCAGGTGGGGCTGGGGGCCAGCGGAGCAGGGAATCCGGGAGGCTCCCAGTGGCACCAGTCCCCCTCCTGTCTCCGAGCAGAGGGCACTGGTGCTGCCGGGACTCACTCACAGAGCCAGTAGAACTGGAAGTAGTAGTCAGTGAAGAGGTGTCCCAGCTGCTCCGGGGAAGTGCTGCAGTCGGCTCGGCCCTGGCAACGGGAAACGCAGCTTAGAGAGGGATGCGACTCCAAGGGCGGAATTCCGCCTGGATTCCCCTGGGCTGGGGCAGGGAAAGACCATCCTCCCGCCACCCACAGGACTGCGGGAAGCTCTCGGTGCCACGTGGCCGCTAAAGCTGCGTTTCCCACGTTTCATAAATCCCACGCCTCCCTCCTGCCGCCTGGCCCTGGGCACTCACCGGCTGCGCCACTCGGAAGTGGTAGGAAAACTCCCGGAATGACAGCATCACCAGAGGCCAGCGGTGCGTGGTGTCCTGGGGGAGGAAGGGGGAGGGCTGGCATGAGGCCAGGGATGAGCCTGGGGGACGTTCTCCAGGCCAGACTTGTGAGGAAATCCACGGCCTCGCGCCGTCCAGTGACCCACGGATATTTCCTGGAGCGCAAGTGGGATGAGGAAGGGCTCTGGGAGCTGGGAAAGGGGCTCAGCCTGGAGAAAAGGAGGCTCAGGGGGGACCTCGTGGCTCTCCACAACTCCCTGACAGGAGGGGGCAGCCGGGTGGGATCAGACCGTGCTCCCAGGCAACAGGGACAGGGTGAGAGGAAACGACTTCAAGCTGTGCCAGGGGAGGTTTAAGTTGGATATTGGGGACAATTCCTTCAGGGGAAGGGCTGCCCAGGAGAGCAGAGGAGTCCCCATTCCTGGAGGGATTTAAAAACCGTGTGGATGCGGCACTTGGGGACGCGGTGGCCTTGGCGGTGCTGGGGGAAGGGTCGGACTTTTCCAGCCTCAGCGGTTCCGTGTGCCTTTCGTGAGCTGTCCCCTGCTCCCTACCTGCGCATCCGTGGAGTCGCTGGAGCTGTTCCCGCTCGCAGCATCCTGGCAGGGATCACTGGAGACGAGGCCACACAGGGAGACAGACACAGCGGAGGAGGAGCTGGGAAAAGAGGACACCATGAGAGCCTGGAAGGGGGAACAGCTGTCCCTTTCCCATGGAGACACCGTGGCCACGTCAGCCGCGCCACAGGGGCTCCCAGAGGACAAGATCCATGATCCATGGGCACTCACTTCATCTCCAGGGTCAGGTTGGTGTTCACGGCCGTCTGCTGGCTCACAGGGATGCGGTAGCTGAAATTCCCAGTCCTGGGAACACAGAGAGAGCGTTAGAGGTCACCGGGCTGTGGGGAGGCCGGGACAGGACCCAAAATCCCTGGCAGGCTGAGAATTCAGAGGGGAGAACTCCCCAAATGTCCCGAGGACGAGCCCGCCACCAAACACAACCCCCGAGGGAAGGCTGGGAGCACCCGCTCCTCTTCCCACGGAGCGACATGAGGCGATGGCGGAAAACACCCAAAAAAAAACCTTGGAAAAACTCCCAGATTTTCCTGTTTGCTGCTCCCACAGTGCTGCTGCCACCGAAGCGCCACCGAGGTGCCAGCAGCCAGCCCTTCCCGCTCACCTGCAGGCGTCGGCAGCGGCGCAGTACTGGGAATGGATGGCCA
This sequence comes from Struthidea cinerea, assembly GCA_013397865.1. Taxonomy (NCBI): domain Eukaryota; kingdom Metazoa; phylum Chordata; class Aves; order Passeriformes; family Corcoracidae; genus Struthidea; species Struthidea cinerea. The sequence continues at coordinate 14,353 of VZTI01004272.1, forward strand.
GGTTGATCTCCAGGATCCGGATGGATTGCAGCACCGGGCTTGGCCCTGCCGGCGGGAGACCAGGATGTTTAGGAACAGCCAAGGGTGGAAAGTCCCGAGGGAGTAGGCTGGGAGGGAAAGAAAGGTGGGATCCACGTACCGTCCGTGCCGGGCTGCTGCGTGCGGGGCCGCTCGCTCACCGGCTGCCGGAGGCTGCGCCGCTGCCGGGAGCTGCTGCGGGAGAGCGAGAGGTTGGAGATGTACTTGGATTTGCCCTGGATGTGGGAGAAGGGGGAGGAGGGGCTGGCATTGGGGCTGCCGAAGCTCTGAGACCTGTCAGGAGTCTTTGCCCACTTGGCGTAGGAGGTGGATTTCCCGGCGATGCCCCTGGATTTGGCTTTGATATTTGTCGCCGGCAGGAGGGAGGGCTGGCTTTGGTCTGCGGAAAAACGGGAGAGAAGGTTGTGCTGGGAGAGGCTGGGAGCACCGGGACCATCCTGTCCCCGTCCTGATGCTTCCCAGGTTGCCCAGAGAAGCTGTGGCTGCCCCATCCCCTGGGAGTGCTCCGGGCCAGGTTGGACGGGGCTTGGAGCAGCCTGGGATAGTGGAAGGTGTCCCTGCCCAGGAACTGGATGGGCTTTAAGGTCCTTTTCAACCCAAACCATTCCAGGATTCTGTGCTTCCATTCCCTCTGTGCCTGACGGAGCGGGTGACGGAATGAGGAGGGAATGAGGTCAGAGCTCGAGGTAGGGCTGCTCAGGTGAGCTGAGCCCGGTGTAGCCTCCCGTGACTTTTTGCTGGCAACGTGGGAAGCTCCAAATCCTGTCCAGCCCCCACGTCCCCCTGGCAACAGGATCCGAACTGCACCCCATGGGCAGAGAAGGACACAAAGGATATATCCAAGGATAAGGATAGAAAGGCTATCAGCTATTAGAGAGCTTCCAAAGGAGTGGGATGGGGATGAGGAAGGATCTGGAGGGGAGAGGGAGCTGGAACTCTTCATCCCAGAGGAGACCTCCTCACAAGGAGCAGGGCAGAAGGGACACCAGGTGACACAAACCTCGGAGATGCCCCAGCACTTCTGGGAAAGCTGGGTTTGCCCTCACCTGTCCGGTTGGTGGCATGGGCAGGGCTGGTCTCCGAGGGGACAACGGAGGAGACGTCAGTGGGAGCAGCGGGGCAGCACGTGGAAAAGCAGGGAGGGCTGAAACAGGCCAGCAGGCCACGAGCGGGAATGCCAAGCGCCGCTCCGTGTGCGTCCTCCGGGACTGCGGGGACACGGGGAATAAGTCAAGGGATGGGAGGGGAGCAGCAGCCGCCGCCCTGCAGCCCTTCCACGAAACCAGAGCCGTCCCCAGCCGCCACCCACCGTGCTCCGGGGGGGCCCTGCCGCCGGCTCCGGCGGATGCGGCGGTGGATCGCACCGTCTGCGTCTTGTCGATGTTCTGGCTTGACCTGGAACGCAGGAAAAGATGCTGGAAACCTCCTGGATGGGGACAGTGGGGTCGCTTGTAGGTGGGGAGAGAAGCGGCTGCAGCAGGAGGATGGGGAGAGGGACGTGGAGCAAAGGGCAGCGCGGAGGAGAACAGACTGGAGGGATCTGGGAAAGGCAGGAGAAAGGCACACGAGGCACGAAGACAACAGGGAGGGCTCAGAAATTCCACAGGGAATTGTGTGGCAGTTCCATGTCTGGCAGGGAAAAGTCTCAGCTGGTCCAGAGGATGCTGGCAACGCTCCTGGAACATCCTGGAACAGGGTGTACGTGGTGGATTTGACTCCCACCAGGGATCTCCCGGGTGGATTTAGGTGCTTGGGAAACAACAGGCTCCAAGCTGTCACCACTCCCTAAGGAATGTGCCCCTTATCCCGTGAAGACAGGCTGTTCCTCACCTCGTTCTTTAGGAACACACACAGTCCCCCCCAAAACTCGTCCCACGGAACTGCCGGTGTTTCACTGCAGCTATCCAGCACCTGAGCTGAGGACACCACAGGCATCTCCTGAGGGTAAGGGAGGTGGGAAAGGGAGGGAATCTTCCTCCCAGGTCGGCAGCACAAGGAGCACTTCTGGACACCTGTGGCCATGTCTTACCCGTCCCTGAGCGTCGCTCCCGGTTTCTCTGGGATTGTTGGAGCTTCGCTCATTTAGAGGAATTAAAAAACCACTTTTGTCATCGCCGGGATTTCTCTTAGTACAGGGATTTCTCTTCCAGGTGAAAGGAGACTCAACGCCAGCCTCCCGAAGGGAATGTGGGCACAAGCCTCTGGAGCTTCACCTTCATCCCAGTCTAAATCCAACCCTTATCCCTCGTGTTCCTCCACTGCCTCATCCCTTTTCCTCACGTGGCTTTATCTTGCTCCTGCTCTCCCTGCAGGATGCAATTCCTTCACTTAACCTTTAATTAACTGATTTTTTTCCATCTCCCAATCCTCATTTCCCTTCCCTGACAAGATCCATAATCCTTCCTCCTGGAGTCCCACTGCAAGTCTCACATCCCTTTCTCTGCTTTCAGTTTCTCGGTCTTGCGTGGTGCAGATGGCAGGGAAAAAATAAAAAGAGGAATTAAGAGAAGGGATGAAGGAATTAAATAAGGGAATAATGAAACAGTCACATACCGTGGACACAGAGCGACCGGAATTCCGGGACCCCCGTGCCGAAAGAGGGCCAGGAGACAGGCAGTGGGCACAGCAAAGGAGCTACAGGACAGTGCAGGGAGACAGGGAGAACAGGAGAGTGGGCAGATGACCAGGAGGACAGGCAATGAAAGAGGATATGGAAGATAACGGGAAGGAAAAGACAAAACCGGGGAAATCGAAGACAAAGTGGAAGGAAAATGGGTTGGATGAGAGACGTACGGAGGCGAGGAGGGAGAAAAATGGGAGAGGGAAAAGAGGGAGAAAAAGAGACTCATTATCAGGTCACACGAGCTCCCGAAGCCGATCCAGTCCCGCTGCGCCGCTGGGATGAGGCTGTTTCAGTCCAGCTGGAGGCATCCAAGGAACATGCAGCGCATCCTAACAGGACATTCCCTGTCCCTTCTCTATTCCTCACTGCTCGCTCCAGACCCTTCAACCGCCGTCAGAATGGGATGTGTGGCTGTGCTCGGCAGGGCTTGCAGCCCTGGGACTGTGCTCAGTGATCCCACTTTCAGTGCTCCAGCCTCTCCCAGGCGACCCGATCCCTCCCAGCCGCTCCCAAAATACCCACCCGTCGATGTCCACGAGATCCTCCTCGCTGCGCAGGCTCAGCACGTAGAGCGTGGACATGGACACCACGCTGGAAGACAGAGAGGGACAGGCTGAGCAGGGACAGGGAGCAGGGACACAGCACGGGATCGAGGGATCTCTCCATCCAGGAGAGATGGATGCCCCGTCCCTGGAAGCGTTCGAGGCCAGGCTGGAGCAACCTGGGATAGCGGAAGCTCCCAGCTCATGGCAGGGGGTTGGAACCCCGGACAAGCTTTCAGGTCCCTTCCAACCCAAAGCATCCCAGGATTCTCCGGAAGGAGCCATGGATCCACAGCCCCTCGCTGCACGCCCCACGGATGGAGAAGCCCCGGAGCGGGGTCTCACCTGAATGCCATGATGATGACCAGGGCGATGATGGTGCCCTGGAGGAAGCGCTGGCTGATGCAGGCCTGCTCCGGGACAACCGACGGAGACTGCGAGGGGAAAAAGCCCTGGATCAGCTCAGGACCCCCTGGATCGGCTCCTTGCACGGATCTCCCCCAGCCCATCCCGAGCTCTCTTCCTGCCTCCCTGAAAACCCTGAACTCCCCAAGTTTAGAAGTCATTTAATGTCTCCATTAGGGGACAGAAGGGAAGATCGTGGAATCACCGGGGTTGGAAAAGCCCTCTGGGATCACGGAGTCCAAGCCTTCCCCAGCACTGCCAAGGCCACCACTAACCCACGTCCCCAAGTGCCACATCCACGTGGTTTTTAAACCCCACCAGCAATGGGGACTGCACCTCTGGAGCCTGTTCCAGTGCCTGACAGCCCTTTCCATGAAGAAATTTTCCCTAATATCCAGCCTAAACCTCCCCCGGCACAATGTGAGGCTGTTTCCTCTTGCCCTGTCCCTTGGGAGGAGAGCCCAATCTCTTGGCCCCTCCCAGGGATTTGTGGAGAGTGGGGCTCCCCCTGATCCTCCTTTTCTCCAGGCTGAGCCTTCCCTGCTCCCGGCGCTGCTCCTTTGGGATCCATCCCTTACCTTGCTGGCGACTTTGTGGGGTCTCTTTTTGTGGGGCACGCTTCCCGCCCGGCTGAACTGGCTCCCGGTTTGGCTGCAGGGAGAAAGGAGGAATGGAGCTCAGCTGGCCAGGGAGCGCTCACCAAGCCATTCCAAGCAAAAATGGGATTTTCTGGCAGGGAAAAAAACCTCTTTGTGGTGTGACAGTCACGAACCCCCTTGGTGCTTTGCCCCAAAAGCCTCAATTCTGCCCCAAAGCCGGCATAAGCAGGGTCAGGATGGAGATATGGGAAGCTCTTTGCCATGGGAAAGCCACTGACTTTAGGGAAACACGGAGACCAGCTCCTCCTGGGTGTTGCTGGGCTGCTCCTGTGGGAATTCCAAACCTCTCCCACCTCAGCTCTTTAAACCCGCTCCAGGCCAAGCGACACCAGCTAACATCCCACACCTTCCTCATCTCCCTGTTCCCAATCCGAGCTGCCCCTCGGAGCTTCCTGGGATGAGAGGGGACATCCCCTGTGGCTCCAGGCGTTACCTGAAGGCTCCGGAGCTCACGGTTGACTTCATGCTGTCCAGCCTCTTGAGCTTGGCCAGCTTGTGGCTCCACCTTTCCAGCTCGTCGATCCGGGTCTCCAGGTTGTCCGTGAGCTTGCACAGCTCCTTCACGGCTCCCACGTTCTCCATGAAGATGCGCTCCTGCCAGGGAATCAGGCCAGCAGGCTGAGGCACAGCTGGATCCGGCGGAGCCGTGCCCTCCGCGTGTGCCGTGGGAGACCGTCGCCTCGATTCCCAGAGCAGCCACCAGGCTGCCACGGGCTGGGAGAGGTCAGGAAACCAGGTGCTCCGGGCTATCCTGACATAAGCGCCTTATCTTATCTGGGAAGGGGAGATTAGGACTGGGAGCCTCCCTGCAGGAAGCTGCCAGCAAGGAGCCCTTCCCGAGGGAGATGCTGCCAAATTTCACCAGCCTCAGGCTGGTTCCTCCCTGCCCGTGCCCGACATCCACCCAGGGCCGCTCCCGACTTCTGGAAGACCAGCCAGGTCTGAAAGTCATCTGGGAGCATTTCCCAGGCATCCCGGTTTCCCTCTTCCACACCCAGCTCCACGATTCCCTGGAGCCAGCTTCCCCAGCCTCCCGGCTGCCACCAACCTTGTTCACCACCAGGAAGTTCTCCAGGGTTTTCCCATTGGAAAAGACCAGGTCCCCAGTGTCCTTCACAGCTTCCGGGAGGATCTCCTTCACTTCCTGAGCGATGACACCTGCGTGGAGATGGAACAGCAGGATGGGACGGGATGGGACGGGACGGGACGGGATGGGACGGGATGGGATGATCCTGCGCCCCCTGGACACTCCGGGAGTGACAGCAGGGCTGTCCCCTCCTCATTCCAAGCTGTGCAGGGCTCCTTGGAGACCCTGCAGGGCAGAGGATGGTCAGACAAGGCTGTGGATAGGGATCATCACCCCACCATCGTGTACTCGGAGAAACCTTCTCCCTGTGGGAAGTGCCACCTTCTCTCCCGCTCGCTGAAGGGGGAATTTCGTTGGATTCCCTTAATTCGGGAGGTGCAAAGGCCCCTCTTGCCTACCCCACACCGGGGGGGCTGCCCTGGCACAGAGGTGGGTACAGCCCCTGGGAAAGGCAGGGAATTCCCGCGGGACATTCCTGTGCCAGAGGCGTATTCCCGTGGGATGTACCTGTCTCAGAGGTGCTGTCAATGCCCACCGTGGCTGCGAACTCGGGTTTGTAGCTGTAGTGCACCAGCCTCATCCTGGAGATCCGCTTCAGCTGCTCCGTGGTGTCCACCTGGCACAAAGCAGGCACAGGGAATTCCTAACGGGATGCTGCGTCTCAAAGCCCCGCCGCTCTGCGTCCAAGCAGGACTGCGGCCCATGGGAATTCCTTTGGGAGACAGCCCTGAGCAGCCGCAAGGACAAACACTGGGGTTAATGTCCAGTTCTGGACAGGATCCTTGGACAGGGAGATCGGGAGGAGACCGAGTCTCGTTGCAGAACCAGGCACGGGGAAGAGGCAGTTCCCAAAAACCGGTGACACGATTGTATCCAGCTTTTCTGGACAGGCAAATCCAGCTGAGAGGAATTCAGAGCAGAGCCCAGTGTGGTACCTGCCATACCCACCTGTTTCCCACCTTTTTCCCACTGTTTGCTACTTCTGGCTAACGCTGGAAGAGTCAGTGTTCCCTAAGACACGGTGGACTGGCTGTGCTTGGGACAGAAGGAATCCCAAGGCGCTTCCCATCCACGCCAGAGTCGTAGGACGCTGGAACATCCCGAGTTGGAAAGGCCCCACAAAGACCACCGGCGACCTCCTGGTGACCCCAAGCCCACCCCTGTTTTCCAGGTCCTCACCTCCTGGATGTCCTCCTTCACTCGGACGTCCGAAGGGTGCATCAGGGACCCCATGACCTTCACGTTGCCGTGGACCACCAGGGCTTCATCCGGGCGGTCCGTGTTGATCCCCACGCGGCCGTGGTGGAACACGGTGTCCGGGAGCTGCGCCCGCTGCCAGAGCACGTCGCTGTCGCTCTCAAACTGCCCCGGGTTGGAAGCCTGCGGAGAAACGGGAAAACGGGGGCTGAAAGGCCGGGAGGGGAATGTTGGGAAGCAGAGATGGGGAAGGCTGTGGGGAAGGATGGCCCTTCCTGCTCCTCTCCTCTCCCTAAAGGAATATCCTTGCTTCCTTCAGCTGTCATCCCAGCTGTCAGTGTTCCAGCCACTCAGGACAGCAGGAGACCAAGTGACACGGATGATACTCCTGGCTCCCAAATCCAGAGCATTCCAGGCCGCCTGCAATTCCCTGAAATTACGCGCTGGGCATCCTGGAAGCTGCCTAATCCGTCGTGGACTTCTTGTCCGAGGTCCCTGTTTGGGTTTTACTCCCCACCTGCACGTTTTGGAGATGAGTGCTCCAGCAAAACCCCGGGAGAGCTTGGGAATGGTGGCTTTCTTTTCCTGCTCCTCTGCCTTAGGGCGTGCAAAAGGTGGGAAAGTATCCGGTTTTCCTGCACCTGGAAGCCTTGTTCCTGCTGCGGAGTCCCAACAACACTCTTCCCTCATTCCCACCAGTTCTACTGGACACTGAACCCATTGGAGAACGGGATGCCCTCCTTATCCTGTCACAGGTTCTTGAGGAACCAGGTATGGAAAAGCTGGAGCCAGAACCCCAGCGTGGACAGGGAAAGCTACAAGCAAGGCAGGGAGAGTTTGGAGGAGGTGGGAAAGGTGGGAAATCACGGCTGGAAAAGACCTCCAAGAACATCAAATCCAACCCGGCACCACCACCACCGCATTCACCGCTAAACCGCATCCCCAGGTGCCACATCCCACACGTTTGCTGAACGTGGGATGCGGGAAAGGGCCCGGGACGGGGCAGCAAAGGGGTGTGGGGACAGGGGGAGCAGGCAGGGATGTACCCGGACGATGATCCGCTCGGAGATGTGGGCTGCCAGCGTGTAGTTCTGGTTCTGGGCGTGCGCCTGCAGGGCCACCACCAGCATGAAGTACCTGCGGAGGGACGCAGCTCAGGGACGCATCCCGCGCCGGGAAGAGCCGGATCTCCGTCCCCTCCGGAGCACTGGGCACCACGGTGGGCTGGGAGCACCCCCTCTCCTTGTGCTGGGTGTGCCCAAGCCCTCCCAGAGCAGGGACACCCTTCTGGCGTCCGCAAGCCGGGCCCGATTCCCACATCCCGCTCCGGCCACGCCGCCCATCCCGGGCACAGGCAGACCCACGGGGCTCTCGGGGTGCTCTGGAGGAGGCCCCCGTGTCCTCCCTCACCTCTGGTCCGGGTTGGGTTTGCCTTTTTTCCGCATGTTGTTGGCCGTGGTCTCGCTGAAGTGCAGCCGCCCCACGGTGACCTTGGTGACCTGCTCCGGGGGCAGGTTCACCCTGGAAGGGAAGGAAAGCGATGGAATGAGTGCGGACGGTGCCCGTCTGGGAACGGCGCCTGTCTTTTTTCCTACTCCTCTCCTGTCTCTTCCTTCCTGAGCTGGGAAGGTACCCGGCTTTCCGGGCCTCGAACCCAACCCACTCTTCCCTCATTCCCAGCTGGACACTGGTCCAGCCCTGGGACCTGAAACAGGTTCTTCATGCCCTGAGGCCGCTCTGAGGAACCAGGTATGGAGAGGCTGGAGCCACAACCTGGAGAGGAGGTTTTTTTTGGGAATGGCCATCTCCTGGCCTGCAGGGTCGGGAATGGAAGGAGAGGAAAACAGGAGCAAACTGGAGAGCGCGGCACCCGCACAGGGGAGTGGGACACCTCCAGCTCCACCCTTTCCCCACCTTCTGCTGTTGCTGACTCCCTGGAAACACGGGATACTCGTTCCCACATGGACATACTCACGTGACGGGGTTGAAGGGCCGTTTGCTGCGGTCCGACTGCGACTGCTCGATGTTGATGGACTGGTTCAAGGCCTCGAGCTGGAGAGAAGGATTTGGGAGCGTGGCACAGAGACCTTCCCCTTCCCACCTCCTCCTTCCCCAGCTCTCTGCCCACCCTCCCGTGACTGGGCACATCCCACTGGGAAAACCCAACCTGAGTGTGGGCGTTGTCCAAGTGTCCCCTTGGAAGGGGAAAAGTTGAGGGTGGAAGGATCTTCCCAAAGAATCCCTCTGGAGTCAAAGGTGAGTGGGAAGCAACCCTGAAGATACCCGGACTGAGCCCATCTTAGGGCTCGTATTCCAATGGCCTCAGGGGAAGTTTGGATTGGATATCAGGGAAAATTCCTTCATGGAAAGGGCGGCCAGGCATTGGAACGGGTGTGCCAATCCGTGTGGATGTGGCACCTGGGGACATGGGTCAGTGGCGGCCTCGGCAGTGCTGGGGGAGGGGTTGGACTCCATGATCCCAGAGGGCTTTTCCAACCTGGACAATTCCATGACTGCGTCATTCCACACATTCCTCGACTACACGAGGAGGTGGTGTTGCCTGCTCCCAGCCGCCTCCCAACGCCGCCTTTTCCCAGCTGGATTCGCCACAGTCCCTCGGCTCCCGCTCACCTTCACTCCGTGCAGCTTCAGGTAGAAGCATTCCAAGGGTTTCAGGCCCTCGGGAGTCTTCACGTACTTGGGATCGCCGAGCATGCCGATGTACACCGTCACCTGGAAGTGGTTCTTCTTCTGGCACACGAAGGCGTCGTCTCCCACGGAGAAGTTGAAGCCCTTGTCGGCATCCACGCGGTACGTGAGCATCGGGCTGGGAACAGGGAGCAGGTGAGACCGGGAGCTTCCCACAGAAACCGTGGACATCCCATCCCTGGAAGTGTTCCGTGCCAGGCTGGACGGGGCTTGGAGCAGTTTGGGCTGGCGGAAGGCGTCCCTGCCCACGGATCATCACCGGATGATCCATAAGGTCCCTTCCAACCCAACCCATCCTACGGCTCTTCCCGTTCAACTGGGGATGAACACGGAGATCCCAAGCTCCACAGTCTGTCCAAAGCCTGGAGCATCCCTTTAACGTGGCTCACTGGGAGAAGCAGCTCAGACTGATCCGCACCCCGTGGCACTCCCAGGGTCACCTTCCACAGCCTGTACCCCTGTATCCCGAATTCCTGCTGAAATCACAACCACCTGCTCCGGCTGCTGCGGAAAAGCTCCCAGCTCCCAGCTGACAGCTCCGGAGGAGGAGGAGGAGGAGGAGGAGGAGGAGGAGGAGGAGGAGGAGGAGGAGGAGGAGGAGGAGGAGGAGGAGGAGGAGGAGGAGGAGGAGGAGGGGTCCTGGCTGCTCCATGAACACACACCAGCTGGAAAGGTTTAATCTCCATCTCCCTCACGGGCTGGTTCCCATGGGAATCAGGGAAATATGTGGCCTTTGCAGCGAGTCCGTTTTCCCCACCGTCCACAAAGCCCTGCCCTGCGCTGGTGGGCCCTCGGAAGGGGGGGAAGGGGCCGCCCCTCACCCCGCAGAACACCCAAATCCCACTGCTTTTAATTAAGGAACGAGGGACGAGGTCAAGGGGGAGCTCAGCCCAGCCTTGGATCTCAGGCTTAACAATTACGGAGCGCTTTTCCCCCAAAACCGAACCACTTCTGACTTCCACCTCCAGACAGACAAACGGATTCTGCCCGGAGCAACGGGAGGGGAGCTGGACAGACTGGCAGGAGGGAACGTGGCAGAGCTCGGGAGACTCTGGGAAGCAGGAGATAGGGATTCTGCACTGGTATCCCTCCCTTTTTTTCTGGAATAAAGCCATTCTTCCCCTGCAATCACCCGAGGAGCTCCTGTGGGTGAGAGCTGGGGGTGATTCCAGGCTGCCACGAGCAATTCTGGGATGGCCACGAGGAACTGCTCGCTCCTTACGCCCCAGGGAGCCGGGAATGCTGTGCCGTGCCCCGGACACAAACCAGGCGGAGGGAGCAGAGCGCTACCTTAGCCCGGAGGCACGAGAGGAATTCCCCAGCCTCCTCCCAGCCTCAGCCCTGGATTCTCCATCTGGATATTCCTGGCTGGGACACGCGGCTGAGGCTGACCCAAGCACCCTCACCCCACGGCTGGCGAAGCCATTCCCGGCTGTTTTTATGTCCCAGGTGCTCACCGCCCTTCCCGCTGTTTTTTACCTGGAAAAGCCCAGGAGAGGGAGGGTCTGTCTGAGCTTCCAAGCCACGGATGCTTCCCAGACTGGAAAACTGATGGCTGCTAAACGTGTGCTGACAGAGGGGAGACAGGCTGGCTCCCCCTCCTCTGCCCTCTGGAAATTCCAGGTCTTCCACAATCCCCTTTCAGAGGCTCCTTTTCACTGATTTTCCCGTTTTCCCGATGGCTGTGGCTGGTGCATCCCCCAAACTGGGACCCCTGCACTGGGTCTGACCAGAGGGAAGAAGCTGCTTTCCAGGCTGGCTTTTCCAGGGAGAGTGCAGGGGCCAAAGGGCAAAGTGTCAGGAATAAAAGGTCTGGGGTCAAACGGATTATTTGATCCCGAACATCCCCACTGACAGGGGCGGATTAAGGCAGGACAGAAGGGCAGGGTCAGAGGAGGATTTTCCCGCTCCCAGTGAGGGTGAGGGGGTTACAAGCTCCCCACAGGGAATTGTATTGGGATTTGGCCAGGAGCAGGACGGCAGAGGGATGCTCACACCCCCCCATTTCTCTCCTCCTTCCTGGTCTCCCCACATCTCAACCACTCCTGAAACAGAATATCGGGAGACCCCCCTAATCCAAGGACATTCCCTAATTCCATGCATTCCCCGATTTCTTTCGCTCCCAGGACACAAACTCCAGCTGAGCAGCAGGACGCGGCCGCCTCTCCCCCCCAGTCCCACCCGCGTGTCCATCCTACGTGTTCCCTTCGGCTTCCCGGGATGCATCCGCGATCCACCACCGCGGCGGGAGCCAGCACCCCGCGCCACACATCCCAAACCACATCCAGCAGGTCTGGACCGCGTCCCGCTGGTCTCCATTCCCTTGGTGAGATCCAGGAGGTGCGGCACGGCCGAGTCGGGAGCCCTTTATCCGGGACACTTCTCCCAGCCACGGGGCGCAAGCCCAAAACCTCAGGATTAGCCCCCGGAGAGCACCAGTTGGCTGGATGGGAGAAGAGCAGCACCTTCCCAGTTTCCCAGTTCCAGGGCTCTGGCCCCAGCATGGAGATGTTTCCATGAAGGGCTGCACTATTCCCAGCTGCCTTCCCTCAAGCTGGGAGAAGGAGGAGGGAGCTGGAATTTATCGGAGCCCGCTGTCAGGGAGACGGATGGCTCCTTCTCCCGGGAGTAAATCAGGGAATTGCCCGGTTCCAGGCCTCTCTGGCTCCGCTGCTGGAAACCAGCTCATCCCTGGAAAAGTTCACCGAGCCGAAAACCACAAAAGCAGAGGGAAAGGCCAAAAAAACTGTACGCTATCCATAAAATTAATCCAGGGATTTCTGCCTCCTTCAACAACACGGATTCCTTGGCAAACCCTGAGGCGCGAGCCTGGAAGGGAACCCAATCCCTACCCCAGCCCCTTGTGGAACCTCATTTTTTGTGTGCAAAGGGAGGAAAACATGGAAGAGCACTAATAATTGTACTTTTTTGCCCTGTAATCGCGCCTAAGAATCTGGTGAGGACCTGGACAGCTTCCCGTGCTCTCCCTCCTTCAGCTCCTTCCCGGGCTCTTTCCTTGGGATCAAGAGCAGGAAAAATCAGATAATTCAGATGATTCACATTCCTGAGGCCGTGAAAAGGTTTTGGGCACCTGGGTCGCCGGGAGCTCAAAGAGCACATCGAGACTGGGGACAGCTTCCAGCAGAAACCAGGCTGGGAATGGCTGCTCCCTGGAAGCTGAACTGGGGGAATAACTGTGGATCTGGATGTGGACGCTGCTCGATTGCTGGGGACACCCAAAAGCAGAAAGGAAGGAGAAAATTCCCACCTGCTAAATCCGAATTAACCCACCTAAAAAATGCCGCTATAGGAGCAAGGAAAGATGGGATTTTTTGGGCGTTTCTCATGGATTATCCCGGGAGAGTGCTGCACCAGGAGAATGAAGGGAGATTCCATCTAAAAAGAGATGTAGGTCCAGCTTGCGCAGGAGCAGGAAGAGTCCCCTGAGGTAATGCGGGGCTAAAAATTAATCGATCAACCTTTAACCCTCAATTCTGCTCCAATCCAGCGCCACAACAAAGCCCACGTGGCTTCCTCAGCTCTCCACGGAGTCACCTCAATGGAATTTTTTCCTTACACAACGGGATGGTGACCCCAGTGCCCCTCACTGGAGGGGGCTTGCTCTGGCTTTTACCCTAAATCCCAAAAGCAGGACTTAGGGAAGTGATCCCAAGATCCAAAGGGCAGGGCTGGGTTTGGAGAGGTTCTCCAGCAGCTCCTCCGTGCGCGGCAGAAAACGTCGTGGAGTTTGTCTCTGCCGATCCACCCGTGGACACCAGGGTGCATGGAAAAATCTCTGGAACTGGGACAGCGACGCCGGGAAATGGCCCGGGACAAGCTGTGATGTGTTTGGGATGGGAAATCATCTTCCTGCAGCAGGAAGCAGCGAGAAGGAAAAGGGGGGGGGCTGGAAAACCAAAGGATAAGAGGTGATGTGTCCAGACAGAGCTCAGAGGAGGCGGCAGTGGAATTCCTGCACATGGAAGCAGGATCTGGAGACAGGATCCACGGGAGATGCTCAGCTTCCCCCATCCCACCATCCCCAGGGAGCAAAGTGGGGGTGGAGAGCAGGGAGAGGTGCAGGATGGCTTCGGAGCTGCTGACATTCCTTCTGGAAATGGCTTGGTAAACCAGAAGGAAGCGTCTTCCCAAATTATCCCTCTCCTGCCGTGGGGTGGGAAAACAGCCACAGAGTCCAAAAGAGGCCACCAGCTCCCAAGAGAGAATTCCCTGCCCTGGCACCACCATGGAAGATGGGATAAAGCCGGGAGGAGCAGATGTGTGTGGGAAAGCTGGGACTCTGCCCTTGGCTCCCATTCCCAGGCCAAGCGGGATCAGAGCCCCGGGTTATCCACAGGCACCGGAGCATTCCCTGCTCCGTGTCCCCCGCAGGACCCCAGCTGGCTGTGTGGAGGGAGGAGGGAGGGAGCTGGGAGGGAACAGAGGGTCCGTGAGAGGTTCCTGGAAGCCATCCCGCTGCTTGCCAGCCCTTGGTCACCTCCCAGGAATGCAGGGAGGATCCAGAGTGGTTTCCTCCTTCCCGGTGTGCCGTCTCCACCCTCCGCTGCCTCAGTTCCCAGCCCACCTTCCCACTTCTCCCTTCCCTGTCTTGGTCATCCCGGCCTTCCTCTCCGGCCTCTCTGCTGCTTCCCAGATTTCCTCAACCCTTTCCCTCTCTGTCCTTCCTCCTCTGCCCCCACAACCACTCCCACTCCTCCTCCTCCTCCTCCAGCTCCTTTTCACGCTGCTCAAGCTGTGCTGAAGTGGCTCTGGATGACCTCCAGCCCCCCCCGCTAGGAATTCCCAATCCTAAATTTAAAATCCAGGATCCCGGTGAGCCCAGAGAGGGGGAAAAGGGGCTGCTGGCCCCAACTTTCCTCAGGACAAGGCTGGATTTGCCAACAAAGCCCTCCACGGCGGAGCAAGGTCTGAGTGGCTGCGGAATTGCCACCAACGCTGCTGAAATGCCTTCTGCCATTCCTTAATTATCCACAGAAAGCGTGGAGCAGTAACGCTCCCAGTGGGAAGGGGGCAGTGGGGAGCGTTATCTCCACCACGGAGCCCAGCCCAGGGAGATCCTGATCCCACACTGCGAGTGGGATGTTCCCAACCCCAGTGGCTCGCCGCTTGCACGAGGAACGTGAATCCCGCTTTTCCCAGAGGCGGAGGAGTTACTCACAGCTCCTTGTAGTTGGCGTCGTACAGAGTGGCCCACTTGTTCTGCTGGTGCGGCTGCCACTTGATGGACTGGAAGTTGGGATCCAGGTAGGAGCCGTTCAGGCTGTCGTTATCCTGGATCAGGCCTGCGGGGAACGGTTAACACGGATCAAAATCCCGATTTTCGTCACTGGGCTGAGCATCCAGAGGGGCGGGAGCCCAAGGAAGCGACTGGCGCTGCCTGAAGCTTCCCTCCTGACTGCCGGGGCAGCACCAGATCCAGGCCAGGATGAGCTCACATCGGGATGAATCCCTCAGGCTGGCAACCTCTGGCGACCATCCTCCCCTCCTCCCCTCCTCCCACGCCCCCGGCGCGGCGGGAGCCGGGTGGGAATTCCGGGGGATAAGGGGGGTACCTGGCGAGAGCGCGCCCGGCTGGTGCCAGGGGGGCGTCTGGACGCGGTCGGGATTGAGCGGCACGGATCCCATTCCCGGCTCCTGCTTGATCAGCCCGTTGAGCATCTGGGCGTTGAGGGTGCTGGGCGGGGACTCGGAGTGTTTCCGCTTCTTGGCGGGATGCACCGGGAGGCTGCGGGAAGGACACGGCTCGGCAGGGAACGGCGAGGCGGGAGGTGACGGCAATCCCACTGCGGCATCTCGCATGGAAAACGCAACATTCCCACAGCGCCGTCCCACCTCATCCCACGCTGCCGGGCGTGGGGGTCACTCGTGCGCTGAGCCACGCCTTTAACTCCACACAATCCCGGAATGGTTTGGGTTGGAAGAGACCTCATCCAGTTCCAACCCCCTGCCAGGGGCAGGGACACCTCCCACAGCTTCCCCTCGTTTGTTCCCACCACCCACTCCGGGCGCTCCACACGCCTCCAGCTCCCACTGCCTCCCCCCATTCCCTCAGCCCCGCCATTCCCA
>VZTI01004278.1:7301-76779 GCA_013397865.1 Struthidea cinerea
TCGCGCTCCGGCACTGAAGCTGCAGAGCCAGAGATAGCGATAATTTCTGGCTGTGTTTCCTGAATACTCAAGGCTTTGCCCTATCACTATCCTCAGGACCTGAAAAATCAGTAAATCATATGCTGAATATCAAAATTTCTGTAAAATAGTTTTATGCTTTTCCCTAAGCTTCTCAAGGAAGTGGAAATACCATGTGCCTGCCCTTTTCTCTGTAAGCCTCTCAAGTATCTTTCCCCTTTAGCTGCTGAAGTCATTAGCCAGTTCCAACAAATCTGCCAGAGGAGCACAGTCTCAAAGGAAATACTGTCATGAGCACAGACAGTTGAATAGAGAGAGCAGCACAAATTGGTGCCTCATCTAACATAAATTTTGCCGCCCAAATTCAATAATTATCTATTTTCTTTGCCCTGGTGGCAGCTCAGCAAATACACGCCAGCAAATATACACAGCTGAGCAGCACGGTTACAGCCTGGAACCGCCCCGCAAACAGCAATATCCTCGGGGCCTTTCCCAAATGGTGACTGGAGAGCAGGGGAGACTGCAGAGGCAAGGGACAACACAGGGGAACTGGCTGAATTGCAAGAAGGCAGAGGCATTCACATTTGAGGGTAGGGGACAAGGGATCTACAGTGTGTAGAGAGAAGATGAAGGACATACATCCATAGATGATGTGTCTTAGTGCCATTGTTCGTGACAATGATGTTCTGGAGCAGCTCTGTAAATCCTGCCCTCTGATAATCTTAATCCAGCCTTTGTTTTTTGATACAGTTTTAGTATTGACTGCTACCTCCAACTGGGTGTAACCTCTGCCTATCTTTGATTTCAACTTCTCTGGCCCAAAGTACACATGAATTTTGTTTATCCAAAATCCATCTCACTCTGACCCATTTTTATTTCTTCTTTGCACACCAGTTCTTGATGTCTGTCTGGAAATCAGAATATTCAAAAAGTTTCTGAATTTGATAAAACACAGTACCTCATTGTTATCTTTTCTGGAAACAATTTTATTTAAACCACAGCTGCTTTTTTCATTATTTAAATTAATTGTAAGGTCATAACAATTGTTATCCTCTCTAAATGAGAGCAGAACATAGAATTATCTGGAAAATAGCCTGATAATTAAATTTTATCTTCCCAGTAAGTAAAAGGGTTGGGGTTTATAATTTGTTGAGAAACAAGTGTTAACTCTTTCAGTGTCATTTTGGCAATGTGGAAAACCTTGGAAAACGCTATCATTAAGAGTATGTTAAGTAACAACTGCTCTTAATTGTGAATACTTTGCTGAAGGGAAAAGAAAATATATCATTTTTTTATATAGATTCATCCTTATGCTCTTTTTTAACAAGGAAAATATCTCTAAGGGTGACTACAGTGTTTGAGACTGTAGTCTAAATAAGCTAGAAAAATAAATTCATCCCATCAAGATAGCAGCAAGCCCTGCTTTTCTCCATCATATATTGCTAATGTCTTCTATACAAGCACAAGAGATATTGGTGAATCCCATCTGGCAAGTAGAAATAATCGTAACTAAGCTTTATCTAAATGAAGACAGTTTTATACCTCATTTAAAGGTAAATCATCTAAAGAGCAGCCCTGAAACTGTCACAGAGGTATTAACAAATTTTAATTCATGTTAGATTTCTTTCTGCCAGTGAAGGTTAGATTTTGTCTCCTTTCTAGGAATTCACTGTCAAAACAGTCTGGCATAGAAGAGGATGAACAATTAGTTGCTTGGATTACAGCAGAGTTTCAGTATCTTATTAACTGCATTAAGAGGCAGGGTGGAAGATTACTTTGACATCACTTTTGGAAACACCATCTCATCAGGGATGCTGAAGTCACTCTGTCACATTATAGAAATAACAGAGGTCAGGTGCTTTCTCCATTTGAAGCTCTTTTGGCATTTGTGTGGCAAGGAGATGTGGAGTTTAAGACTATGTGATTTGTAAAGATCTGGTATGTCTGATGTTTTAATTAGGAGAAATTCATCCTATTCTTTGTTAAAACACCTACTGATCTGATTTTCTTTTGGCCATACACTTAGGAGTTACAGCTTTTCCTTTGGGTATACTTATAATTTTCTATTAAAAAATATCACTTTTCAGTGCAAGGAACAAATTCATCTAGCATTATTTATAGCTTTTAAAATGTTGTGATACAGAATATAGTCTAAAATTCCTAAATATTTAGGCTTCTGCTTTATTTTTCACTCACACACAGAAGTAACGAATTCAGATTACTGGTTCAGAAGGTGTTATTTTCCTTGACATTTAGGAACCATGTCAATGTTTAATAGAAATCAAATATTATATAATAATATTGAAATATAATAATTTTTAACATTTTACCTAACTATATAGGGAGTTAAAATAAATAAGATATCATCTTCTGTAACTATTATATTAAAAATTAAAGCAATTCTTAATTTTTCAGTAGGGGCAAAAAAATCATACAGTAAAAATAGAGCCTTGCAGAATTATAATTCTCATTAATATTTTTTCTGAGGTGCTGGCATTTGTCTCTCCCTTTTTCCAACAATATCCATTATTTTGCTAATAAATTGAGAAGGATTCCTCATTTAGTAACCATAAACTCATAATAAAGACATCAGCCATGTCTTCTCTCAGTATTAACTAGAAACAAATTAGCACAATTAAAAGGGCAAGTGTATTTCTTAATTGAAAGGCCATTTGCTTACTTTGCACCATTTTTATCAGAAGAGTATGTTAGCCACACTTCAGAAGTTGAGCTGTGTTAAAACTGTCCCTCATTCTGCTTCGTTTATTTTACTGGTATTTTGACAAGCTGAGAATAGCACCTGTGTTTGAAACAAGGTGGTGCCAAAGTATTGCTATGAATAGTGATTACCATTTGCCTAAAATTCTACAGCCGAGGTGTCGGAGAGTGGGTGAGTGGGACCATATATGACTTGCATGTGGTCTCAAAATCTGGTAGTGGTACACCTGGAGCTCCACAGCAGCATCACAGACCCCCTGCTTGTCCTTTGAAATTCACCTGTCTTAAGGAGCTGAATATTTTACCAGTGGATGGAAATGTTGATTTATAACACTTCTATAAGTGCACAATTCCTGCGTATTTATTAGATCCTGGAAGTATAGTGGAGACAGTCTCCAGCCTTAGCTTTTTAGAAATATTTGTCAGCTATTGCAAAAACACAGAACTAAACCTGGATTCTCAACTGTCTCAGAGAACTTTTAATAAATTCATACTGCATGTTGAATTATCCAGGGGTAATGGATGAGCTCATTAAAGGAGACAGGATTGGTGGCAGCCTGGGCTGCCCTAATTGATTTTGTGATCTCAAGGATGTAATGCCTGTGGGGATAAAGGGAATTCCATAGCATATATTTCAGTCCTAAAAATTAGTTCATATATGATTTTGAATGTGAAAACTGAAAGAATAGCAGCAAAGAATAGAGTCAACCATACAATGCAGTTTTATGTCTGACAGCTGCATAAGCTTCATCTTGTTTCATAATTCAGCAGAATACACCTCAAAAAGCAGCTGCAGACTCACCACTCCTTGCTTGGAAAAAAAAATACTTGTCACTCTTCTTGCTTTCTTAGTTTTCCGTGGATCTCTTGATGGCTTTTCATATGGAAAAATCTGAGCAATTTTATGAGCATTGTCAGAAAAGTATCTTTAAATATCTAGCATTGCATTACTCAACTTCACTCTGGGTAAACTAAAAGACAAACAAACAAACAAGAAAAGCCCCTCACTTGGACTACTCTATCTATAGATGCTGCATTGCCAGTGCCATTAGACAGAGTGACTCATCTTTGCATATGGAAGGAAAGAGTTGTTAGCTGGGCTTTAGCTGCACAATTACTCTTGTTGATCGTGAAGGTGGTGGTAATAAGCTTAGAAATATTATCCTTTTCTTTCAGATCTTTGGTTCAGTATTCTTTCTGCTACTCAGGAAGCCCATTTTCCTCCTTCTGCACTGCTGGCTACCAAGCTGCCGTATATTAATTCCTGAGTGAATAAATATTGAGGTACCTGAGAGAAAGAATTTATTCCACAGCTCCAGTTGTTTAAAACACATCTTTTTCAAGTCACAGCAAGCTCAATATTGCTATACCTTTCAAGAGCAAATTGTGAGGAGCCCTGTCCCCTGACTCACAAAGAAAAGTTGAGATAGCCACATTCATATGTAGATAGCAGATATCTAGAGAAGTGAGTTTTAAAACAAATTAAAAGTACTATAGCCTTCAGCAAATTTTTCTCTCTCCTGGTGAAGTCACAGTGTCTTTGCAGTTATGTCAGGCTGCAGGTTATGACCAGCAAGACGTGAAGCAAAGCACAGGAAATCTGCCAGCCACAGAAGTTTTGCAGGCACTTTGTCCTCAACAGGAACCTCTGACTGTGTTCAACTACTTAAACTATTATGCATGTAGAGTTAAACTGGCTTAGAGATCAGCCAATTTAGCACTTCAGCACTTCAAATTTTATATGCATAAAAATGCTTAAAGGCTGTAGGAGAGCTGTAAGTCACTTTGCCTCTGCAACCGTGAAACCCTAAGAAGCTCAAGAGGGCAAAGCACTATCAGTCTTTGCTAGTTTAAGCCTCCTAGCACACAGGACCCAGGAAAAAGTTTCTCTGGGCTTGAGGCAGCCAGGATTCCCCCAATACCACTGAATTCTTCAAATACAGAAGCAGGGGTGGTTGAAACAGTTACCTCATTAAATGCTGGTGTACCTTTAACCACTTCATTTTTATTACAAGTGCCAAGTGCTGTGCTGTAAGATCCATGAAAATGCCTCTCCCACACATTTCCTAGAGGACAAAAAAATGCAATGCCTCTGGAACCTGGCTGGCCAATGCAGATTTCCATTTTCATCTTATCATGTTTTCTATGAAAATTAATACAAAATTCACTTTTCCTCTGGCTGTCACACATGAGTTTTCTAAACCATATTCTCAGAGATTTTTAGTGATAGAAATGAATTTTTATGCATTCCATAAGCCTTCTATGCATAAAAATCTCATTTTTATGTTCAGAATTGCATCTACCATCTTTACAAATTTCATTCCATCAAAAGTGTTTGATGTCAGCATGGCCTAGCATGGTTATACAACAGTGTAAGTGGAAGAGGATTACAAGAAAGCCACCACACACACAGCATATCCACCCCTCTGCGCAGACACTTGGATAAAGTTGTTATCCAAAAAATGCAAGCTTTTACCAGGGACAAACAAGACTGGCACTCAGGCCACTCATCTAAGCATCCTCTGGCACCGTCCCTCCACTGCCTTCAGCTCTGTCTACCAATCTTTCCCAAAGAGGAGATATAATCCTCTGATGTAAATTATCCTAACCATATATAAAAGTGCTTTTGAAGGCTGAGGCCATTTTTTTGTAGCATTACCTTGATGTGTTTTGACTCATAGGGAACACTTTAGCCATAACTGCAAGGCCTTTTTCTGCGTAAGATTATTCACTGATTAATCCAGTGCTCAGTGTAGTGTTTGCCGTTTCTTTGTCTAGCAAGCCCTGAGACAACATAAACAGTCACAAATAAATGAGCTATACCATGGATGAGGAGGTTTTTTGTTGCTGAAATTTGAACAGAACTTTGAAATCTGTCTGTCAATATGAATGTGTAACTGAATGTTATCCAGTAAAACTGCAGCAAAGGTGTGGCTGGATAGGGACTACATGAAGAAAAAGGTGAGGCCTGCAGATGTATCACAGGTTGTTGGTTCCCGTGAACTGAACCACAAACAGGGGCAGAGAGGGTGAATAGAATCAGGGCACAAAATAGCTTCTTTCTACATGAAGGTAACATTTCACAGCAGTGTTAAAAATGCCACCACTGTATTTATAAACATCCAGCATTCCCACTGCTAGGTAAATTTTTCAGAACTTTACACAACTTGAAGACTTAAGACTAAACTAGGGGTTTTTTACCATTTTAATATGTGCATCTCTGCTCTGTGTCAGCAAGAGCTGATTCTTCCCAAGCATTTCATCTTCTGTTTCATTACTGAAAAATATCTCTGTGGAATCATAAGATTCAGCATGAAGTTTTACAGAAGTTTTGTAGGCAGGTAAGCACACAGAGTCTTAACTGAGAGTTATTTTTACCAGCTGGCAGGTGCTCATAGTAGATCTTGAGCTCTATAGATTTGCACATCTGAAAGTGAGCAATAAGTAGGATTCGTCTTGACTGCTTTGTATATTCATAGCTTTTAACATCAGAGAGGACAAATACATAGAGTAACAGTATATAGTTTAGAGTAGTTATTGCCATATGAACCACTACTCAAATTCTATGTTAAACATTTAAAAAACAGGCATGTAAAAAAACTCCTCTTTCTTCTTTTAAATCACACCAACACAACGCAGCACTCCGATCTTGAATAATGAAAGGCAGTCAGTAAAAAGGTGCCATGTACATTCTATCAATGTTTAAGAAATTTCCTCCAGAATAAATTCCTCACTGTGCACTGTTTTACAAAAAAAACTAACACAAAGTAATGCCTAGACAGCCTATAATCTCAAGGATAAATTAAAAAAAAAAAGCCATACTAAGCAATAAATCAGAGGATAAGGCAGCGGGTATTCATTCTGGTCTTATTCTGGTCTTATTGACTGCCACCAGAGCACGGCTGCAGTTCCTAATGGTTGTAAGTGTTACAGCTATGGTACCTCAATGACAAGTGAACCCTCATACCAGCAGAGTTTGTGAAGTCTCCTTTCCCTCCTCACACAAACATTAAAAACATTCAGAATTATTTAACAGTAGGTTATTTGCTGCTAAGCAGCTATGCAGTAGCAAATTACATTGTTTAGAAATCCCATGAATAGCATGAGAAAGGGATGTCCTCCAGAGGATGCAGCCAGCAGAGTGCCTTGCAGATTAGGCAGCAGCATCGACTCCAGGACTGAGCATGGGCACAGCTGAGGAGCTCACAGAGGGTGAACAGAGCCACACAAGCATTTCAGGCTAAGGATAATATATATTCATCCCTCTCAGAGTTCTGCCTAGAAGTCTCCTCAAGCACATTATAAGGGATGAAGAAAAATACATTGCTGCAGCCTGTCTTGAAGATTTATTCTCTGTACACACAGTTGTACACACGTGGTGCATTGTGCGTCGGCTTTTCCTCCTGGCGTGCTGCAGCATGAGACACGCTGCTGGAAAAATCTAAGTATTACCTATATTAGCCTTTGTTCCTTGAGAAAACTGAAATTATTACAGAGCTAGAACACATTCATTGTCTCCAAAAATCTCATCACCTTCTGTATTATTCCAAAGGTATTTATATTTAAGTGCACATACTATCCAAAGTCTGAACTGTTAAACTGAAGATAAGAATAATATGTCTCCAAAGACCTTTTTAATGAGGTAAAAGACTCTTCCAGATTTTTATCAACATTGCCAGCTCAAAGCAGCTCAGCACTCTGTTTTTCTGTGCTAAAACAAATTGTGTACAATTAAAGTGAAAGATCTGGCAAAGAACCATGTTTTAGAGCAAAACACTGGTATACAAACTGCTGTACAGCCAAATAGTGTAGAGTATGGCCCAAACCCATAAAGAAGTAGGCCATCATAGAAAGAAAGCAAGGAAATGGCTTCCTGCAGATGTTGCATAGGGAAGGCATGCCAGGTGTCTGATACCTGCTTGAAGCCTCCAGAGAAATTGTGCATGTCATCTTGTGATACCAGCACATGCTACCTTCGTATCAAGCCCTTTGCTTGCAATAGCTGCTATCTCAGAGCAGATTGCCAGTGACAATGATCATTTTGGCTTATTTTAGCAGAGTAACTGCAATTACTGGCACCAGCAGGTATCAGACTATTTCCAGCAAAGGTGTTTGGCTTCTGAGCTCTAATTTAGTTCCTGTCACTGAGACTAGAAAATACCTTTTTGTTTCCCACAGCTTCTGGTGTGTATCAGACTCTAGCTTCAGCCAGGTATTTTAGGAATTCTAGGTGTTGTGTAGAACTACACATTTAATCACAGCCTCCGGCCATGACTTTGGTGAATGATTTGTCCAAACATTAAAAAGAGAATTATAGCTTATTGAATCAGAAGAGGACCCTCAGCAAAAGAAACTGGCCAGCTACTTACACACTGCAATGCTCCAAACAGCAGTACTGGCCAAGTACCATCTGGTTTAGGATTTTGGATGAAACATTAATTTTCAGCTGGCTTTCCAAATATCAGGCCTTTGAGGGTTCATTTATAAACCACATGTGAAACAAGCTGTCAGTAGACAATGAGCTGTCCTGGGTGAGTGTGTGCAGCAGCAGCAAACTTCCACTGTCACCAGAGTCTGCTCCCTCTTCTCAGACAATTGACTTCAGTGCTGACACAGAGACATTCAAAGACTGTCAGGGTTAGAAAAGGCATAGAGCTTGGCCAAATCTTATTTTAGTCAACCTGTTACAGATCATCTTGTATTACCATCTGCTGCTCCTTTTCTTCCCTCTAGTTATTCCTTAACTGTTTTATTACCAATACTAATGTCTGAGTTATTAATCTTGTCACATTTACAGGAAGTATTCCTAGTGTGAAAGTAAGACAAGAAGGAATGTCCTACTCTCCTGAGGAGGCTCCAGCCTTTACTGTTCAGAGGGTCAAGACCCACCCTCTGAAAAAAAAAAATTTAAAAATCCAGAGTCAACACAGTATCCAGCTCAAGAGAGTTTTGATACCTCCCAAATGAATGTGTGCTGGTTTAAATCAATGGCCTCAGATGCACCAATATCCTGCTTAGGTTTAACTTCATGAACTTTGAGCAATCCCATTGTAGTGCACAATATTAACCACTTATTTAACATTTTTCAGACCGCTTACACGTATAAATACACTGTTACAGGCTGCATTAATTAGCTCTGCTGAGGATTCTAATCCAAGAAATTCTGCAAACACTAGAAGCAAAGAAACAAGAATTTTGTTGCAACTAAGCATATTTTCGGGTAATACAGACAGAGATTCATCATGGGAAAAGTGCAGGAGCTCAGTCCCTAAGAAGCACAGATGATGGGTCAGATGTATGCAGGAACTAGAAAAGAGGTGAAACAGGAGGTCACAGACAAAATCTAAACATGGAATACAAGGGGAAGGGAAGGAGAGGGAAGTGGAAAAGAGGGAGGTATCAAGCATCACATGCATGTGGTGGATGTAGTAATGAAATTTAAGCATATATATCTCATTCTTCCCCAATAGATATTGGAGATTTTTGGTTTAAAAAATTAAACCAAAGGCTGTTATTTTTATCTCTATTTTATGGATGAGGAAACTGAGGCACAGCAAGGTGCTCAGGAACATTTGAAGTGGCAGCCAGATAAAGTGCACTATCCCCATACCATATCTGAAATTGATCTGCTCTTATTTAAAATCAAACTATGTAATATTTTGTGGTGCTAATCTAAGGAAGAGATTTAGGATTCTAGGAGGACACTAAGCACTACCATCCTCCAGTAGGATCAAATCATGGGCAGGAAAAGAAACATTGCTGGGAATGAGTAAAAGAAATCCATTCCCAATAGACTGCAACAAAGGAAGAGCTAGGTCTAAAAATTGTGGGGAAATGAGCTTTACAAACCTGTCTGACATTTCCCATTAAAAGAGGTAATAAACAGGACACCTTCTGTGAGGAATTGCATTTCAGGCAAAGCAGTACATAATGCAGACATGTTATGTAATAGCTACTTCTTATGCTTAATGCTTATGAGTCAGTCATTTCCAAAGAAGATCCCCAGCCCTAATTCCTGCCCAACCTGGAGGAAGTCCTCAATCTGCTTTCTTCCTTCTGTGCTTGCATTTGCTTTCCATGACCTTTTGAGCCTTGTAAAAAGCCTTTTGTTAAAATTACATAATCAGTTATTCCACCTGTAAAAGCTGATGGTCAGGAAAGGGTTTTAGGATGCCAGTGATTGTAAAACACCGTAGCCTCCAGAGGGGTGCCTCTTTCACACCTAGTCTGTCACACATTACCATTTTCATCATGGCACTGGGAACCAAAGAACATCTAGGGATCATCATCAAGGATGATCAATGGAACAAAAGACAGAAGTGTGTCCAGGGTCAATTATGTAAAACATTTTTAAAATAAACTTACATAATGTAAAATGCTATAAATATTATTTGTTCTGCTTCCATAAGCTCAGATAAAGTTTGAGAGCGTTAACACTGCTTCCATACTCATAGATGTGGGCACTCAGCCCAGATATTGTGTGACAGACTTTAGCTGGGACTCACACAGTGCAGGAGCTGGGGCAGCTCTGTTCCAGCCTTTGGTTAAATCTTGTACGATCCAAGTTAGCCATGAGAAGCTATGGATAGTTTACTGCATTTATTTTTTCAGTTATTTCTTCATAACTCTTCTTTGTTACTCAGCAGGAAACCATTTTGCATAGGCTAAACTTTACGTTATACTATAATGAATCCTAAATAGTTGGGGGGAGGGGTTTAAATAAAAAAACAGCATGATCTATATTCAGTCATAGCAAAGAGCTGCAGTGTTTATATATGTACTCATATATATAAACGTATGACTTTAGTGATGGCTTCTGTTCATATGCTTCCAGGAGGAATAAATGACTGACTCTATTTTTGCCACATATAGAGGAACATTAGTCACTCCTAATTGGAAAATATGAGTTGATGCTTAAGGGTTCCACACTATGGAAACCTGGGGCTTGTGCAGTACAGCCTTTGTAGTGTATCTGGCCCCACTGCAGGAACACCTTTTATTCTAATCACCATTCAGCACTCCAAGGCAAAAAACAGAGATCCTTCTCAAATGAGCATATAAATTTTCCACTGAATCTCATTTATAATTGGTTTTTAACAGGAGTAATTTTTTTCAGCTACATTCTTTCTAATTTGCACTATAAATGGAAGCATTTTTCCAAGTAAATTAACCTCCCCAGAAATACCCTTCTACTGAAACTGTGCCGTAGACTTTCCTTCTTACATTGTTTGGAAAATTTAAAATCAAAAAATGTTTAAACAGGTAAAAAACAAATCAACAGAGAAGTAAGCCAATAAAGAGCAGCTAAAACATGGAACTAACTCCCCAGCCACCTTTTTTGCTCAAATTTTCCTGACTCATCCTCTGGTTTTCATCCTTTATAGGCTCATTCCACAAGCTTAATAGTTTAGCTCTTCTTTCACACCCAGAAGAGGAGAAATAGGAGCAAATGTGCCTTGGGAAGTATACAGCACTGCCTAAAACAGTGTAAACTGATCCTTCCTAATAATCAAAATATGGACTAGCATTAAACTATTCTGGTTCGGAGAGTGTAATATTTACTTACTAAATATTCCTGAATTGGGTTATTTCTTGAAGCAGTTCTCAAACAAGCAGAAATTCCAAGCTGGCTCCCTTCTGCATCCTATTTATTGTCATATAAATTCCTCTCACAGGAGAGAGATGATCTGCATGTCTATTTTGCTCTCCTCTTATAACCTAAATACCATAACAAAGATTTTAAATGTTCAGATACTTCAGTTGCTCATACACACCAATTCTTCAAGGACACAAACACTGCAAGTCAGGACAGAATTCTTAGTAGCTCTAGACATGTGCTTTTATAACCTCTTAAAAAAAAAATCATTTCATAATTAGACATTAGTAGTACAGCAAGCACCAAGACTATGTTTCTGTGCAGCTCAATCTGCACGTGATAGCCTGGCAAATTACTGTGCAAGACCATTACATGGAAATATCAAAATTATTCCTTTATGCCCATCAATAACTATTTTTGTGTTTCCCTAGTATTTTAATAAAATACAGGGTATCTGCATGGTATTCATTTTACAAGAAACAAAATGAAAATGGTGTTGTCTACCAAAATTACACCTCTTCAGAGGCTTACATGTTTGGTCAATGTATGAAAGGGGCCTCTGTGAAGGTCACACTCTGTCTTCCCTATAGAATAAAACAGCAAATGAGTAAAAAAAAGCCCAGTAAATCCTTAGACATTTCACATTCTTATCGTGTACATAGGGTGGAGCTGTTACTGTGGTCTTTTAGGGCTAATAAAAATCCACTAGCATGAGACTCATTTATGATTAATTAGCCTCTCTACTATTGTTTTTTGCTTGGTTTCCAGAACACAGCATTTGGTAGGAAATGGATGACTAGCTGCAAATATTGTAAATGTGTGATGGGGGAATATTTGAACATTTGTTCAAATTTGTTTTAAGATTTTATGCTGCAACCCATCTCCATACCGTCTGAGCACAAAATTCTCAAAAGAGAATTTTCATTTTACTGTGTTCGCAATTCTTCCCAAGTTTGTTTCCCATACAGATGAGGCACTTTAATTTCATTAATGCGAAAACTTGCAAAAAGGCAGTATTTAGCTTAAGCTAGCTAAAAACCACGTCAGCTGCAAACTTGTAATTTTACATTAGTTACTAATTCTGCAGTCAGCACAGAGCTGATTATTTGTATGGTTCATGCAGTAGTGTCATGTTTCCCAGAAGGCCAGCACAGTGGAACCTGAATATTAGTCTAAATCATGTTTATTGTTTATGCTTTTTAAAAAGTATATATTTGTAAGATAGGTTATTAGGAACTAATCAATAGAACCATTTACATAGCTGAAAAACCAGGAATTACATAACAAACCACCAATGACACCTTGTGTAGTGTTTGAGTCCTGGCTGTATAATTCTCATTATATTTATATTATATTAATTTAACCAACATCCCAAAACTTCATATCACTTCTGGGTTACAGTGAATTTAATAATGTTTAATGTCAAATTATTAAGCAGGGAAAATATTAATATAAGAGGTCAGTTACAAGGCACAAGTAACTGTTTCCAGACATAAAGCAATAAACTAAATGTTCATATTGAACCACTCAAGAAAAATCAATAGCTTTTGCAAATATGTAAAAGTAAATTCAAATTAGAATTTTAAAGGCGGCTAAAATTGGTTTCATCTGCCTCAGCACAAACAGTCAGTGCCATTCTGGATTCCCCCAGGTATCTGAGGCATCCATGATTTTTGGCAGGTATAACCTGGGACCCAGAGGGAACTTACACCCTTTTGGTGGAGGCAGGTGGGAATACCCCTTGAAGGTCTAAATTTGTAAAAATGGTCTGTGTTAAGGCAACTGAACACTATCTCATCATATTAGATTACATGCAGTGGCAAAAAAAATGCCAGTTTATCAAATAATTAGTAAGAAAAAAATCAATCTTTACCATAATTAAAATTCTCTTGGCAAATTCTAAATTCAAAGTTAAATTCTAATATGTAAAAACTAGGCCAGCACTTCTAACCACAGTCAAAAATGCATCACTATGAGGAGAGTGTTACCTCTGTTCTCTTTACCTCTATTAACTTTTTTCTTCCTTTCATTGCTACCTGAAATAGAATCATACCTGAATTGCTCAGACTAAAAGTTGAGAGGATATAATGTGTTGAGTAGTCTCATTTTTAGAAACCAGTCTTTAAAATGTGTATGCACCTTAAATGACTGAAGTACGTCTTTCTTAGCACTTCAATATATGCAAATGTCTGAAATTATTCTTCACAGGATCCTTTCAGGTTGGTACATTAGATCATGTCTTTTCTTCATGCAAAATTAGTGATCGCATCTGAAGTGCATTTTCAAATAGTTTGAAAGTTGACAGAGTATTAAACTGCACTGAGCACAGAGGAGCAACTCCGGGACGGGATACCATAAGAAACCACTGACCTAAGAAAATGCTGTATGATGCAAAGATCAGCGTGCTGAATATGTCCTTCCATTGGTGTGTAAAGGAAAGTGAAAGGAAATAGAGATGATTTCCTGGGAGATCTTCCAGAAGTCTGGGAACTGTTTAAAGCATAAGTGTTCAGGAGGGGAATTACTACAGGAAGCCGCTGTCTACAAAACCTATCAAATGTTATTGAGTAGTATATATCACAAACAATATAAATGTGAGGCATGCCTAGGTGTGTGGAGGGGAATCTTTTCTAACCAATGCAAAACCAAAGTCAATTATTCATTTATTTAGGTTTGTTGTTTAATGTGTCTACTAAACCAAGACAGTACTCAGAACTGGATTGGAACTCACCTCCCCAAAAACTCAATGCATGGAGAGCTTGAGGTTGCTCAAGTTCATTCATCCCTAAATGAAGAGAAATATTTCAATGTAAATTTATAAAGGAAAAAGAGCTCCTCCTGATTTACATAAGGGCTCTATTGCATTGACTAACTGCCACAGTAATTAAATTGCTACAGTACATAAAAATGGCCCCCCTGAAGAGGGTGAGTTATATTCCCACTCCCTGGTTATTTCTCAGTAGCAAGGGACCATTGCCAGCATCCTTTTGTCACAGCCTGTGTTACGTATAACTGCAGAAGGGATCCCATAAGGAAGGGTGTGGAGGGGAAGCAAATCTTGCAGAGGTCCTAAGCATGAGTGCTCCAGCTCAGGGATGGATGCTGCTCCATTTTGCCTCCTTCTGCTGCCCTGTCCTTTGACCATCGGGCATAGAGGGATTTCCTGCCCCTGAAGTGACATGCAGTGCATCCTGTTCTACAGCTTTCCTTAGACCTACCCTCCTGACAAATGATAGGTCTCTTTTTTTAGTCAACTCCTGCTATTGGCTCTGCAACATCCTGTGGTGAAGTATTTTTAACAAACTTGCACAACAGCTACAAAGGACAGTCAGGAAACAGAAAATTGTAATTTGTTCTTGTAAGGAATTGGAAGCACTTTGATGATCTTGCTGCCCTGATTTAAACTCATTGCTACAAAGACAGAATCCTGCCAGCTATAAAGGGCTTCGATTTTATTTTTTTCATGCACTTATCATGACCTCATTTTGTAAAGTGCCAAGTGGATTTGTTCATTCATAACCCATCTTGATGCAGTGGATGGCAGCAGGAGGTGGTTTTGGGGTGGAGGGGTTAGTTTTAGTACATTTGATTAGTATAATAGGACATAATGTTCCATTCTATCCTTTTCTACTTTCAATATTTTAATTCATTTTATGAGAAAAAATTCAATGGCAATCTGTCAAGGACTGCAATTATGTTTTAAATCAGGATGAAAAAAAGTGTGTTTGTATTTGTGAGCAGGGGGAATCATTTACATAATAACTGATGGTAATAATAACCCTCAGATACAGTCTTTATACCCCATACTCTATCCCTTGGTTTTAATTTTAAGATGGCTGCTTAGCCATCTTAAAATGATTGAAAGCAGTGCAGTACACCTAAAAATATAGAAATTTTAATCCTGCATTTTTTGGGCAACTATCAGACAGCAAATGCTGACACCACAAAATTTGCACTGCTATCAGCTGCCATCTGGCAAGGTCTCCCAAACAGAAGGTGGTTGAAAATCTCCAGAGAAAACCCATGCTTATGACTAATGGTGGTTTTCTAGGCTTATGTTGTCTTCAACAATTGGAACCAGTGGTGGATTCTGCTAATGAACACAAAAATTAGAGGGTTTGGGGTTTTTTTCTATTAATAATCTTATCCAAATATTAAATTTTTAGAGAGGCATAAATGAAAAACGTGTTTTAATATTCAAAGTGTAAATGCTTCAAAATCAAATTTCTTACTTTAGTAAGTCAAAAAATATTTTATTTGTAAACCAAAATGTGTTTTAAACTATATTTTCTCTTTTTAAATTTGGCAACTGTATCAGGTGTCAAATGAGAAATGAAAAATGAAAGAGAAATTTTAAATCATTTTTAAAATTTAGAGAAATTTAAAAAACAATAACGTATCAAGATCTACAAGTTCTAGAAGCAACTAAAAATGAAAGGTTTTTTTAATAGTTTTCCATTTTTGCCAAAAGGTCCCCCATAAAAATATTTTTTGGGTCTACCTTAAAAACAATTTATCTCTCAAAGTTGAAAATGCCTTTTTTTTCTCCTTTTTAGTGTATAACATCTAGTTTGGCAGGAGAATAATAAGAAATTAGATATCATTCATTCCTTTGCCTTTCCAAATCCTGAAGACAGGATGGTCCTTGGTAGCCCTTTCAATGGTGGGAATGCATCCACTTGGAAAAGAAGGAGAAGTATAAAGTTAGTGATTTATGCAAATGCTTTCCTTAAAATGAGGGTGGCTTATATCTCATAAGAATCATCATAGTGGCTTTTTCATGTGCTGCAAAATTTCATCCCATTTTCTAAGGTCCTATTCAGAGTCCACCACATCCCTCAGCCTTCACTTTCACGCATGGTTGGACTCCATGAACTTACAGGTCTTTTCCAACAGAAATGATTCTATGATTCTGTGATCCAAAGGACTGTGTCTGACTCATTCTGAACATGAATGAAGAGAAAGTTTTCCCCAATGCAGTGTCAGGGCCTCAGAGGATGCCAAATACAGTGCTTATAAAACCCATTTGGCCTGGAATGGTTGTTGTCTTTAAAGAAAATACAACTAAAAGTTATGATGTTAGTGGCATGGTAGAAATTTTTCAGCTGGGCAGACTATTTGCCACTCTAAGATAAATTGGACTCTAGACTCCAGCCTAGATTTTGACAGGTAGTGTTATTTTATGGGACTTTCCACAGTTCCACTGAAAAGGCTGCTCAATATTCTGAGTAACCAACCCTGCCTTCTGACAGCTCAAAAATTCACCACTTCAGTTTATGTTAAAATAATTTTTGCAATGGTAATCATGAGTACTGAGGAAAATTAGTTTTATCATTAAATAATTACACCCTTGAGAGGCTGTGGGCACACAGCTGGTGCTCAGCTGGTTTCAAATAGCTGAAATGTAACTATTGCAGAGAAACCATACCTCTTGTCTTTGAGTATAAATTAAAACTGAAATAGTAACCATCTTTTTCAGATTTATTTTTCGTGTATGTGCAAAGCTGCATACCCATACCAACTAAACATGGAAGAAAGTAGTCCATATCCCTCTATAAATACATCATGCCAATACACAAGAGCAGATTAACCTATGTCATTAAAGTGTTTCGGGGTTTGCTTTTCTCTGTTTGGCGAGAAGAGAGAAAAACTGATGCCTCCAATATCCTTACGAACAAACAAACAAACAAACAACCAGTGTGTGCTTTGTATCAGGATTAAATGCCCAGCAAAGCATAATATGTCACACTCTCTTTGCATTGCCAGATTTACCTGCTGGCATCTGCACCTGAGACAACTCGGCAGTCCCGGTGCTCAGTCAGAAAGGGGACTTCCCAGAGCAGCTCCCCGCAGCCAGGATGGGGAGTGAGAACTGGTTGTGCCATAGAAGCTGTGCTGCCTCTCTGAAGATACATCATAACCCTGGGGGAAGCAGGCACCTTTCTCTAAGCACTCATGTGTCCTGCAAGAAACCTCCTCCTGTCTCTGGGCCCTGCAATATTTCTTCATTCACCAGGATCCTCCCAGCTACAAGGTCCGGTGTCCAACAAGAGCAGAGGGGTCTGGAGGTGTGCTGCTTGTCAGGCTAGGAAAGCCTGTCCTGCCTCTGCAGATGTAGGCTAATGGAGCAGTCTCTTTCACCTGGAATCTGAACGCTACGCAGCTGCACACTTTGCTTCATGGACCTCCTGGTTGTCCTGGGGAGCCCAATTTTGGAGAGAGACCAGTGGGGGCCACCAGGGGTGGGTAATGATGAGGAGAAGGTGGCTATTCTTAGCTTCATGGCCATTTTAGTTTCCTAAACTTCACTAAATTTTCAGGAGGGTTTACCCACCAGAATATACACTGAAAAGGAACACTGGAAATTCACATTCCAGAGGCAAATAGGCAATGGGAAAGTCCTGGTTAACAGTCCAAATGGTAACACTGATCCATGGGATTTATGCAGCTCTGCTGGCAGTCCTGTTCAGCCTGCTGAAGTCTATCTTTTCCAATATAGAACAACACAGTGTTGTTAATTATACGCCTGTTCCAAAATTGCAATAAGGCTGCTGAGGGGAATTTGATTTATCAAGAGATAACCATCACCTGGAGGGGAATAAAGACACCTGTCTGCCTTCTGCTGTCAAAATTTGATATAACCATTAATAGCAATACCTTCCCCCCACCTGAAATAATGCTTACTTAGTAATTTAATTATCCAGATAATCTTCACACAGAGCTTATGTTTTCACCTTTAACTGGATGCCTAATAGAGCTTGCACTACTGTTTTTCATAAACACCCCAAAGCAGCACTCTCTTTGCACTGTAAAGTTCCAGCAGAGGCACAGTGCCATGCTTTGCTTAAATGTGGAAACATCTATCTCACACCAAAATGGCTTTGATCAAGAAGCACTGCCTAGCTACTCATTTAGGTTGTATTCAGCAAGATATTTAGACTCATGCCCAATGTTCAAGCCTTTGAAAAGTCCTACAGGTCCTCCCCTAGTGGATTAATAAAGATTAATTCAGTGCTTCAAAGATACATTCAGAGCTCTCAACTGCTGAATTAGGACTTTATTTTCTTAAGGTTCTGCCTTTTGTATGAGTAACATTACATGTTATTGTTGGGTGAGGGTGCTTCTCTGGCTATGCATCAGTGAAATGAGAACCTGCAGATGTTCCTTATGCCATGGATATACATCCTAATGTCTTGCCATTGAAAATGAAAAAAAAAAAATCTTAATTGCAGCATTTAGATCCTGAGTGTCTCATACTCTCCTTTCTGCCAGTGTGTCAAAATCTGACCCTTCAAGAGGACCAAGTGCCTTAACAGAAAACAGTGTTGGACTGATGAACAAAGCAATTGTGTTCCAAAATTTTCCAAATCAACATAAAGATTGCTTACAAATTGATCATTTTTCCAGTCGCATTTCTGCAACAGCAAGTTTTTACAGTGTAAATTGCTTATTTGCTTCCTCTGCTACATTAGAACACAAGCTTTTCTCTTTTTGCAGTGTCGTGGCCATTACCTTCAAACAAAAGACTGCTTTTGCACAGTATCAATTTGTATGCTAATAATATTGCTTGCAATTGTACCTATGCTAACACACAAGATCAGGTTATAGCCAATTCCCATTTCTTCTCTTTTAAGATACTTGAAGAGTGATAGTTCTAAAGATTATGGACTCTCTTCTCATTTCCTCTTCTCAGCATTGCCAAAGTCTATTACCTAGCTGCTTCATCTTATATTAAAAACTGTTCCAAAATCTTGGAGACTCCTTGCACATACTCATGACTTTTGCATGAGCAAAAATTGTGTTTGCTTTAGGCAAACATATGCTTCCTGTTTATTAGTGTAAGCTTTTACCACATTAGCTTCATCCTGAATAAAATGCTGACATACTTTTTTACAGTTCAACCCATCAGCAACCCCAGTGGTGGGGCTTCTGTCTTTGGTTGTGGCAGTACAGCCCAGAAAACACCTTGGATGCTTTCAAGGATAAACCATGGGAAGCTGTCCAAACTTTACTCTGGGTACAAATATCCCAGCACTGTCCTGGAAATGGTAACACTATGTCTGTTCTCCTACAGGAAGAATCTTCACCTTTCAGGAGGTGAAGAGTTACTGGAAGGATTTGTTCAAATAGGAACTTGAATTATAATCATTTGAACATGAGATGTAAAGCTGGAAAGTATTGTGGAGCTAGAATTAACCTTTGGAGCAAGGTTTCTAACAGTGTAATACTAGAGAAAATTCACCTGTAGAAGGTTAGAAAACACTCATATGGAATAAAATTTTCTCAGGAAGGTGAAATTGTGCTTGTACAATATGTCGACTTTGTACAAGCTTTGGACAGCATTCACAATCAGACTATAAATTAATGAGAACTCAAATTATCCTTTTTCTGGATGATATTCCTCGGTTTCTACAGCATCAGTCTCTCAGGTGGAACTCCTTTGACTCCCTCTCATTCAGCTGGCTTCACTTCTGTGGCAAAATCACACCCAATTAGCCAAATTGCAGATTTAAAATAAAAGCCTACTTTCATAATAAAAGGTATTTTTATTTTTATATATATTTCTGTAATTGAGGATTTCTCTCTTTCTGATTTCCACCAAGTTGTTGAACAGTGAGTATTGACTTTGTCTGAATCTGCAGTAGTAAGACGGAAAAAACAGTAAGAGACGCGATGCTGAGGATCCAACATTCACACCACACTTGTTCTGGGACTTGTTCTGCTTCAAAATATCTGTAACCAATGCCTGCAGACTGGATGTGTGTCAGTAGAAAGGGCACACAAGTGCACCATCTGGCCTGTTTTGTCTGAAAGGAACCCATTTATCTGAACCTGCTCTTAAATGTGTGAACAAAAACACACTAAATGGACTTGATCAGATTTGTTTCAAAAGCGCACTCCAGATCCAGGTTAAAATAATAATGTAGATGCAGACTTTGCAATCAAGATGTGGTTGGGTTTGGGGAGCTGGGCAGAATTGAAGTGCTGTCCCTCTTGTTTTCTAGCCAGCAGTCAGTCATACATACTCCATGTCTGCTCCACTTATTTCATTTATCAGCCCTCCACACAGCACAGTCTGCACTCTGAAATGAGTGAAATATTTAATTGCTGAAGGACTTCACCATTTGGCTTGGAAGAAAAAGCATATTGATACCAATCTAGTACTTTATCAGAAGGGATGAGATGCAAAGAAACTAGTAATGGAAAGCACAGTTAGGAACACATAGAGAAAATGAAAATGTATAATAGTTACGTAGACAGAATCCATTGCATAACAGGAAATCATAAACAACTCTCCTCTTGATAAAACTGACTAAAAATTTGGGATTAATTTCTTCCAAGTAAAAAAACCTGACTGAAAATGCATTTCATCAGGCAACTTTGCATTCTTATCTAACACACCCCTGAAAAGCATCAAAATAAAAATTTTAGTGATCAAAGCCAAACACAAATTCTCATCTTTAAAATTCCCCCCAAATCTATTTGCAGCTAGCTGAAAAAAATGAAAACAACAACAACAACAACAACAACAACAACAACAACCAAAAAAAAAAAAAAAAGAACCTCTGGGAGTTTTGCAGCTGTAATCACATAAAAAACTGTGATTAAGAAATCACATGTTTGAGGCTGAAAACGCAAATGGTTCATATTCGTCTAAATCATAACTTTAAATGACATTGCAGTGTTCTTGCTATTTTATGCAGTACTTATGTTACTGAGTCAGTTTTTCCTGTCTTTTTTTGTTTCTCTAATTTTTAACAGCCTTTTATTTCCTCCTCTTGCTTTGTAAGGTAAAATTTTCATTGCTTTCTTCTGAAAGGAGACTGCAAGATGTTCTTAGTAATCAAGTGTAATGGGCCATGTTCTTTGAACATTTAAAGACGGAACTAGCACAAAAAAAAAAAAAAAACACAATGGCAGAAAAGGCTGATCAGCCTCAGTCGAACAGAGGATGAGTCAGCTGGGACCTGTGAAATGCTCTCCAAAGCCACTATCAGCTATGTTTAAAGCAGGGGACACCAAGAACCAAAGTAAAGGGAGCACCAGCTTCCTCTGGTGGTCAAATATATTCAGCTGACTCCTTTCATTTTCAGGAAGTTTTAAGTAAAAAGCAGTGTGAAACAACACAGCCAGAATTCTAGCTTTTTTCCTCTGCTTGTATTTGTACCACAGTAGCATAGATACTTTCCCCAATTTATCCAGCCACTATGCTTGAAATCTCACCTGTAAGGTTTTGGCCCATTTTTTAAGTACTTGGTTCTTGGCTCAGTAGGCCTCAACATTCTCAGTGTCTGTTTTCTTTGAGTAAACTGATCCCTGGTCCTAAAAGTGAAGGTTTGTGTAGGAAACTTACTGTGCAAACATCTGGCAAACAGAGTGGAAATAAAAAAAGCAGTGACTGCTAAATGCAGTCCTGCTCTCTGCTTAGCAGAGCTCTCCCCTGAATCTTTCTGTGCTTGCCACTTCTTCCACATGCACTCCAGGTGAGAGCTGTGGAAATCTGGTTCTTGAAGTCACCTACAATTTTGTTGGCTCCTTGTTTCTGTCCTTCTGGAACAGAAATCTAACTAGTACTCTTGGTCCTCACTTAAGTTTTGGATACAAACCCACATTTCTGTGAGGACTTTCTGGTGTAAGATATGTTTAAGGGTCTCAATTTATTTCTACCAAATGTTACAAAAGCAATCTCAGTGTTTTATCAACTGTACATGGCGCAAGACAAGCTCAGTAAAATATTGCTTTACTCAGGCATGATGAAAGACTCTGGTCCTCCTCTTCTCCATTTACTGTCACAGACATCACATAAATGAGCAGTTAAAGGACATTCTGAGCAAGCCTGTCTTGGGACTTCAGATATCATAAAGTAACTCAGACTTCTTTAAGCATGGCCTTTTTTGCTTAATAAATATTTTTTTTCAATTTATGGATAATATATGTGCCAAGTTTAAAAAAAAACAAGGCTGATATGAATTTTTATAGTAATATGTATTTATTTGTACATATACTTGGTACTCTGCAATCATGGATAAGCAGTACTCTGCAAGCATACCATTAAATTGGTGGGGCTAAGTTTACATTCTGGATCTACTTTAAATGCTGTCACAATGTTCTGTGCACTTGAGCACATTGACAGCCAAACATTTGGGGTTTTTTTTTAATTATTATCCACCTACAGCACTGATGTCTTTATTTTACTAGTCAAGGACATAAGTAGGAATTAAAGCATGCCTCCTTGTTTTCATGTCAAGTATGAAATCATAACCCACCTCAGGGCCTGGCAAGATCATGGAGCAGATTCTACTGGAAGCTATGCTGAGGCACATGGAAAATAAGGAGGTGATTGATGACGGCAAACACAGCTTCACTAAGGGCAAATCTTGCCTGAAAAAGTTGGTGGCCCTGTATGACAGGGTTACAGCAGTGGTGGGTGAGGGAAGAGCAACTGACATCATCTACCTGGACTTGTGCAAAGCATTTGTCACTGTCCCACACATTATCCTTGTCTCTAAACTGGAGAGACATGCATCTGATGGAGCCCTGGGTGGAGCACTCAGTGGATGAAGAATGGATGGATGGTCACACTCAAAGAGTTGTGACAATGGTTTGATGTCCAAGTAGAAACCAATGACAAGTGGTGTTCCCCAGAGGTCAGTATTAGGACCAGCAGTTTTTAACATATCTGTCAGTGACGTGGAGAGTGGGACCGAGGTCACCCTCAGCAAGTTTGCCAATGACACCAAGCTGTGTGGTTTGGCTGACACGCTGGAGGGCAGGGATGCCAGCCAGAGGAACCTTGACAGCCTGGAGAGGTGGCCCTGTGCAAACCTACAGAAGTTCGACAAGGCCAAGTGTAAGGTCCTGCAGGAATGCAGATCAGGGATCAGGCAGTGCAGCACAGCACTGGCACTTGCCTGTCAAGGCAGAAGATGCTCTTTGCAGGGTGTTGTGCTTGAAGCAGAGCTCCTTTCTTGGAGCTCATCTCCCTGTGAACACTGTGAGGCTTTTTGGGAGCAGCACTGGCTTATGTCCTATCACCTGGGTGACTCCCACACCTCCCCAGCTCTCCTAATCATAGCTGAATTCCTACAGTTCTTGCCAGCACAGGTATCTCTGTGCATACCATCCCACTGGTAACCAGAATTAGAGAGCACATATTACCTATGTGGATGGTAAGTGCACATGATTAGCGGTGCTGAGCACCACTGTGTCCCATGTCTCCAGCAGAGAGTGCAGTGAGTGAGAGTTTTTAAGAGGCTGGGGCTGAAATATAAGAACTTCTAGAATATCAAATTTAAAACTACTTTATTTGTTGGGGTTAGCAGCCAGAGGACCCTTTTACTCTGTCCCTCTCAAGCTGTCTCTTCTAGCCTTAAGCTTTTTGTTGCAGTACTGAAGGATCATGATTACAGGCTCTGACACAGCCTTAGCCTCTAATCACCACCTAAAATGCTGTGTGGTTGAAGAGGTGCAGGGTCAGTACTGTAGGCACAGACCTCACTGAAGGACAAGATGATACGGAACAGATTGCTTTTATTATACCTCTTATTAACTTGACTCAACCACCTCCAGCTCCTTTTCCAAGACAAAATTTCCTGTAGTAACAGGTTCCTCAAGTAATGTCAAACTGATGGCAAATTGTGTAAATACATGTTGGTGAATTAAACCTGTAAAAACTGGTCCTCAATATGAAGATTTCACATCATAGGAAATAAAAAAAATCCAGTCAAAGAATTCATAGAATCAGAATCTATTCGTTTCTTTCACTGAGTTTGTAGCTAATTAAGTGAATAGCAGGCATACACTGGGTCTTTGGTCTGAGGGCTAAAGGAATGAGCAATGCAGGCTTTCTCTTTGTAAAATCATTTTAATCACTTTAATATTTAACACAGTATTTTTGAGGGCCATGTATGCTGTGCAGTCAGCCTCAATGATAAAGAGTGAAGGTCACGAAAGTAACTTTCTTGCTAAATATCAAAAAGAACTATATTAAAAGAGAAAGGTCGGGGGGGGGGGAAGGAGTTCATAAGGTTAAAAGAGTAACAGACTTTTCCTTTTTTTGCAGCCTCTGTGCGTGTGCATATCAACCAAAAGACTTGTGAGGAAGCCACTGACACTTTTGAGACCATGGGATGAATTCAGTGACAGAGGAGGCAAAAGGATAAAACACACCAAAAAAATTGCATTAAAACTGTCCAAGAGGACTGGGACATAAGCCAGAAACAGACATAAATGACCTGGGAGAATGGATAAATATTGAAGAAAAATAGGATAATGTCAAAACATGTTAGCATCAAATTAATTTGACAAAGTTTCAGAAGTAGAAAGGAGTTATTCCAGACTTCTCAAATCAGTGGAAAAGTGACGGAGGAGCAGAGAAAGGAGAGAAAAGGATTTAGGAATGATTCAATCTGAAGAGATTTTCTCAGGTCATTCTGCTTATTATTTTGTTCTGTTTGTCTTATGGGCTGTTGGTTTTTTGTTGGGGTTTTTCTTTTTCCAAAAGTCTCTGTCCCCTTCTCTTTTCTGTTAGAAACTTAAGCAAAATTGTCTGACAGCAAGGCCTTCCCAGTGGGCAACACACACAAGGGCTGTGTATACATGAGGATGCAAGTCTTGTATAGGACTCTGCTGTACTGTCCTTCCTCCTTTTGGTGCAGGACACAGCACCAAAACAAAGAGAAAAAGAGCAAATGTTAACCTTCCTTTCAGGAGTCCTTCATGTCCATTGTCACCTGCAGTGTTATTAATGAGTGTACCTGGCTGTATTCAAACACAATGCTGTAAAATTTAATTGGGCAAACGTAGTGAGCTTTAGCTGGAGCTGTTTCCAGTCATGTATAATTACATGAAGCTCATACTTCAATAATTATTGTGGCAAAATGAAATTATTTGGCAATTAGAGAAGCTCTCATTTCACCTTTCCTGTCATGGATCCTCATTTGATGTAGATTTTTATTTACTGACAGTCCCGCTCCATTAGATAAGGCATTCACTCACCGACCAGGACATTTTAAAATGAGGCAGTATATCCAAGAAGACCTAAGAAAATGTGGGTTGTCCTGGTAATTGTGGCTCCAGTTTTTCTGATCAGTAGAAGAGCCAAGTGACAGAAATACCTGCTATTGGTGAAAAGCAGAATCCTTCTTACGGCTGTCAAGGCCTCCAGCACGCCCTGGCACTCACCAAGCTCCCATCAGAATCTATTGCCTCCTTCTCAAACCACAGCCAGGAGCTCCTTACTCTTTTTTCCAGAGCCCGGGCTTTAACTGAGGACATAGGATAGTAATTAACGCTTCCTCAGATACCAGGAGCAGATTCCTGCTATATCGTATTGAAAGCCATGGAAAATTTGCTGTCTGCAGCTGCACTGTGAGCCTCCCATACAGTGGTCATTGGCTCCCTCTGGCTGAGCAGGAGCACACGGTGGCTGTGACACAGCCTGACACAGTTAGCACCACGGGCTCCTCCTCACCCCAGTTCTCAGCAGCATCTTCATCACCAGCATCCCTTCCACTGCCACAATGCCACCACTCTCAGTGATATGTTCCTGCCTTCCCAGCACTGCCACTGCTCCTCTGCCAGCCTGGGCACTTCTTTCCCAGCTCTCTCTGACCTTTCCAACCAGTACCTATTTTTCTAACCTATCTTTACAAAGTAACACAAGATAAATAACTGTTATCTTTCATGCCAGCTAACATTTAACATTCTTCTTTCCTTCTCCAAGACATTAAACATAGAATTAGCAAGTCCAAATAACACTTGAAGCATTTCCCAAACAGGAGAGGAATTAGGACTTTGGAGGTGGGATAAGACTATGCTCAGAATTTCTAAGAAAATAAAGATACTTAAAATCACATAAACACTAAGTGATTTAGTGCTCCATAACTTAAAGCCATTCTGGAAACACAGAAGGATAGTTGTTTATATTTATTTTATCCCTTCATGTATAAAAACTTCAGAGGACAAGCCTAGATTACATCAGCTGTTTATACATAAAATCTTCCCTCCAAACTTGCACTACTCAAACAGTGGAAATCAGCAACAAAGAAGGCAACATTCCTCCATTTCTCTGATCATTCCTAGAGTTCAATTAACAAAATTCTTGGTAGCTGGTGAGCCAAATTAAAGACACTTGTTATCCTAGTACTCCCCTCAATCTTTATTGCTAAGAGGAGTGAAAAAGCATATAGAGGTTTGGGGCTCAGTTTTGGTTGCTAAGACAGTTAATATCATAATTACATATATAAGCCCTTTCAATCAGACAGATACTAATTTGTTATTTCATCCCTTCGTGAACTGTTTGAAATGAGAAGTACTAACTGCATTGAGGGCGCCTGCAACAGGAGATTTAGGGAAACGGCGCTGCCAGCTTTGGCAAAGGTGTTTTGCTGGAGGAGAGCACCATGCAGCAGGAGTTATCACCCCAAATGTCTTTGTATTGGATGTATTTTCAGTGGGTAATATGTGATTAATAGGAATTATTTCCTTATTTCAGACAGTAATAGTTCATTGATAGTGACTGCACATCAATAGAGGCCTATAAAACATGATTATAGACAGTCTATCAGCCCAGAAGGCATTAGAAACTGATAAACCACTAATTTAAAGGTCTATTTATTATTAACTTGTACAGCACTTACAAATGAAACCTCGAAATAAAGCATGACTTCCATCAAAGGATGTTAATCACCATCAGAGTTAAGATCCAACAGAGATCTTCATGGCTGATAGTGCTTTGGTATTTTTATCTGCTGAAAGCCCAGAGTTTAATTTTAATCCTGTCACAGAAAAGATACTACCAGTCACTGCTGCATGTTCATGGTGAATAAATCATATTATGCCTGGCAGAACTTCTGTAATTTCTTTGTCATAGAGTTTAATACTGAATATAAAACACAGTTCTGTTGAGCTATCATGTATGACTTAAGAGAACATTACTGCCTTTACTGAAAATTATTTCTTTTGCTAATTGCTTTTCATTAAATTTTTATTATCAGTAAGGGAACATTACACTTTTCTAATAAAACAGAAGAAATCTTATTTTCCTGTCTTGCTTTTTTACTACTATTTGGATCAATTCAAACAAGTCCCCTTTTCCTCTGACAAAGATGAAGTTGCATCTCCAAAACCAGTTGTGTAATGAGCCAATGAGTAAACTGATGCAAGTCATGAGCAGATCAATGAGATGCTGATTCACAATAAATGCCAAAGTAAAATCAGGAAGATACTTTTTAAAGAAGAAAAAAGCTTCCCAATATGATGTATGAGTTTGCTGCAGCACTTCTGAAGTCAGCAAGCAATTGGTAATCAGCAGGTCAAGAACAGTTTTCAAAAATTGCTGTGCTCCAGAAACAATACTTCATTTCCTCCGATACTGGTCATGTCTCTGTTGCTGATATTACAAGACGGATTTTTTCATTTCAGTGCTTCATACAATGAAGCACTTGGTGTATGGCTATACCAAAGGGCACTGAACAGAAAACTAACCGGCATCATTAGAAAGCAGGGCTAGCAGAAAATGTTTATACTTAAATTACATTTGCAATTTGCCCAGTGTACCCTTTAATCTTCAGAACCGCATAAACTATTGTGACTTGTGGGAAAGTGACAGGCTACAGAAACTGGTATTCAGCCAGCCAGTTTTAAGACATGGAGTTTAGGTATTCTCAGCTACAGAAGTATGAGGAGAGGTAACACACTAATACATCCACAGAAGACCTGGATTCCCAATTAGGTAAGTCATGGCTGGGAGTAAGTCCTGGCCAGAAGTAAATAAGAGTGGGTCTCACTTGTATCAAGAAGTGATGAGAACTGGGATTTTTAGTCTTGCTGTCTGAAGTGTGTAGGCTTTTTATGTGATGCCAGCTGTGGGAAATAGGTAAGGACAGTCTGTTTTGTGGGGCCACACTTGGGTATCCTTCCTCTGGGCAAGAGACAACGTCCTTTAACTTTTTCTTCTCTCATTTTCAGCTTATGCAAAG
The DNA here is from genome assembly GCA_013397865.1 of Struthidea cinerea. Taxonomy (NCBI): domain Eukaryota; kingdom Metazoa; phylum Chordata; class Aves; order Passeriformes; family Corcoracidae; genus Struthidea; species Struthidea cinerea. The sequence continues at coordinate 35,616 of VZTI01004278.1, forward strand.
AAGGCCCAATTCCAGCTGCTAGGTGTAGAGGTGGCTTTTACTGCCACTGCTCTTCACCTGAGTCTTCGGGGCATTTGCATGTATTTTGGCAGAATTGTATTCCAGTTCACTTGTCCTCAGAAGGAAAAATGTCCATTTACACTATTCCACCTTTGGAGATTCAATTGCAAAAGAAGTCCATATTTCAGATATGCTCTCCCCCAGCATGGGCATTTCTGCATGTGCATTGGCTATCCATGATAGCCAACCACAGGGTTTTCAAGAAGAGAACCTGTCTGCCTGACGGGACGACAGAGAAGACAGGTTTCTCTGGGAACTTCTGTGTGTTTTAAATGTGTAAATCCCAATCTAGCGGGCTGAATTCTTTCAGCGCATTTATGAATGATTGTATTACTGCTTGTGTTTTTTCCCTGAACCTGTGTGCAGTTTGTGATTCACACCAAAACTGAATACTCTGAATTCCTTGGACTTTGCTCTAAGCTAGCCTTCATTAATTAAGCAGCTAATGTGGTTGTGCTACATGCTAAAGGTAGACAAGAGAAGTGTGTTTTAACAATTAGACTTGTCTTCTCTTCAAACAGAATTATCTCTGAAGGGGATTTACCACTGAATTTGATTGCTTTCTATGTAAAATCAATAACCACAATCTAGTCCCTAATAGGCTTTCTGAAGTCTCTACTTCTTCCCTTTTTGAGGGTACAAGCATGGGGATTTTTTCCTCTGTAATTGTATGGTAGTGGCTTGTTAGTTTTACAGTCCAGTTATTTTTTGTAATTTCTAATTCATTTGACTCAATTTGGAGATGGAGATGTCATTAAGGTTGAGTGAAGGTTTCTTAAGAGCTAGACAAACAATTGCAAACTGATGAATAATTTCTGTGAAAAGTAAATAAATTTTGTTGTGAGAAAGAGATTGTTTCTTTCATTTCTATTCACACTAACGATTTAAAGTTTGCAAGTGATTAATGTTCCAGGAGATTAGTGAATGCTCAATAGTGTTCAGCCGTCTGTGGGTAAGTACATTTTGATTTCTTTCTATGGTAGAAAATGCATATGTGAGTACATTCAGCAGTTCCTTGTCCATTCATACACTTACTACTATTCTCACCAACTGTTCTCTTTGTCATATGGGTTTATGGCTCCTTTTTTACCATTTCCTCTTTTATGATGTTTTAGATGTGGTTTCTCAGGTGCATAAATATCTTAAAAGTAAATATGCCCTAATATGTAATATGTAACAATTGCCTTGAACTGTCAGAGCAATTACACTTTAATGTGCTTTACACCTGTGGGTTTTTAACAACAAACTTAGTTGAATATATTATCAGTGAAAAGTCTGCTAGCATGCTTTAAACTGTTCTCTTTTATGGTTTCTATTATAGCTCAGTGTACTTTTACTAGTCTAACCATTCAGGTGGATGTTGCTAGTTTGAATGTGAATTTTCCTAATACATCATAATTATAGAACCACTAAATAATGTTTTGATCACCCACAGTGAAAATAATATACAGTATTCCTGATTTCTTGTTTCTTACACATTTAGTCACAATATATAATTAGATTGAACAAAACAGAGACACATCTATTTCTGTTTATTATATTTTAACTGAAAACTTGTGAGATGACTCTGTTTGAACGCTGCATGCAATGGCATATCTAGAGTAAGGCAACTTTTTTCTAATGGCAGAGGTAGTAAGATGGTATTAAACCATAAGCTGTGTTAAGAGCTGGGAAAAGACAGCTGGATCAAAAGTTATTGAATTTTTTTTGCATTATTCTAGCAGTATCCCAGTTTCCAAGATTTTCACTTGCACAATACCCTGTTTCAGAACATTTATCTTCAGCGTTGTGTCCCTTGAACAAAAATGTATTTATTAAAACCACTTTTCCCAATAATGTATCCCACAGGGTTAATCTTACTAACAGTTTGTAATTCTAGCTGATTTTCCTACAGGGTTCCATTTCAGAAAACCAGTCATAATTATCATGTGACAAATTTTGAGCAAAATGTGCTCTATTGAGGCCTCATTCTTATGGTTTGAATCATTCTCCAAGGTGAACAAATTCAGTATTGTTTATCACAAAAAGCCTGATACAATCCCCTTTGTAACTTCTGAAAACTTCTGTAGAGAAGATTTGAATTGATTTCTTTTGTTTTTATTAAATACTGTAACTCCAGGCCTCCTGAATGTTACACACGGCTGTGTCAAGATGATTCCTTTATGTGTTTGGTTCTGTCTCTTTTTCCAACATCCACATGACAGTCCATATATGTACTTAAATGGATATAAACCAGTGTATTTTTTAGAAATTAATGACAGTGTTTACTTGAACTGTTGTCACTTTCACTGGTATATCTTTCCTTATTCTTAACTATGTTAAGAATATATTTCCATTCACATTTTTAGTATCCTATATTTGAATGTAACAAATTCATTCTTTCTCAAAACTTTTTAAATGGAGAAAACAACCTTGTTTGATCACTAACTCATTTTCTCCATGCTTTATAAAGCTTTGTTCACCATAAAGAATTTCAAAGTCCCATGCTGCACCATGGAGCAGATTTTGTGTGTTTCTTGTCTTCCATTTTAAACAATTACTTTCTTATCTAATCAGCCAGCCCTTACTTCTCATAGAAAATGTCCTTTCTTGAAAAAAAAAAGTCCATCAAACTTTAAAATTTCTGGGATTATTTTTATTTCTAGGGAGATGTATATATATGTACATATATACATATATATATATATGTATTTGTGTTTATCTCTGTGTGTATATACTTGTGTGTGTGTGTGTGTGTGTATGCGTGTGCACATTAAATGCCTCAACTCAATCTGTCTCTAAACTTTTCCTAGGATAAGGTACTTTGTTTCAGGACTATTCAGGTAAATATGATCACAGAATAAGCTGAGTTGAAAAGGACCCATCAGGATCATTAAGTCCAAATCCCAGCCATGCACAGGAGCATCCCCAAGAGTACCATTCCATGTCCCAGAGAGCAGTGTCCAAACACTTCTTGACCTCTGTCAGCCTTGGTGCTGTGACCACTTCCCTGGGGTCAGTGCCCAACCACCCTCTGGATGTATAACTTTGGGATAGAAAGTTTAGATTAAAAAAGAAATGCTGTCCCAACATAGACAGTCCATGAGACAATCTGGAGAGGCCAATGACCACAGAGAAAGGCAGACTCTCTGAACTTATGGTGAGTGGTAATGCTGTGTGATGAATTTGCATATTATTCCATTTAGCTGAAATCATGTTGGGCTGAGGAAGTAACATCCTTTTGGCATAAACAAAGACTCCTTGAAGAGCTTGCCAAGCCTCGAGTGCTTCATCTGAGACCCAAGATGCTTTAATTGAAGCATCAGCAGTCAATTTTTAAAGGTAGCTGAGCAGCCAAAGATAGGAGTCTTGAAATATTCTTTAAAAGTAGGTATAACTTCATCTATAAATATGTGTGAGTCTCTTACTGACAAATATTACTTCTGAAGTCAGAAGTTTTTTCATGAAGATATTAAGTGGGTTTGCTTCACCTCCATTTGTCAGAGGAGAGATTTGACTAACAGAATATCAAATGGCAAAACAGGCAGACCTGTTCAGAGCTGATTTTAAATACATACAACTAAATGGAAATCAAGAAGGCTTGAAGAGATGTAGAGGTGGGTTAAGCCTGACCCTGAGAACTGAGCAATAGTAGCTATTAAGACAGCATTGGTGCTCAGAAGCAGTAAAATCAGCAGATAAAATATGTGAAATTAAACTTTTGGTCTGATTTTTTTAAGCATTAAGTGAAAAGAACTTTCCCTTTTTGTGTATAAAAATAGTTGTCCTCTTTTTTTTTAATTTAATTGACTAAGACTTTAATCTGCAAGTCTTCAAACTGAATCAAAGAAAAAATACATTGATATGAATATGGATAAAGATACAGATAGTGTGGCAGATATAGACAATGTGTCAGAAAGAGAGAGAGAGGTGTAGGGATAGCGGTAAAACCCTAATATAAAAGGGCATCACCAGCAGAGACAAAGAACTCCTTATCCCACCCTGATGATCAGATCATGGCCTTAATAATGTGTTCAGTTTTGGTCCCTGCTGTACAGAAAGATGTGGACACACCAGAGACAGTCCAGAGAAGGGCCACAAAAGCGACCAAAGGACAGGCAAGCCTGTCATATGAGCACAGGCTGAGAGACCTGGGTTTGCTCAACCCTGAGAAAAGAAGGCTTAGGGGAGACCGTGCCACCATGTTCCAGTACTCACGGAGCGGCTACAAAGGTGGAAATGTCCTCTTTCACACGGAGTCCCAGGGAAAAGGCAAAGGGTAATGGCTACAAGTCACTCCTGGGGTGATTTTTATTGGACACGAGAGGAAAAATTTTTCTGATGAAAACAAGCCATTGAAATAATCTCCCCAAGGAAGTGGAGGATTCCCCAACACTGGGTTCTTTCAAAATCCAGCTGGATAAGGTGCCTACCCATCTTTCTAGACCATTCTTTTGCCAAGCAATGTTGGACCAGAGGATCCTTGAGGTATTTTCCAGCTTGGTGTTCTGTGGTTCCAAGATTCTATGATACATTTGCCCCAAGAAGCAGTCACATCAAGAGAGGGAAGCCCAACAGAGTGCCACACAAAAGCGTAAGACTGGATTATTTTATGCTCCTACCATGGAAAAGCCCAAATTCTGCTTCCCCAATGAAACTGCTTGAAGGTTAACACTATAGGTCAGACTGTGAGCCAATTCCTGGTTTTCACTTGTGGAGAAAAACAGAAAATGAATAAGTGCTTCATTATTTACTGCATTGCAGTGAATGTTTTTCCTTTTCCCTACTTTGTGAATGATTCTCATTAGAGATGAACAAGGGAGATCCACGTATTTTGAACTGTAAATAAAAAGTGGCACCGTCTTTTGTGCAATTAATGATGGAACATAAGGAAAAAAAGAGAGAGTAAAAGGAATTGAAAGAAAGTCAGGTATAGAGTGCCCTCTTTTGGGCAAAAGGAGGCAAGGACGTGAAAGAACCCAAAGATGTTTTCTTAAATATTGCAGTCACAATTTCACAGGACCTTGAAGGCAAATTCATGCTTTATTCATCTAAAAGCTAAAATGCTGACTAGGATGAACACCCCAGTTAGTTAGAGATCAGCTACTCACCAAATATCGTCTTGTAAATTCAAACGCAGTAATGCTGCAGTACAGGAGGGGAATTATAAATACAAGACCTGAGCAAGCACTGCAAAAATGAGAGAAAGGAAGATCAGCAAAAGCAGAGGTAAAGCAACTTCCCTCAGCAGAGAACAGAATAACACTTACAGTGTCTTAGAGATGTTAAAGAATTTTGTACTTAGATATATGCCACTATAACCTGTAAACACTTTTTCAAACGTTTTGGACTTCAACATTACCAATCAGTTTGAGCTCTCCAGGATCTTGTCTAGCTTAAAGACAGGAGTTATGTTTCATTGGTTGTGAAGACTGTCAAGGAAAGATTAAGTACTATGATCAAGATATTTGTCAAGGCAGCTGTCACATGTCCAATCTTTCTGCTGTCAGGATTAATTGAGAAAAAGCAGTCGTTCCTCCCCATGGAGAGCTGAGCACAAGTTTTGGAGACTCACAGCTGTCACGAGCTTATTTCCATGCACTCTGTTCCTGGTCAATGGCTCGTGAGATAAGAAAAAGTTTAATTTTCTTGGTACCACATGGGTCTATCCCAGTATCCATGTGCTCCAGCAGATCCCCTCAGCACACGGCAGGATGGGCTTTAAATAATTTCTTCTAATGGCATGGGCTCAGAAAGAGATATGTGTTACCAAAATACAGGTCTAGCACTACTCTAAGACATTTGCTGCACTTGAAAGCTGTCCTTGACACTGGGCTTTTAACATGAATGATGAGTGAGGAAAGAAAATAAAAGGTTGAATAAAAATAGTACAAAATGAATATGTTAGAGTAAAATATATCATGCTGGATCCAGAACCCTGATAGAAGTAAGGCTGCTCCATGTCCCATGGCCCAGTTGAAAGTGAGGCTAAAGATGTATTCCCATCCGGGACATGCACACACCGAACACACACACCCCACATACATACCTACATGCACAATTATACACACATATATATACACATATATACCTGTGTGCCAGCTGTGTGTCAGTGGCTGGTCTTAGTCTGCCAAGTAGCTCTCCTTGATCTCAACTTCCTCAGCTACTGGAACCTGGACATATGAAACCCCAAATGTGTGATCCCAGTCCAGTTCCTAGCAGAGATCATCATGCACACATATAAACACATACACACACACACAGCTGGCACTTCCCAGGTCCCAATAACCATCCTCCTGTGCCCTAAGCCTCAGCTTTTAGAGATGCACAGGCACTCTTGCACTCAGAGGTGGCCATTGGAGACCCCTTTGCTGACAGGCTTCTTCACCTGCTCACCGCCTTGGTGTCCACTGTTAGTGACACAACCACCCTCACTGCAGCCACGGGCACCATGGACACACAGCTGCTCCAGCCCATGGTCTGGCTCCAGTCGCTGCACTCACGCCTCCATGCACACTGTATGTACGCAGAGCAAAGAGTCACTGGCCCAGGAAACAGTTAGAAAGGAACTTAATGAGAAGACAGAACAGACTGCTGACCAGGCACGGGGCATGGCCAGACATACAGGCTGACCAGCCCACAATTTACATACAACAAGCCCTTTTGTGTTGCATACCCGTCAAATTTCCCATTCTTGCTCCTCTCCAAATCACCTAAGCCTTTTCCTTTTTCCATCTTTGATTCCTCCCCCCACGTCCTGTGAGATGCCAAACTGCCTTTCCCCTGCATCACACAATGGGTCCTTCCCCTAGGCTGTAGCCCTCTTAGTCCAAAAGGTGACTCAGAGTGCTGCTCCCTTGGTAAGGGTTTTCACACCTGGACACTGGGGCTGAGCTTTGCTGGGGCAGCCCTGGGAGAGGCCCAGACAGGTAGTGGTTCCTAAGGAATCCTCATTGAGGTCCACCCCTGCCTGCCATTTCGCCCCCGCGCTCCTCTGGGTTTGTGCAAGTGAGCCTTAGGTGGGCTGGTGACTCCTGGGCTGAGCCTGGCAGCAGCTGGGCAGGGTGCTATTTGGGTTCCCCACACTGATTTTCTCTTTAAACTTTTATCACATCCCTGACAGCACACAGACACGCTACTCTTCAGAAACTGCAGTTGCTATTTTAGATAGCAGCGGCACTGAAGCCAGTGAAGTATTTGAGTGTGGACAGTTGCTTACATGAATCATGGCAGGGACCCAAAACATCTTCTTACTGCTCCCAAACTGAGAAAGGGACTAGTCACAGTAAAAGCCAGTTAACAAGAAGGCAGAGACTTGTCTGAGTCCTTGCTACATCCTCTGTAATCTCTTTCTATGTCTTTTCCTCTACGGCACTCTGTCTCTCTCCCGCTCCTCCACAGAGCTGTCACCCAGCACCCAGTGCAGAGCACCAGCACCTGCCCACCAGGTTCAGAGCACTGTGCTAAAACAGCTACAGTTTTGCCCCAGTGGAATAAGCAAACATGAAAGGCTGAGTAGCCTGACTCAGCCTGCACTTAGCATGATTCATGTCTTGATTTACGCATGTGAGATATATAGGATGAAATGGGAAAATGCGTCTGACAAAAAAGGGGGCTCTTTCTCTTGCTCCACTCTGATTGACAGCCTGATCACTCCTCATTCAAAAAGGTGGAACTGAAACATTAAAATGCCACCTGCAGTATAACAAATGTATTTATGTGATCTGCTCTGACAAGCAAGTTTGTGCAGACTTTCATGCACACCAAGACAGCTCCTTCACCCTCTAAAGTGATTAGGAGTCGATAGACTTTAAATGCTCATTCATGGTAGTAGCTGTTTTGCATAATAATCTACTGCAGAAGAAAAAAAATTAGGAAGTGTTTGTAGCTTTCTAATGTTATTTACTAACAAAATAGTCATATTTTCTCTAGCAACTGCCACTTCATTGGGTGCATATGTTCTTGACTCAAAACTATGAAGCAGATTTAACTCAACACCATATGGTGCGATGCGAACTTATGTGCTTTTTTACCATTTTAAAGCAGCAATTATATTTCAGAAAGTGGGTTTTATTCTCTGATGTATCTTAGGTTCAGAGTTTTGAATCCCCTTCTTTCTCTTAGTTTGATTTCCAAATATCAACTTATGCCTTTGCCATGCCAGGCACACCCTGTCAGAGGAATACTGTTTGAAGGAGGAAAGAAGGGTACGGTTACCAAAACAACTGGTATGCATAGAACTACAGCAGTTTGTTTTGTAGTCATTCCTTCCCTGGCTTGTGCCTGCAGCAAAATGACATCTGCACAAATGTACTAAGCAGTCCCTATTTTCAGGATGTGCTAAACTAATAATTCACTCCTAATGAATATGTCATTGGAATCTAGCAGCCTGTTTAGATTACAGCTTCCGTTATTACAGAGGAATTGAAGGCAGAAATTATAAGACTTTAATTTGCAATGAATAAATATCATGTTAAGGGCATGGAAATGGCAGTGGGTTGGGGACTGTAGAGTGAATGTATAGATTTCCTGTGTTCTCTGAGAACTCTGAAAACACAGATATAAATATCCTTTCTTCATTTGTCATAAGGTTTATACTTAGTGTTGGCAAAAAATTAATATATATTTTTAACATTTTCCGTTAATGCTATGCTAGATTAGTCTTGAGTATTATGCAGTGTGCCTGAAAAACTGCTGCTTTTGAAACAATGAGAGAGCCAAGCAAACTGGAATGCCCAGAATGAAATTTAGTTGGGGCTGGGCATCAGTACCTGCAGTCTTCATTCACACTGCTTGTGCTAAGGACAGAATATGTCACGCTCCAATGTGGTAACGAGGAGCAGGCCATTGTTTGCTCTCTTCATTTTTTGTAGATAGTCATGCACTCTTCATGCTTCAAATTCTAACTGTTATTGAAAACACAGTTTGATAAACCCAGAAAACAATTTCCACAGCTTTGAAATCCACTAGTCATCCTCAGACCACAATTTGGAAAAATCTTATTGAAGCCATTTGTGATTAGCTAAATATTAAAGAGAAGAATAAGACAAATCTCTGGTGATCTGTGACTTCAGCACAGGAGTACAGTTCCTGAGTAAATACAATGTAAATATATACAAATATGAGACATATTTATGGGACATATGAGACATAATCTCTCCCCAGAAGAGACCCCCTTCCCCCTGGCACAGGCAACGAGTGAGGTGGTAAAGAATAACCTCCATGTTCTGGCCATGCCCCTCCCACAACTGCAAAAATTAACCCTGTCCTGGCCAGAACAAGGACACTGGCTTAGTCTATCCCATGGCCCCCAGAAATATTTATGCCATGGACACGTGTTCTTGGTCACTTCTGTTATGCCCAGTCCAAGCACATACTGATCATAACTGAAATATTAGAATACAGTCTAGTTGCTTTTACTGTGAGTATGAAAGGCTGAGGTGTAGGAGAAAGCAAAGACCAATGGAAAAAAGAGAAATTAACTTATGTTCAGATGGGGTTAAAAAATGTCCGACGTTGAAATGTCACAAAATTATAGCACTAAAGTCACTCATAAACAGAACACAAAGGTGTCATCCATCAGTGTGAGGCATTTAAGGTGCTTTATTTTTACTTGACTGCCCAAGCATCAAATCCAGGGTTTGTTCAGTCATTTCTAACAAGAATTTTACAAGATCTTATAGCTTTATACAAGCATTGCCAATAAATACCAAACTCATTTAGGCAGAATTCATTTTTTCAATGTTTTTAATTTTGAAAAGGTGTATTAACAAATTTTGTTCTAGCTTAAATTTCTGTACAGTCAAATATGAAAGATTATCTTCATCGGCATTTGTGCTGGAGAAGCAAAATGTAAGTACAGCACAAGCATCTGTCATTCAGACAGGGGTTACTTTCAGCTTGCCTCTGATCCAACCTCACATTGTTTTTAATGTTCAATTGTCACATCATAAAGGACTTGTATATAAGAGAGGGATTAGACAGAAAGGGCAAGTAGGACACAGGTAATTGACCAGATGTGAGAAGCTTGTCTGCTGAATTTAAAGAACCAAGAATAAACCATCACTGCTCTTCAGTGGAAATCTGGAAGGAGAAAGCAGTAGACTGTGGTTTGAACAAAACAATCAGCTTTCCAGTGAAGGACACAGGGCTACTTTTTACTGATAAACCTTGAGGGGATTTTCTAAGACAATAGGCCTGACTGTGCCCTTCTGTGTTTAAGAAAAAAAAATACAGGTACTCAAAATCAAGTGAGTTAAACCAGGTATATTTCTAGTTAGTATGCTGTTGTAGTACTTGTGCTAGTATATAGTAATCATAGTAGTAGTACTGATAGGAAAAATACTGGTTGAAATTAAAGAATAATTTTGCCTATAGCATAGCTAGCATAGCTTTCCTAAGGAAATTTTTTAATTCTTTTGAAATTTCAAAATTCCTTTGAAATAATTAGCTGCCCAGCATTTTTCTCTTCACTTTGAGCTTTTTTTTACTGGTTGGTCATTTTTTAGTTTTGGTTGCAATATTTGACTGGATCAATTCCTGTTCAATACCTGCCTCATGTACAGCTATAGCTGAATGCAATGTAAGTTCTGTATCAGAATTTTGGTATAAGCAAGCATGAAAACTTTCCTTGAGGGCCAGTAAGCCTTATCCCATACTGGTTTTAGCTCTATCATGTTTCTACAATGACTCCTAACTCAGGCAGAAAATAGGTCATAAAGTCACTGACTAAAATTTATCTGCTTTTTTAAGGTTCCAAAGCCTTTGGTATTTTGAGAGACAAGGTCCTGCTTCACACATAGGACCATAGCTCACAGGTAAGGCTTTAATTATCTTGGAGACTGAGAGATGCTTCAGTAACCAGGGACAGATCTTCAGAGATGCTACGCTTTTATTTCTGAAATGTCATTCTGTAGGTGGTTGACTGAGTGGGGAGGCCTTGATTTAGAAGGGAATTTAAAAATGTCAGTCAAGTAGGCACTAGGTCTCTATGAAATGCCGGGCCCCAGCTACTGAGATAAAGACCAAGTTCTACTTGCTGGCCTATGCGAGTAGAAAAGGAGTAACAAGCAGGAGCAGGGGTCTCCACTTCGGCAGACAAATGCACACACAGTGCTGCACAGTTGAGCATGTTCTGGCTTTGGGATATCTGTATTGTTGCCAAGACCTGTGCCAGTGCCTTTCCATAAAAACAGGTCCCTGCATATGGAGATCTTTAAAGCTACATGTAAATACAAGGCAAGACACTAGTCAAACAGGAAGCTGCAACTATTGTGACAAGAAATGGCAAGTGTCCTGTTTCCACTAAGGCTGTGTTACAGCAAATGTAATTAGCAAAGCTGATTCCAATTTCTTTTGCCTCAGTACCATACCTGGACAGTTGAAGGAAACCACAAAGGAAATTAAGGCATGATTCACATCCTAAGCACAGACTACTAATGCCATTTGAGATGTTCTAGGTATTCTGGCTGGCCTTCAGCTGCTAAACCAGCAGTACATCTATTTCCCTTCTTTCTCGAGTAATCTGTCAGCCCTGTTCAGACGTCAGGGATGCCCTGTGGCATCTCAGATAAAACTAAATGCCAATGTTTAGGCAACTCAGCTGAGTCCTTCACATTAAAATTTGGCAGCCATGATGTATTTCAAAAGATCACATATTTCCTCAAAGAAGAGAAATGAGAAGCAGCCAACATAAATACTTAACCCTCAAGAGGAACAGCTCACACTAAAAATAGTGTATCCCAAAGCATTCAGTGCCAATCCAGCTCTCTTATAATGAAATTGAAGAGATTTTTAATGGTCCTACCCACTTCTGAAAATCCCATGTTATATATATTCAAAACACGTCCCACACAAAATTTTACTTCCATAAGCTGAAAAGCCATGCCAGCCCCAAAAAAAGTTTGATCCAATCAGCCATGATCATAACCACATGATCGTGCCACATTTTTCCCTATTTCATTAAGATCATTCCAGGGCTGCTGAGAACAGAGTATCTTGGAGTCAGATTAATTTCAGTGGCTACTTTTCACCATAGACTATAAAGGGATTCAAGATCTGAAGTCTATCTGAAGAAACAAAATGGCTGCTCCTTTGTTAAGAATATTCCTGTTAGCTTGTTCAGTATGATCATATCTGAAATCACTCAAAAACAGAAAAGCAAAGAAAAATATCATCAGCTGAGTTAAAGCTATGCTGCTTTTAATAATGATTTTCAGAGAATGATTTTATCAGTTAACAAAAAATGGAATCAAGGGATTGGGACCATAAAACCTGTCAAATAAACGTAAAAAGGACATAAACCCCTGAAATAGCTTTCACATAAAATCTCACTATAAGATAAAATACAGCTTTTGGGCAAAAGGAGAGTCGTATCTCCAGCAACTTCCATAAATAATTCACTGCTAGCTTGTAAACAATAGAAAAGCACAGTATGAATGCCAAAGAGGGTCTTTATATGTCATAAAGCCACTCAAAAGTGCACTTGCTGCAGCAAGTCTGGCTGTGAGCTTTGATGTGCTGGAAAAGAAACTGCTATGCTGAGGTCATCAGTTAGTAGAAAACAATTTCCCTCATACAGAGAAGCAGACTTACTGCTGGGCTTCTGACACAGACAGATTGGATTTAAAAAAAAAACAAGAGTGCATAATGTGGGCTTGCAGGGGGAAGGATATTTTCTACACACCTTCTAAATGACCAAAGCTGAAAGAAAATATATCATCTTCTGTTAATGGCTATCAAAAGTTAACATGATGGTGTGGTGAGGTTTACACACTGGTGCAGTCACACTTAAATATGCAACTGGTTTGATTTGTGTCCTCTTTCTTAAGTAAACTGCTTCCGTGGAGAACTTAAGCTGCTCTATTCGTTATGTGTCAGACTAAATAATTCAAGTGACACAGATTTGGAGTTCATTTCTTATCAAGGGTATGTTTTAAAAGGTAACTCCATTTCCCATTTGAAAAATCTCAACACAAGAGGAAAGCCAAGGCTCCTGCAATAATATTCCTTTCATTTCTAAACTGATACAGCAAGTTAATGAAAATATCCTGATAAAAACCTATATAAATATTGAATGTGTGTTTCTTTTAAGACACTTTTAAGACCTCAGCCCTCCGAAGTGATCAGCACAGCTGACACCATAACAATTACAGTAAAAATGTCAGAGGAGAGAGCATGGGCACTAGGTGCCCATGCAATTTAAGCTTTAAAATTCTAGTGAAGAAGACAACAATGTAAGGATATATAGCAATTCAAGGAGCATGTGATTCAAGGAGCACAATTATGTGACAGGAAAGGAACAAGTAGAAGATTATTTCTATGTTACAACTCCTGACTTCTTTCAAAAGTCCTGTGCAATGCTTTGAATTTCATCTGCAATTGCTCTGACCTATTCCACCTCTCAAAATCTTGTGATTTGTACTTTTTTGATATGGAAAGTCTTTCCAAAGTGAGATTTGGGGGGTTTTGTCTGTGTAAATTTTAAATGTATTCAGAGCTAGTTCAGACTTTTGTTTGTCCATAATTGAGAAACACATTCTCCGGCAAAGGAATTACCTTTACAAAGGGAAGGAAGAAAGAAATATCCTAATTTTGAGCAGTACAGGCAAAATTGTGGGCACCAGAGGAAGAGACACAAACAATTGTTTGCTTAGTGTCATTTGGATTAATTACTGGCTTGATGTTTTAATAGAGTGATTGCAGACAAAGCTCCAAATTTAAGGACCTTTTAAAAGGAGGTATTACATTAGTGGAGTTTAATAATGAGCACCCTTCTGGTAGGTCTCAAGAGCTTGTTTAAGTCATATATTGCAACCCAGAAAAAATATGAAAGGAAATTTTTGATGCTGCCATGGGACTGACTGTGACTAGGAAAGATCTCAACCCAGAACAGCACCATTTTCTCAGAACAAACATAATTTTGAATTCAAAACAAACTACACCCAAATCTTTCTAGAACCTCAAACTTTTCTGTTGTCAGCTTGCATATCTTATTTCTGACATGAAGGGTAATTAAGCCATAAATAAAATGCAAAAATAACAAAAACCACAACAAAGTTTTATTGTTATTTGAGCTGAGCAAAATGTGAAAATCCACTGTCAAAACATACAACCAGTACTGAGCTGCCCACCTATAATCACTGCATCTTGTGTTTATAGCTTGTAGTCCCCTCACTAAGCTGACCCATCTCCAACTATAATACCTCCCTTGTAAAAAAAATTGTGTTCATTTGCAAAGGAAATGCTCTTTGTTGCAGCCAAGACATAGATAGAGCAGCTCAGCAAGCTGGCTGTCTGCTCTCTTAGTTTCCTTGGGTCCCTGAACTAGATGGATCTACTTTTCCCAGCTCAGACCTTGCAAGGAAAAGGAAAGAGTGCCTATTGACAGGAGGGTGTTTGCTCAGCTGTCATGTCAGCAGGAACACATAACACAAAAACTAAACAAGGAAAAATATAAACGTTTAAATTTTAAGAGAAGACACATTCAGCCAGTTGCTGGGAATTCTCATTCCCTGTGTATCATTCTTCTGTAGCTGGACATCTGAGATCAAGAAATAATGCTGGATGTGAACTGGTGAGCACTGGAAAGGACCCTTGGGCTCATTCCTTCTGGATTGTGTTGCTCAGTAGTTGGTGTGTGTTCAGTCTCACTTTTGCCTTTCACTGAAGAGAACAAGGAAGCCAAAACAGCCAGACTTCTGCAGTCACAAGGAAAAACCTATGTCTTCTGTTCTGAAGTCTCTGCTCCAAGCTCTGATATGTCATCTGCAAGGGACATGTGATTTTCAGATCATCTCCAAACTGCTCTCTCTTCCAATTCCCCTCCAAAAGTCACATGCCTAAATGGCGGTAAATTTCTTTTAAAAAGCACTGTTTATTGTGTTCATTGTTTGCTGTCACTGAAGCAGTCTGCACTATAGCACTTGATGACAAGAGGTCCATCTTGGAAGACTTCAAAGATGAAAGGTTTTGGCTGCCCTTGCCAATGGGACACCCAAGTTCCACCTCTGCTTTACAGGTGTCCTTCAGGCTATCTGTATCTACCCAGGCCTGTCTATAGGCCTGTCTATAGGGCAGACCCCAAACACATTCCTATGAGATCAATGCCTGTAAGGTACTGCAGCCTCTTCTGGGATGAAAGAAATTGCTTGGACTTCTCTGTGCCAGTGTGAATAGACTTACAGCCCGATAGAGCTTTAAAATCAATCCTGCTAGAGAAAAAGAGTTTAACATTCACACAGTCTAGTTAAGCTTGGTTCCTGGCATTTATTCACTGAGATGTTTCTTTCCTCCCAGAGTTCAACTAGTGGAAAGTAGGGTCTCATTAAATCTTGAAGAAGACTCATAGACTCCCTTGCTTGGTGAAATGTAAGAGAAAAATAGGTCACAATCCACAGTTTTAACAGTATTCCCTCTAATTTATTCAGTTCAGTCCCAATTTAAAGGGAGCCCTGCCTCACTGCATTATCTGCTCATACCTACCTCATCTCATTGCCACGTTCCCATCTGCAGAGCCCAAAACCAGCTAGTCCAGCAAAAGCTAACAGCCCTTAGGAACAGGCCTGGCTCCACCCCTCAGTGCAAGACAGGAAGCCAAACACAGCCAGAAACAAACTGGAAATAAGTTATTTCACGGCTGAATGGTCAGTTAAGGAAAGTGATTTGAGTTTGCATTTCTCAGAGAAAGTGCTTCTTCTGGAGCATGCTGTGTAGGTAAACCTGTGAATTCCCTCTCTTGCACCTTCTCTACCTTCCACTTACTATTTTCTCTGTGCCTCACAGTAACCCAAAGAGCAAAGGTCCAGATTTTAACTTACAGAGGGTTATACCCAGTCAGTTATAATCAGTGTAAGCTTTGCTACCAAGCATTTTCTGCACCTAGTCCCATCTGTATCTAGCACCAAAAGGACATTAAAAAAATCAGAACAGCTGGATTAACTCTTTATTAAATCTAGCCACTTAAAAATCCATTACTTCCTCAATGTTGCAATTTTACTAACATTTGCATTTGCTGATTTAATCAGTTGTAAAATTACTACTTCTGTAAACATGCAAGAAAAAATGCAAAAGCAATCCTCTGATGAGGTTCAGGTGAAATACTTCAGCAACAGGGCTCTGCCTTGGCTTCATTTGCAACAGTGTGAATATTAGTATTCAAAGAAGATGAACACAGGCTACAATTTGCTAATATAAGGGCTATAAAGTTATTTGGGGGAATTAAAAGCCTACTTTATTAGATGAGAATTTTTTTAAAATGTGGTGGTTTAGACAATTTTATAAAGTTTGCAAGCATATTTGTTTCATGCTTTTTAAGTATTTGATTTAAGGTAAACCATAAGTGGAGCTCCTTACAATAAAGGTCTCTGTAGGTGCATGAATTAATGAGAATAAACTGAGCATTAACATTTATCCAGCTACTCCATGAAGATAAGACTCTATTCTTCAGCAAAGCAAAACTGGGGTTTTCACCCGGGGAATAATGAGATGAAGGAAAGATGCTACCTAGTGTGGCTATGTGCAGTAGCAGAGTTCTGAACTCTGAGACACAGGAGGCCATTTCCCACCATAACTCATTTTTTTCTCTGGATGATCAACCACTTCCAAGATATTAACAGGCATTGGGGGCAAATTTACAGGGGTGCCTACAGGGTGAATAGGAATATCAGAGAAGCTCTGTATTGCTGATGGCTTCATATAAACCATGAGTAATTATCATCTTTAACTTAGAGAAAAACAATAAACCATTATTTTGCTTGACAAATACCTCTTTAACACAGCTCTGTATTCTCATTCAGAGCCAAAAATGCCAGTAAAAGTAGGGACATATATATCCTCATCCTAAAATGAATGCTTTATGTGACCTACTTCTAGGAAAAATAAATCAAAGACTTTTACTGATATATGTTGAACACTGTATGCCTTACTATATATATAAATTGAAATGTGTAGTAGGAAATGCCGCCTCATGAAAATTTGAGTTTGCATTGGGGAATAATGCAGTTTAGAGGAAAGATATAGTGGCTTAATATCTAAAACAGACCTATATAAGCAAGCTTCATAATAAGGATTTATTTTTGCATTTATTCATCAGACAGATAATAAGTGGATTCCTTTTCCCCTGTCAAATGTACTCAGTGCAGGAAAGGACAAGGCATTATGGTAGTTTATTTTACATTCATTTTGATAATGTAGTTTAAATAAAGATGTAAAACTCTAAACAGCACAGCCATCCTCAAAGGTTATCCCATGTACTGTAATAGTTTCAAGGACATGGTCCTACAACACTTTGAGAACTTCCACTGTATCATTTCTGAAGAAGCTGCCTCCTTCTTGCATGTCTGCTCTGTGCATCACTGAAACCTCTCCTCAGTAGCACCATCAGAAGCAAATGTTCCAGGATAAGGACCTGCTGTGGGCAAAGCAGTTTGAGCTTGGGGAATTGCACTTAATGTAATTTATTGCCAATTAACATCAATTTTTAATTACCGATTCGAGTATTAAGAAAAACAATTAAACAAACACTGAGGAAAAAACCTCTGTTTCCCTTCTCTGCTTTCAGTTTCAGACCAGTGGCTCTTTTCCTGCCTTCCCTTTTTCTCACAGCCCATGGTGTTGGCCTCATTGCTGCCTTTGTAGAGGGCTGCCCAGGGAAGTGCTGTCCCTATGCAGCCATTTCCTGCTGCTCCTCCTTTGTCTCTCCTTCTAGAATTGTTGTAGAATCACAGAATGGTTTGGGTTGGAAGGGACCATAAAGATCATCTAGTTCCAACCTCCCTGTCGTGGGCAGGAACAGCTTCCACTGGATCAGGTTGCTCAGAGCCCCATCCAGCCTGGCATTGAATACCCAGGGATGGGGTATCCACAAGTGCTCTGGGCAACATGTTCCAGTGTCTCACCACCCTCACAGTAAAGTCTTTCCTCCCAATATCTAATCTGAACCTGCCCTCTCTCAGTTTAAAGACATTTCTCCTTGTCCTATCTCTACATACCCTTGTGAAAAGTCACTCTCCAGCTACAGAAAGGCCTCAATAAAGTCTCCCCTGAGCCCTGTCTTCTCCAGGCTGAACAAACCCAACTCCCCTGCTCTGTTTTCTCACTGCTTTTCTGCTCCAGCATGGGTCCCATCAGGATGTAGTCCCTCAGGGATGACCCTGACCCAGTGAGTGTCCCCCAGGGTGTCCCAGCCCCAGCAAGGGTTTCCCAGGGGACACTCCTCCTTCCAGTGGTGTGTCTCCAGCCATGTATCCAGCACCGTCCCTCCACCCACCTGCCCCATTTGTCCTTCTGAACTCACACCTGCCGCTCACTCCCAGCCATGCCTGCCTGGTCCCATGGGCACAGATCCCCCACCCCACACTGCTCTGCTTAAGGACACCCTGTGTCTCAGATGGCTGGCTCTGAGAACAAGGATCCAACAGTGCTTCACCCAAAGTTTTGGTTTTCCACTCAACAGGTTAAGCATCCTTTTGAAATAGTTTTGCACAACCCAGGATCTTCAGGCAAGAAAACATGTTTTGATAATCCTGCTCTTCTTTTCATCATTCCATTTGCTATTTTTGCATATGGCCTTCAGCAAGGTACAATACATTTCCTAGCTATTCCTGAGAACTGCTCTTCCGTATTTCAGTTCATAAAATTTGATAGGTTGAGATCATCTTGTTTTGTTTTGCATTTAGTATAGGTATTCTAGAAACCATTTTACGAACAGATGTTTCAATGACATTGCAAAATATCTGCAAACATACCAAGAATGCAATAAAAGAAATAGCATCCTTGTTGCATTACAGTGCATTACAATGGGTTAAAGAGCATCCCATCAGTTTTGACTCTTTCAGATGGTGAATTCTTTGCTCAGCCTTGGGTTGCATGTTGTTTATTCCCTGCTATTTTTTCTTAATTTATATAGTGGACTGAGAATGTGTAAAACCTCATACTGAGGAATATGAACCAATATGAGGAAAGGCTGCTTATGTGTGCTTAGAGGATAGGGGAGTTGTGTTGTCACTTGTCATTTCTTCGCACAACAAGGAGCAAAACCAGCACAACCAGATTCAAATTACAGAGTGGACTCTGTAAACAACTTGCAGCATGAAAGTTATTTTGTGAAGACAGGTAAATAAATAATTGACATTCACAGAAATAAAGATCAATCCGCTAACACTTTCAGCTCAAATGTTTTTGGGGTTTTTTTCACAACAAACAATTCTTAAATGTACCTACTGGAATTAAGTAAGGGATAGCGAATGCGACTTTCAGAAATTTTTCTTAATTTTAAATTTTTGGAGCAACTTGAAGAAGTGATGCTAACATTTTTAAATCTAGATCTCGGTCACAGAGGCTACCTCAAGGAGGACATGCTTACTTTTGATCCATTGTCACCAGCCACTAAAACCTGGTAATTTTCTTACATGATATGACAGAACAAGACAGTATCAGAAAATGTTTAGATTTCTTCTTTTCATGGCTTGATTTTTTTCTATCTGGGATGTAATTCTTTCCAAAAAAGTAGAGTTGCCCTTTAATTTCTCCTCTGAATAAATGACCAGGAACTGTGCTAGATGGTTTTAGTGAAAGACAGCTCCAGCAGTGCTAATACTATAACATCTCTAGTACTCATAAAGAGAAAATAGCTTACCAAAAAACATTCAGAATTAACTAAGGAAAAAATGTGCATATGTTCCTTTTCTTTGTGCCTCAGTTGCTTTTCTGCAGAAGCCTTCAAAGGATTATCATTTCACTCACCTCTCTGCAGAGCAGAAAGCTCAATTCTACACTGCATAAAAATTGTGTTTCCCCAAAGGTAAGGAGGGTGTCTCCTTTATTCTGAATAGCTGCTTATGTTTTCTTACAGTGATAAATAAGTTTCATGCTGCCACTACAATATAGCAGGAAGTGGCAAGAAGGACAAGCAGTGGAGGATTTAATTTATTTCTAATTTAGTTCATTGTGTAGGTACATTAGCTGACCTCTTTAAACTTGAGAAATGATCACATCAAAGAGACAAGAATGGAACAAATTGCATGCAAAAATGTGATTTATGCTGGGAAAGCAGCATCATGCTTATACATATGTATAAAAAATAAGTGTTATTAAAATCACACTAGAATAATAGCATAATTCACAAAATAATGTTATATTAATGTAATCAAATTAATACAACATATTTTATTTAGATGCACATTTCAAATTTATGTTGTTCAGAACTCCTGTAAAAAGTGTCAATTTCACATTTCCATTGTTTTTATTCCATGTGAAAGGAAATATCTGTGCTTAAATTTTAATGCTTAAAATAAATCGTGGATTCGCCAGAGGCAATGGGGGAGTTCTCATTACCCAGAAGAGGAGCAGCATTTCAGCCCTCACACGCATTCAGTGTCATATGACTGGACCATGGTTTAGCTGCACTGACAGAGCAGACTGTAGTACGGGAATAACTCCCCCTCTCCTGTGCAGTTGTGCCCTTCCATGGATTCTCAAACAAGAGAACGGTTGTTTTGCTGAATTGGGGTTGGTGAAAAGAAGAGTATCCCTATTTACAGTTTGATTGACTTGCAGCGAAGAGAATCTCTGACTTCTTTCTACAACTTCATTTTTTTGAAAGACAAAAGTCTGTTCACCTAAAACTTCAGTAGATGCACTTAGAGCAGTAAAATTAACCCTTACCAGGCAATTTACAGGGATCAGTCTAAGAACCAGACTTGGTACTAATTAAACTCTGGAACAGCTTCCAGAGTTTTCTTTGCCTTATCTCCCTCAAACCTGCCACCTTGTCAATGAAGCCTGACCAAGGAGGTTGCCTTTGGAGCTCAGCAAACCCTTTTGATTGTGCTGGTGGGCTGCCAGCAGAACTGCTTCAAATCACAACAGAGCCTGTAAGAAACAATGTGAGCCTGCAGAGTTTTGCAGCCAAAGCTCAAAAGTGACATTAGCAAAAAAATTGGGGAATGACGAAGGATGTGAGACGACTGTTTCAGAGTGTTTCAGAGACAACCACTCACCTCTGGAGCATGGGATTTGTCACAACCCCTTATTGTCCATTGAGTGAATATGGGTTGGATTACAGCCAGATCTTTTTGGGATTTTTTTTTAATCAGTCTTTGGCTGCTCTCCTATATTTCTTAGTGCATTTCAATATACACTTCTCTCATTTTCCATAACCCATTAAAAAATGGGTAATATGTCATCCTCCAACTACTATTTTACACCTGTATCATCACATTAGTAGCTGGCTTCTGACTTTTCAACTTGATTACTGTAATACATCATCGTTACAAATCAAAACTCAGCCCTAGGTTATAGCTGATTTGAAACTGGGTAGCGCTTTTCTGAACATGAAAATAGATGAGTTTGGCATTGCTGTTGAATCCTGAACCAGGACCAAAACTTGACTCCATTCTTTAGGAGCATTAATCAGTGCAACAAAGACGCCTCTTACAGTGGGACCCCTTACAACATGAATGGACGACAGGAAAAGTTCACTCCTTAGATCTGAACCTGGTGTGCAGCCCACAGCCATAAAGCCTTTCCTCAAGGAGGCTCCACACTGAAGCAGGAGAAGAGTGTGAGGAGTCCTCCTCCTGAGGAGGAAGCAGCAGCAGAAACAAGAGGTAATTAACTGACCACAGCCCCTGTTCCCCATCCCCCAATGCCACTGGGAAGGAGGAGGTACACAAAATCAGATGTGAAGTCTGGGAAGAAGTGAAGAGGTGAGGAAAAGTGTTTTTAAGATTTGGTTTTAGTTCTCATTATCCTACTCTTATTTAATTGATAATAAATTAAATTAATTTCCCCAAGTCGAGTCTGCTCTGCCCATGACGGTAAGTGGTGAGTGATCTCTCCCCATCCTTATTTCAAGCCACAAGTCTTTCATTTTATTTTCTCTCCTGTGTCCAGCTGAGGAAGAGAGTAATAGAGCAGCTTTGGCAGCAACCTGCCATCCAGCCAAGGGCAACACTCCATATTCAGGAACCAAAGGAAGTAAAATATGGTTTGTGATTGGAATTACTATAATTGCATGCAAGGCTTCTGTCAGGATTTTTTGGAAAGTGAAACATTTGACTTCAAAACCTGCCTCAGGAGTGTTTCAACATATTGTTGATCTGCAACATTATTTTCAGGGGAACTGTATGTGCAGTCATATCATACACATCAATTGTTTAATAAAATGGTATACAATGCTACCTGCTCCCTTTAGTCAACTTCTGACCTGTTTTGGGTCCCTGAGGTTCATGTGGCAAAGGTACCATGCAGCGGTTGCTTCATCACTCAAAGGCAATAAAGTTGAGAGGAGAGAAAAAAAGCCTGTGGCAGCATGGAGTGACTGAACACTCTGCTCCCATAGCATCAGGACAAAGGTTAAAATGATAGGATACAGCAGGGATGAGAAAGAACCTCACAGTGTGTGTGCTACAGAAAAAGGAAAAAGGCAAGAAGAAGGAAGAAAAAAAATCTAAGTTAGACTGATTGTGACAATGGCATATTTAAGGAAAGGGACTAGAAAGGAGAAAAAGGCAAGGAAAACGTTTTATGTTGTACCATCAAGAGAAACATCTTCAGGAAATTTCAAGAATATAACGCTATCCTAGAAAAGCCTCAGAAACTGTAGAAAAGAAAATGTCAAAAACTCACACAATTTATTTGTTTATTGAGGAAACTGTGGGATATTATAGGATCCCAACCATGCTGTTCTAACTAAAGTAGAAAAAAAAAAAGGCATGTAAAAGAGATTGAAGATGCATTTTTAACAGCACAGCCTGCCTACTGAATGATTTAAAATTAAAATGCTGATATTCATGAAATAATTTCTCTAAGAGTTGAAGTGCCATCAAACACACTACACAGATGAAACAACTGGAAATTATGATCCTGCTTTTCAGTTTGGGACTAGGTTGTGCCAAGCAGAACCTGGAAAGAGTTGCCATGCCTGCCATGTCCATTTTGGACATGTGCCTGTCCCAACAGCATCAGAACTCTATTCCCACTAGTGTACACCTATGAGATTTCCAATATCCCCACCTTCAGACAGCCTATGAAAAGCCTTAGTTCATTTGCCTCCACTTTTTCCAGTTAAGGTGACAATGCTTTACATTTCACTTAATTAATAATCAATGTTTAATTTGATTAAAAGCTTAAGGATTCAATTATGTTTATTAAATAATTCTTTATTTTGGTCAGTTTTGTTGTCTTTAATGAGGTAATATTCTATAATTAAATCACTGAATGCAGAAAGCTGCCGTATAATTAATAAGACTATGGTTCTAAACGACTTAGAATAATGAATCCAAGCAAGACCCAGATAATTAAAAACGCTCATGACTAAAATCTGTGACATATTTCCTAACCACATTGGGAGTTCAAGGATGATCTTTCCAGCCACACACTGCAACAGGCTCTCTGTGTGACCTTGGACAAGGCATATAATCTTGCTGAGGCAAACTTCCTTATCTTTTTTTTAACAAGGTTTTCAAGTAAGAAATTAGGGGCAAGGAGAGGCATTCACTCTTTACATGCATAGTGCTTAGTTATAAGAGATTTTCTTGGTACTGTCAGAAGATAAATAATAAGAGTTAGGGAACAAAAGAAGTTAGCTACACCTTCCTCACTATCCTTCAAGGACAGCTGGTTAAGGAAGTATGAAAAGACCAGGCAAGGACTGTGTGGTCTCTCTGCCTCTATCTCACCCCAACAAGGAGCAGTTGATGGAATTCATGAGATGCATCCTGCTGTTTAATAGCTCACATTCTGAGCAAGTTTTCAACCCAACTTTACATGTGATCACAACTTCCCCTGTAAAGAGTGCTGCAACTTAATTACACACAGTGTAAAAAGGTACTTCCATTTGCTTATTTTCGGTCTCTAGCTGCTGTTTTTAATTCATGCCCTTTATATGAGGGCAAATTATGCAGTTGCACTATGAAAGCAAAGAAATAAACTTGCTTCATCCTTGTCCATTACTTTTATTATTTAACATTAACATATATATATTTCATATTATCCTGAGTCATCTCCTTCCCAACCTGTTTAAATTCTTCCTGGAAAGAAACTATTCCGCCTCTGTGTTAACATTCCCTTGACCTTTTTTGTTATACTTTCCTTTTTTCAAGAAAGATAAACACAGACTATACACAGTGCTCAAGATGCAGTACACCACACATTTATCAAATGGCTTAATCGTATTTTGTATTTTGCTCTCATTTCATTTTCTAACCATTCTTATCAAACTTTATGCTCCTTTTGACCACTGTTGAGCATTTAACTGATGTTTTAATAGCACCAGCTACAGTAATTTCAAGATCTCTCTCCTGAGAGGCAATAGCTAATTTAGAAACCATCATTCTGTATGTACAATTAAGGATGTGTTTCTCCATGTGCATCTCTTTGCATATATTGACCTTGAATTTCATCTGCTGTTTTACTGTCCAGTCATTCAGTATCATGAAATCCTCCTGTAATTCTTTGCAGTCGATTTGAGAATTGAATGCCTTGAGTAATATCTCATCGGCAGCAAATTTTGTCACCCTGTATTTACTTTTTTTTCTAGGTCATTTATGAAAATATGCAATAGCTATACTTCCTGAAATGGAGCATCCATTGTAATTCCTCTCCTTATCTGTACCTTTTGTTTCCTTTCACATAATCATATAACCACATTTTCCCATCTCTGCACTTTCTATCAATTTCGTTTTTATTAAGCCACAAGAAAAAATTATCTTTAATCTCAAGACAGCTTAGTTTTCTTAAACCTTTTTGATGAAGGATCATGTCAAAAGCTATTTGGAAATCCAAGTAGACCAGCTTGGTAATTATATTCATATATTACTGACTCCTTCAAAGAGCTCTGGGTTATTTGTGAGGCATGACTTCCCTACATGAAACTTTGCTAATTCGTTGCCATGTGTCATATTCTTGTATCTATACGGGAAAGGCTGCATTCTTGCATTCTGTTTACTTAAGTCTGCTGTTTATTATGGCTTTTATATCAAAGTCTAGTCTGTAGTCCTCTACATTACCTTTGTCATTTGCTACTTTATTTTTCTTTAAGGTAGGAAATTATTTAGTCAAATATACTACTGTTGTTTACTATTGTGATTGGTTCTCTATTTCATTTTAAAGTTCTGTTCAAATGCTTGAAAGAATGTCACCTGGGTTTTTTTTATTTATTCCTGATCATTTTACCTATTTGTCTAAAACCTTTTCAGTCTGAGAAATTCAACTTGACACTTCATTTTGAGGTTTCTTATATTCTTTCTTTGCAAGAACTTCCCCATGTACTCTTGTAGAAAACATAAAGGCAAGTAACTGATTTGGCTTTTCTGCTACAGGCTGACCATTTATGCCCTGAGAATCTGTCTGTCCTACATGTGCTCTGGTAAGTTTCATTTTGATCAACTTGAAGGGGGAAAAAAAAGAACTGTATATTTTACCCTTGGCAGCTCATTCAAAATTGTCTTCCTTATTCCACTTTTGCTTTTTTTGCTTTTGCTGTTAATCTGGTCAAATTCCTGCTATTTTCTAGCCACCTCTACTGTTCAACTGTGTTTGGGGGTTTTTTGGCCTTTTCAAATAGTTTTTGATACACACAGAATACAGTTGTTACCTCTGCCTGTCTTTTAGCAGTCACCATACCAACTGCGAGGATTTTAACCTTTTGCCTGTAGCTTTTAATCTCCTTTTAACAGGCTACTTCCATTTTCAGTAACAGTCATTATTATATAAATTATAATTCCTCTCATTCCTCAGCTGGTGTTCAAAACTGAGAAATTATTGTGAGCACCTTATTTTAACTGGCTGAATCTGGAAGAGGCCCAACAGGCCTGGTTGGGATGGAGAGGAGCATCTCAGCCATGCAGTGACGCCTGTCCTAAATAAGTGTTACTGGCCAGGTTACCAGGCAAGAGACCTGGGAGGAGATGGCAGATGTGACCCAGTACTTACAGGAGAATGGTGCTTTTCTGGATGAGCAGCTGGCAAGATATATGAGAGCATTCAAAATGGCACCCCTCTTTACGTACCCAAATCTCACAACCTGGAATTCATCTCTTTGGAAATTCCTTGACAATCTGAAATGGAAATTACTTGGCAATCTGAAAGATGGAAGTGCTTAAGAGGAATTTGACAATACCTGGTTTTTCTGTCCACCTGGCAATGATACAACAAGATGCAATAGCTGGAAATTAAAGCTAAAAACACATTATGGCAAAATTTCTGAGCTGTACTCAGAAATGTACTGTTGCAGTGAATATGTTGACTTTGGACAATTTTAAATCTAAGTGGGATTATTAAAGGATATTGCCTTCAGATTCACAGCCCTGCTTTTGTCCCCGTTTCAAGCAGGGGCCTGGCAGAGCATGCACTGCCTCCAGAGGGGCACCAGTGTCCCGACTGTCACAGGCTTTCAGTGAGCTGCTGCTTGCATCCTGAAGCCTTGAGCACTGTGGCAAGTCAGGAAAGGTTTTTGGCTTTCTGCAATAGTCAGTACATCTTACAGCTCATCCCAAATTGCCCAAAAATGAGGCATATAATCAGGCTGAGCATATCCACACTACTTGCAAGGAAGAGTCCTCCCTTCAGAGGAGTCTGAGGGCAGTGTGATGTGCTGCAGATGATCCTGTATCATCTCTTAAGACCTGATAGTTGCTGAATCTATGAATATTATGTATCAAAGCTATTGCAGTGGACAATTCTTTTTAAGTTACCTCTTTAGCAGGCTGCAAAACCACCTTCCTAATATTTTGTTGCACAGGTCACTAAGGAAATAACTACTATCAAGATGATCACAATTAGAGCAATAAAATTACTGATGAGACAAAGAAACTGTGGCAGTTATTTTTATACGGTATATAAAAATATCAGCTGCTACAGAATTTTCTGCAGTGCTGACAAACTGATTCTTACCTTCTATGGTGTGAGAGCATCAGCACATTTTATTTCTATCTTTGAGGTCATTCTTCCTTCCAAAGGAGCTACTATTTATTGGCAGCAGTTATTCAAAACATTTTTCTCACTCCATTTGTGTTGGAGTTTTACTTTTGTGTGGCTTTCTAGGATGCCTAGGATCTGTTAGGTAATTCCCATGGAGTGCTATATTGTGGGTAGTCATAGGATACAACTTCTTTTAAAACTTCTCATGACTCTAGTTGAATGAGCGGTTAGTGTTCCATATAATTTCTGATGATTGGACAGAACTCACCGAAACTACCTTGTCTATCCCAAAAGTCTGAGAAAAGGTTTCTTCGAGACAAGAAAGAAATCCAAGGAAAAAAGGTTGGAAAGTTTTTGGAAAATGAGACTTTGGGCCACTGATAGAACAAAAAAGTGGATGCCCAAGTATTGGCTTGAAGCCAAAGACTCTTTAAGAGTGAGAAGGTGGAATTTCAGACTACACAAATTTACATTTAGTGCTTGGGATATGTGAGCATTTCAGTCCCATCTCTATCAGGTAGATCTAAATTAAAAAATCTAGAGATAAAGGACAAATGAGTAAACCACTGCACGAGCCTTACATTTCAGACAGCATTTTGAAGGTCATTTCAGCTGTAGGATTGAGGCCATGACAGATGGTGGGTTTGTCTGTGCGTTACAGAGACTCTTAGTACTTTGAGGAGGAGGAGATTATTTTGTCTCTTAACAAAAACAAAATTAAAATACATCTCAGAAGACTGTTGCCCTTATAGGGGAGGTATGTGCTTTGAAGTGTTATACTTTTGCATAGTCTTGATAATCAGTAATGAAGAGAGTGCAGAAGATTACAAAACAACATAATCAAGTGATATTAATGAATATTTCAACCAACAGACATTTCAAAGTTTTAATTAAAAATAGTAATTATTGGTATTGTAATGTGTTCAAGAACATACAGGCAAGTAATCACAGACCTCCCAAACGGGCTGCATTACACATGCAATTAATTATGCAAGATGTTGCTGCTCAAACCACCCTGGGATCTCTGAGATTTAAAGCAAATTCTCAAGCATTTCAGTACAGAAGGCAGCTCCACTAACACAGCCAGCAGATTAACTATTATACTTGAACCAGATGCTGCATTGCTGCGATACGGCTCAGATCTGTTCTGCTAGCAACAATTTTTACTCATCTTCCTTAATAGCACAAATACTTCTTCTTTTGCCTAAAGTAAAAGCTGGTATTTTTAAACACAGGCTGTGAGAGCTTGCAGGACAAAAAAAAACCCACCTACAGAGATGTTCTTTTCACAATATGCCCTCCACACTGCAGGGGAAGAAAAGTTTAATCAAAGTACAATGCTCGTTCTTACTTTTCTTTCTCTTTGACACTGCCTCCACCCAGTGCTCCCAGTCTGATGTCCTTTCATGATACTTGGGAGTTTCTGAAGATCATTTTGTCGCTAGGGAGCAGGTCTGAAGGCTCCTTACCTTAATATGAGGGTTTGTAATAGTACCTCCAATTCACAACAAAATGGCTTAATTTAAACCATGGAGGGGTTGTTTAGAAATTGAGTATATTTTGACCTACTGCTACCTGTGAGCCTGAATACACATTTTAAAAGAACTTCCATGTCCCTCAGTCAAATTAAATCATTAATCTGAGAACTGAATCTCATACTGAGCTATCCTGAATAAACCTCTCTGTCAATTCAATCCACCCAAAGCTTGCTGTTAGGAAAAGTGAGAGTCTAAGAGCATTCAATCATGTTTATAGATTTGAGGCTTCATGCACAGCAGGATCAAATATACTTAAAAATAAATGGGAGTGGGGAGGAAGACTGGAGCTTTTCTGTGACCTTTTCAAACTCTTCCAGAAGGCAAATGCTCCACTCTTTACTTGGCAGGTGCCTATCTCCAAATGGGCCCCTAAATACTTTCCAGACTCCTTGCTGGATAACAAATGTCTAAGAGATTTCTGAGCCTTTTGCTATTGATAGGAGTTCTGCTGCAAACAGGAAGGGGAAAGTTAGGCCTGACTTTTCCTCTTCTTCCAGACTCAAAATCCTCCTCATGTAGACCTGATAGTGCTGGGGGGTTGTTATTTCCTCAGCACTATGAGGAAGGGAATGGACATAGGTGTCACTTTGCAAAAAGCAGCAATATCCTATAAGCCTATCCAGGCTAATTTTCTGCTACATGGCCACCACTGATCTCAGCAGGTGTTACCCAGGACAAGGCAACCTGGCTATGAGTGTCATGAAGGAAGCAATAACCTAGTTTGGAACATTTATCCAGTCTGTTAATGTGATATTAAAACTGAATTGTAAGACATTTAAAGTCTTATTCAATGAGATGTCGGAGCTCTTAGCTGTTGCAAATAATGGGATAAAAATCCAAAGAGGCAATATAGTAAAAGAGATGTGAGCCACTAAAAATATTGTGTCACCTCTTTGCCAGCTTGAGAAATATACAAAATTTGAGATGAAGCAGTGTAAGACACACAGCATACCAGCACTTTTTATTCTGTGCAGTCCTTTGGGGTAAGATGCTGCAGTTATGCTTTGTAGAAAATCTGGGTTTTCAGCTCAGATCAGCAACCACTGCCTTTCAAAAATGCAAGGTACCTCTGAGCAAGAGAGGCAAATTCTCTGGTGGTTTGAGCCCTGATTCATAGGCCATGGTTTTTTCCCTCTAACCCCCGAGAATACAAAAGCTAGCATTATCCACAAAAATATATGTCAAACTCATCCTATTGAGACTCAGAGTGCTTGTGAATTCTGGGTTGCTTAAGGAAATATCACAGAGGGAAATGGCAGAGCACCACTGCAACTGAACTTCTGTCTGCAGCAGAGTAGAGAAGCTGTCCATGCCTCAAACTGCATGCTGAAGGCCATAGTTCTCTGACACAGAGCTGCATGGACCATGGGGGACACTTTTCAAAAACTGATGGCTAAGCTCCAGCTCCTAAGTGCGTGTTTATTTTCCTAAATAAGCAAACTGATGCTTTCATAAAGGCTTTTTATTTCTCAAGAACTTCTGCCATTGTCAGGGACTCTGCACTTGTGAAAAACACACATTCTCTAACAGTTTGTGTTTCTCGCTCCCCCTTTACTTTCAGATTTTCATTCTACAATTGACTCAATACAGGTACAGAAACATCAGTATTTGCAGTCACTTGCAGTTTCAGAAACTATACTTCTTATACACACCAATATTCACTCTTTTTGCAGTTCACTGCACCACCTCATTACTATCTCACTTTCAAAAGACAAAGATAAGATTCCAGCTAAAAGGTTATGAGACCAAATACAAAAATGTAGTTTCAGCTTTGTTCTAAAGTTCAGCTGAAATATTTTTTATCCTTTTTTCCATAATTACTACTACTACATCATGTATTAATGAGCAAACATATAAAGTGCACAATTACCCTTCATCTCATTTAAGAAATTGAAATTTAGATGTAAAATAGACAAAAACTAGACACCCAGGCAGTATCTGGCTTACTTGCTCCCTTTTAAACACAATGGTACCAACACAGTGCTTCCATGAAGACAGAGTTGACATTAATGGAAAGGTCAAATTCCATGCAGGAATTTGTCACTGAACAAGCCCTGAGATAGCTAAGTAGTACAAGAGAAGGCAAGAGAACTGTCAGGGACCAGCATCCTTGGAGTATTTAGGGGGAATAACTCAGAAGGAAGATAGTTGACATGTACTTTACATTGCCTGCCTTAAAGGGCAAGGCATATACAATAATGTTCTTTCAATCATACTAACTTTTGAAACTCCTGGGAGCTATTTTAGTGGAGATTTGAGATAGACTAGGCTGAGGTAGTTACAAGGCATAATTTAAGTGAGATTGTCCGTGCCACACAAGTTTTTCAGCTTCAGCCAGTGAGTTTAGTGGAAAGAATTCAGATTAAAGCATGAAAAGGGGGGAAACAAGCTAAGCTGCCAGAGTGCCTACTATAAGCTTTTTTTTCCATAGCAAATGGTCCTTAACAATGTTTGCTTTACAGTATTTCTGCTCAAATGAGAGTTTGCCATGTTCACTTAACACAGGATATCTCAATGTTGAGTGCACTGTTAATAGAATAAACTCAAGGCAAGCTGGGGGACTCAAATAAAAGATGCCATTATTAAAGGTCAAGCTTTTAATTTTTGAAAAACTGAAGAACCACACTACTAAAAGATGCAAAGTGTTTCCCCTAGTGATATGGAGAATTATAATTTTCACATTGTTTTCCTAGAAGGGCAGATACCTGACATTTATTGTTAAAAACAAAGTAAGTAGCAGTGCGTCGGGCAATAAGCACGGCCTGAGTCTTTCTATATCTCTGCTTCTTACCACCTGATCCCGTCAGAAAAATCTGTTGGGAGTAAAACACAAAAGGAGAGTGATTCACACTGAAAACAAGAAATGCAACCATGTGTTCATCAGCCAAAATTAAAAAATAAGAAAAGAAGCTTGGGATTAATTTTGGAACATATAGATCATCAAAAAATCATTACCTGTTTTGTGAGCATGTATTTCAGCTGACAGTCTACACCAGTGAAACCAACAGCAGAAGACAGTGGAAGAAATCCACACAGACCTTCCCGGTTAGGAGATGCAGGTAGAGTCCTGAAATGCCTCAGGGAAGAGAGGGAGACTGGCTGTGAGCATCTCCTGCTCTGCCTGAGCATCCCACCACTGGCTAGAGGGAAATGTCACTACTGTTTCTGGAATGGTGCTTCAGTGATGATGCTCCAAATAGGATTTAAACATTTTGCATTTCTAAGATAACAGAGTCTGCTAACCATGGTATTTCACAGCCACAGACTGACAGTTCAGTTGACAATTGATGGCAACACAGCATTAAATAATGCCACTCAAGAAACAACTTTGGAAAGAAGCTGCAGTTTTCAGGGTCAGACACAGCCTGCAATACCTCTGAAACATCCTTTTTTCCACTGCTCCTGGGTCATTCAGGAATCAGAAGTGTTGAATGGCCCTCATTTTATGATGAGGGATTTTTATAACCCTTACAAAGTAAAAAAATTTCCACAAATGTCTTGTCCATGTGTTAATGGCTATTATTACCCAAAAAATCTTTCATTCAGAATGACATGCAGAAATAATGCTTGCAGTCTGTCATCATCAGTGTTGGTACCATACAGCTCATAAAAGAGCATAAAATGGCTGGCAAAATAGGCAAAAACATTGTCATATATTAACTATTTCCATATTTTAAAAGTTCACAGGCAACCTTAACACATGGATTTTCTGACTGGTTTGAATAACTAATTTCACAGCTCCATTACATTCTTCTTTATTAATTTCACTGAATTTAGGTAGCATTCCTTTTTCAGCAGTGGAAAGCAATTCCCTCCATCTCTCTTTGCCCTTGTCCTGTGGCAGCCAATACTGACAATGACTTGTGTCTGTAGGTCACAACACATGGGAAATTGAACTCCTTAGTAACTTTCTTTAACACAGAAAGAAAAGCAAAACAAATGGTCTTATAAATAGATGGTGGCACTGAAGTCTGTGGATGACAGAGAGAATGAAGTGTTCAACAGGACCCCACACGTGGATCCATAACAGCCCTGAATTCTCAAATTAAGTGAAAAATATTGGGCTATTAACATCAGGGAACTTTTACACTGAACAGAAGGGATATTCTAATTTCTTTTCAAGAGAGGAAACATCCTCATATGTTCACATAATTATGAGTCTAAAAGCTTAGGTTAGGGCAGACTTTAGAAATTAGCTAAATAAAGTTAGCTTAAAATTCCAGGAGATTCACAGCTTCATCTGCTTCAGCATCTCCTCATTGCAGGTACTTGCCCTTTTTATTTAGTATAACATGTACATGAAGCTCCTTAACAAGCATTTGGTGCTAGTCCTCTGCAGTCCTTACTGCATCTAATACCTATAGTGTGGAAGACACAGTAACATCCTTGTGAGGCCAGACTTTTACTTGCTTTTCTCCCCTCATTTACCTTTTAATGATGGACAATGGCAAAAGCACCCTAGGGTCATGTTCTCAAAACTGTCCAGTGTTTACAAGTGCCTTCTGTCAAGATCATAGCTGCAGAGCTTAGCTGAAACTGTTGGAGTGCATTTGACATTATTCATTCTGGAGCAAATATTTCGGCTTCTTTATCCACACAGGGCATTTTTTCTGGGGGGAAAAAAAAAAACAGGACCAAAAAGTACTATACCAAATAGTTCTCCATGCCCAGCTTCTTTTGCAAAAAAGGGCTTCCAGAAAAATCACAGAGCATTTCAGAAAGATGAATTTTCTAAAGAGAAAAGCTGCAGATCTAAAGCACTAACTCAACCCAATAAAGCAAAGTCTAGCTGACAGTCTAATTCCTTTACTTTCAAGAGAGCTGGACCTATGAAAGCTACTCTATAACAAAAACAGAAACAAAGAGAAAAGAAAGCCCAGAAACTGAGCACCCTTCTGTCTCTAGTCTAGTAGAGACAATTTGAAATGACAGTAAATTGGACCATCATATTCACAAGCCTAAGACATTGTCAAACACGAGCAATGAAGGGCCCAGGAATAGCAGGGTAAATGCCTGAAATAGGACATACAGAGCCTGACTTTCTTCATGCTTCACCAGTTTGGATCCAGTGTGATAAGTCCTACTAACAGATACTGATTTATGGCAGAGCAAATAGAAGCTGGGTCAGACACAAAGGGGGGCTCACCTCAGAAAACGTTACTAATATTGGACTCTGCACTATTCACACTGGCCAAAGAGACAGGCCTTATATCGAACAAAAATGTTGACAGGTGAAAGATCTGAGAGGACTCCAATTAACCAGTATTGGATTAATGACCAAATGTCCCAAACAAATTGCTAAGGCATTGCATTATACCATCTATGAGTCCTGCTTTATGAGAGCTAACACTTTTGAAAGGGAGAGAAGGAAGGGCAACAAGCTTGTCTGCAAATTCTGAATCTTCCAGCTTTAAAATTGGACACCTGGATGAACTCACCTTTTTAATGTCTCAGTTGATTGCCTCATATAATGTTCATGTAGTTTAATCAAGCAGCAAACTGACTAGGAACTGAATCTGCCATAGTCAAAAACATACAAATGCTTTTTTATCCTGCAACTTTTTAGACCATTTTCCCTTCCTTCTGTGGCCTAGAATGCAGATCTAACAAGCCAGGTCTTTCTGGAAGGAAACACCAATTGTACCTGTAATTCTGTCAGAGTTGGCAACAGCTGCATTTGCTAGCAGAAACACCAAGGTCTTCAAGGTCCATCTGTTGTTGCTCTATTCACAGTCTCCATGGACACTGACTTGCTAAGACGAAGCTCACGAAGTGATTAATTTTCAGGGACATTTAGTATTGGCTTGTTACTTCGTGGTCCCTGCTGTTTCCACTAGCTCGGAGAGAAGGGTTTGACCCTGCTCAGTGTATCCATCAGAGTTTGATCTCTTCAAAAAGTAACGTGGCCCATAGAAAATATGGCTCTGCAGTGATGCTGATGCATATGCTGATCGTCTGTACCTCTGCTACTGACAAATCTGATTCAAAAAGTGAATACTTCACAGCATGAAATAACCCGGGGACCTTTTTAAATCTCAGGCTTCTTTACAGCTATTATATGGCTTGACTCACTCTCACTCAGCACACACAGAGAATGGCAGTGTAACTACTGTGCTAGAAGCAAGGCTAACAGTATCCATGGGGATTTTTAACAGCTACATTCAAGGGAATAGTCTATGAATTCACATCTGAGACTTTCCCTGGTTTTTATTTAACTCCTATGCAGTCAAACTTCAGCTGAAAATAACATGACAAATCTAATCAGTGCAAATCTGTCCCAGCTGAAGAGAAGTTTTCTCCTTTGACAGGTCAGAAGATGATGAGGAGTTTTAAAAGTTTGCCCTGCAAAATAAATCCAACCCTGACATGGGTTCCATGTTTCTTTGGAAAAAAAAAATACAAAAACCAGGAACCTCCAGAATGCTTATCTAGCAAGATATCCTTTTAACAGGAAGACCATATTGTTATATGAGTAATTGGTCTGAAATAATATGAATCAATGGCAGTGCAAGAGCACTGAACAACTGGCTGCAGGAGAGCAGCTGTGGTTAATGACAAGAAGAATTTACAACTCACTGGAGAACATGGATATTTTCCCTATTTCAATCTGATTTTTTCACCAGCAAACATGATTAACCTGGGAAAAACATGTAAAATCAAGGGAGGGAGAAACACTTAGGAATTACCTGCATCTACATCAGCATTTCACATTTTACAGGGTTATTTTAGTGTTGTGCTTTTTTCCCCATTTATATCAAATTTAAATGGCCCCTCTGAGTTGAATGCCTCTTTGCATTCACTACCTTATACAATAAATTAGAGTCTACTTGGCAAGGAATTTACAGCCCAGAAATTTCACTCAATTTCAAGAGAAAGGCATGAATTTTAAACTGAAATAGGGCAGATTCAGAATAGATATAAGAAAGGAATTCTTCATGATGAGGCCGTGGAAGAAGTTTCCCAGAGAAGTTGTGGTTCCCCCATCCCTGGAAGTGTTCAAGGCCAGGTTAGATGGGGCTTTGAGCAACCTGGCCTGTTTGGAGATGCCCCTGCTCATTGCAGGGAGGTTGAATTAGATGATCTTTAAAGGTCCTTTCTGACCCAGACCATTCTGTGATTCTGTGAATTTCATCCATTCCCCATTCCAGTGTCCCCAAAAAATGAAGGGCTAAGACACAAAGAGACTGACAGAACCCAATTCTCTTGATCCCCATGTAATGCCCTATCCAGTAGATCAATCTGTCAGTTCTCTTAAATTATGAAATATACATGTTCATATGCACTATTCACGATAATTAAATAATATGACATAATAAACGACAGTTTGAAAAATTAAAGCTCTACACTTAAATGTTTCATATGTAGAAGCTGTAAATTTAAAAGCTCTCTACTGACTTGTCAACTCAAGAGTTTTTGAAGTCGGCAGTTCAGATGCCCAGATAACATAAGGGCAGGACTTCTCTCTGCTTCGTTTGTTATTTGATACCTAGACACCTAAATATACAGTATACAACCTCCTGCACATTTCAGCATGACAGAGAAACATCCCAAATAGATCACGAAACATGTTTAACAATGGAAATTAAAAAAAAAAAGAGGAATTGGAAGAAATAATAGTGTTTTTAAAAATATTTCGTTTACTAAGACATCAAAATGCCACTGTGCAGATCAAAAGAAATTTTAAATAATTTATCCTAAAGATTAAATAAGTATCTAATTGAGTTAGGAGATGTATCCAAAAGCTAGAGCCTTCTAGGCATTTTGACCTTTGCATCTAATAACAGCATCTACACATACTCAAGTCAAAGGCACAAGTATTCCTCAACAGATCCAACTCTGAGAAGGGTGCAACCAGAAGATGAAAGAAAATATTAACTGTGGTCACTGAGATGCTGTGTCTCCCTGAGGAGACAACTCCTCACAACAACAGAACTCCAGAATCCCCAGGAAGTTAGCTGGGAAAATCCACATAACTGCCCACAAATAGAAATACTTAGGTCAGGCCAGTTTGGCTGCACTAAGTGATTACACCTTTATTTATAGATGCCTCCAAACAGTTTATTCAGTGTTTAACAAGAGAGATTGTACAAGGAGGAATTCTGTTCTTATCACAAACAGTTGAAATTATAAATCAATGGATTTTATGCAACACTGGCAGAAATTCGTTCCTACTCAGTTATTTCCTCTGCCCATTTGATTCCATCCTCCACTTCTAGCTCTGTGATAAGCAATCGCTGAAGGAATAGAACCAAATATTTTAAGAAAAAGAAATCAGAACTGCTCTCAATGTGACTGATGTTTTCAAGATTTTGTCTCTTAATAAAAGATACTGCTTTATTTAAGTAGTTCTTTCCACAGGATGTACAGTGAGAGAGTTCTTCTGAGCAGAAAACATACACTTCATGGAAGATTCCTAAACTGGAAAGGAAATTTGGATATCCAACCCCCTCTCATTTCTAAAGGAATGATTGCATCTCAGTTCTCTTCCACACCCATAAGAAACACTTTTTTTGTGTGTTCTTGGCTTCTAGACCCCAGCAATTTGCCTAGGGTGTTACAAGAACTAAAACATATAAGCCCAGAAGGCTTTATTCTTTATGTACAGGAATAATAAAAAAAAAAACCTGATTTTTAAGCAAAGTACAGTTGCAAAATTTGCTTCTGTCACCTCAGAAAAACAGTGATGTNTACCCTCACCCACAGTGATGGGTGCCGTGCACTGCAAATTATAGCTGTAGAAAAATGCCAGTGGGACAGGCATTCACTGCATTTCAGGGCACTCAGCAAGGAGTGCAAGTCATGGGTTGTTGTTTCTACTTGACAGCTTTGTCACTAGACAGTCACAGAATTAAAAATACAGGAGGAATGGCTTGGGCAGTGAGTTGTCAGCACCCTAATCCCTCTGTGCTTTAGATCTTATCTGACCTGACTGGATAATGCATGGACGCCACATCTGAACTAGAAACTGAAAAATTTTAAAATAATTCATTGGTGTCAGAAGTCTTACCTAACATTGAATAATATCTTTGTTAAGGTTTAATATATTGAAAATTCAAGAGAAAACATGGTGTGCAGTGCTTGCATGTACTAAAATATGAAACATAAGCAGGGCATTGTTGAGTTCATTTCAGTGTAATTCCTGTAGAATTGTCCCATTAATCTCTGGCAATTTGTGAACAGCAGAAGAGAAGCATATAAAATGAACTGAAAATAACG
Organism: Struthidea cinerea; assembly: GCA_013397865.1. Taxonomy (NCBI): domain Eukaryota; kingdom Metazoa; phylum Chordata; class Aves; order Passeriformes; family Corcoracidae; genus Struthidea; species Struthidea cinerea. The sequence goes on from VZTI01004278.1 coordinate 73,331, forward strand.
TCATCAAACAGCCTACAAAGGACAATAAAAGAAGAAAAATGGTGTGAAAACAAGGTCAGCACTGGACAATAAACATCTAATGTGTATGGCTGCAATCTGGTTGGTCACATTTAAATATTTATTCATTTTAGGGAAAACTCAGTGCAATAACATTATAACTCTTTTGCAGTCCTTCTTATTTGAGACATCCTTCATTCCTGTGACTATGTAAATCCAACAGGATGAATAAAGTTGATAAACAGCTTCTGGATCAGCTGAAATTCTCTGTGGACTGAGTCTTTTCTTGGTTCTTCATGGATTTCATAGGTCATGAAGCTGAGTCCCATAACCATTTGGGAGGGAACTGCTCATGCTGGTGTTATACTACTCCTTCCTAGTCCCCCTGTTTACAGGTCAGGATAAGGGGGCTGTGAAAAACATTGTAAGGGTTATTTCTTTTGAAATGTATTTTAAAAATACAAATTTGAACAGTTCTTCAGAAGCTAATTCCTGCCCTGGTCTTGTAACAGCCCATGACGGTCCTAAGATCACACAAAGGGTTGCACTTTGCCAGCACTTTATAAAATGTCATTATCTCTTGTTGCTCTGGTTCAAGAAAATGCTTTGGGGTAGTGTTTTACCCCAGGAACAGCAGTGTCTGTATCAGGTAAGACAGGAGAATGGGAAGTGAAGTGGTGGAGAGGATTTGGGACAGGAAAAAATGCTGCATACTCCTGTGGCTTTGCCACCATTTGAATAGTCCACCAAGGGATGAAACAGTAGAATGATATTCATGACTATTGCATTTCTACTAATTCTCTTCCAGGCTGAAAGACTTCATTGTTCCTAAAATGCCACCCTTGATCAACTGTAAATTTCAGGCTTGTTTTGCAAGGGTCACAGTAACATTTAGCAGCGTTTTAAACCCAGCGGCTTTCTGAACATCCTGTGCAGCACTGCTTGAAATGGTACAGTCAGGCACTGTTTGTCACTACTCTGCTGTGGCGAACTTCTCTGGCTCCTTTTGCCTCGATGGGCACATCATAACTGAGCAGTGAGACAGCCTCAAGCATCTGGGAGCTAAAAGGATTTTTTTTTTTTAATTTTATTATGAACCTTCAACCTTTTGACAGTTCAAAATGCTGATGCCGAGAGGAATTTTGTTTCCCTGATGAGTACTTGGTCCAAGGGCTGTGGTTTTGCCAGCTCTGGTTTAAGGAGTTCAGAATCTCAGTTCCGTATGACATTCTTTCCCCCTTTCATTCCCCCCCTGCACTCAATGCAGGTTTGGATGTGTTGCAAAGTGGTTTTTCTAGCTCTTGTCCTGTGCAGAAGTCACTGTTAGCTCTCAGTGAAGAGCATTAATCTGCACTGTTTGTGTTTATTACTTGCTTTTTCTCATTCTATGAATGTACAGTATTTTGATGTTTGTCAAATGAAAAAAAATTTTGAAGGCAACCGAAATCTGGGCCCTTTCTTTCACCCCACTGTGGCATTAGTTATCTGAACAATGACAACAACAACATATCCCGTTAAAAAGTCATCACATTCTTGCTGCAAGCAATTCATTTAAAGAGAAAAGGAAAAGGAAAAGTTGGTCTCCCTTGATGTTCAAGAGAACTGCACTTCTAATCAACATATTGTGATGGTCAAATGCCAACACATAGGCAGATCACCTAAACAGTCCTTCTGGGTGGCAACGTTAAAAGGACTTTCCCAGCAATTCAAGCCAGTGACTCTAAGGAATTATGGCACCAGTGTCTCATTTATGAAAAAAGGACAAACACTACTGTCAGTATGAGGGGGAAATCAAATCTGTGAGGAAGAGCAAGGAAGGAAGAATGTATGTAACTGAGGAAATCATGAGGAAAACTGTAACCAAACTATGAGGAAATAAAATGAAATAAAATTTAAAAAAATAAAAACAGCACCCTATGTTTGTTTTGTATGAACAAACAAAATTAAATCACAAAGGAACAAAAAGGTATAGCAAGAAAGAAGACACCAAGATCTACTTTAGGGAAATACAAGTTTAAGGCAGTGAGGAATAAATAATAAGGATGGCTGGGTGGCTGTGCAGCACTAAGAGCATCACCCCAAAGTATTTGAACCTTCTGGCCCCTGAGTAAGATCTGCAAGGCATTTTTTAGACTGGAACTCTGTCTTAGAAGCCTCGAAGAATGGGGTTTTGCTTTTTCCCAAAAATTAGTAGCCTAACATCTTAAGATTAGTCTTGCTGTGTTCAGCAGGAACTGCAGGTACTCTAAAGCAGGTCACTGATAATGAAGTGCCTGCATATGTGTTTAGTTACTGTTCCACTGGCACTCTGATTTGCTCAGCTTTTGAAAGGTCTGGGTGTCCTTTGAACTGATGCCCAAATGTAGGAAATGCAGCCAAGTTCAGTGCCACACCTGTACCAGCACCTCTTGGATAACAGGGTACTGCTGAGGGAGTGATTCCCACAGCTGTGCTGCACCTATGAGACGCCAGAGCTTCAGAACTCACTGTGTGCCAGCAGCTGGGAACCACGACATTGTTTGTCAAAGGAAAGCAATAGGCATTCAGGCATACAGTAACTTCTTGGCCCTGTGATCAGAGCAGATGCTAAATAAATAAGGAGCTGATCTTAATTGTTCTGAAGGTTTAATAAATTTATCCCATTTTTAAACCACTTGAGTCATTAAGTTTATGCCAAGTTTTTACAAGTTATCTGTTCCAATGCCCATTGAATTTGATATATATTAAACTGAACCAGCACATATAACCAGCATGTGCATGTTAAGACTTTTAAATGACTCCTTTCCCAAGAAAGTGAATGAAAATACACTGTAAGCATCATTCAGATGCGCTGTTTTGAGTAACATTTCAATGGCAGCTTCAAATCTGGCTTTTATTCTTCTTGCCCAGTGTTAAGGTATCCCAAAAATATCTCCATACAGCACTGGATCCAAGATCAACTTCTCCCTTTTTCTTAGCTAGCAAAACTGTGTTGCCTAAAAAATGCACCCTCAGTTTTGAGAATTGATAGTTATATAAACTTTCAGGGAAGTCAGGATGTAATTCTGGCAATCTGGAACATTTAAAAAACATGCATCAAGATCAAAAAGATATAAAATATTCCTTTTGCTTATAAACTTGCAAGTGGAAAGGAAGCAGAAGAATTTTTTAAATTTTTTCCCCTTTCATTCCATTTGTTCATTTAGTGCCTGAGGTTTTTGCTTAGTCACAAGGACCACAAATTCCCTTCTCTTCTTTCTTTTAAATTATTGTTATTACTGCTGGTGGTGAAACTTAGACTTCTCTGCAAAATCAAACTAATCCTCTGACTGGAGCTTTAAGAAACCTCCAGGATAATGAGGCCTGTTGAAGGAGCTGGCAACAATGGGAAACTCATACAGAAAGGTAAAAATGAGATTTAAACAAAAGGTAAAAATGAGATTTAAACAATTCTATGTGAAAGTTTTAATTGA
>VZTI01004278.1:76819-119649 GCA_013397865.1 Struthidea cinerea
CTCCCCCCCCCCCCCCCGCCCCCCCTTCTGTTTTAAACTCAGAAATAGAAGAAATCCACAACTTGTAGTAAAAATGTTTAGAGACACAAAGGCACCCGAAGCTACTGGTCACTGAGTGACTAGATTAGGGAGGGATAGGTGTGCCAGAAAACAAATCCATTCTTTCTGATTACTACTTCCTGTAGCAGAAAAGCAGAATGCAATGAGTAAAAAATAGACAAAAAGATACAATTCTTATGTAGGATATCATTACTCTACAAGTGACAAGAACTACAGAGGGTTCTCATGACAGGCAGGCATATCTGTATGGGTAATAAAGATTTGTATTTCTTATTACTGGTAAAGGCATATCTTTGTTGGACAACAACCAGATGACACAGTACATCAAGTCAGGATAATGATTCAGAAATATTCCTATTACTCTGAATAAACAATTCCTGATAGAAGAAATATGATGTACTATCGAGATATTGCCCTTTACATTCATAGTGTCTCCTGACCTGAGGTCACTACCTCATACATGAGGAGAGCCATCACCTCTCCAAGTAAATATCATATAACTGTGGGTGACCTATATTTACAGTATGTATATATACATACTGTAAATATATGTGGCATAGTCTAATGTGCAGAGAAAACAGCTTAATATTTTGCCTAAATCTGTGTCCTGCAAGAAAAGACTTTCATCCCAGCCTTTCCAAGATACTCACTCTTTGTTTAAACATGTTGCCTCCTTTTTTTCTGTTGGTATTTGTCAACCCCATAGCACAGTAGTGGTGTAATGAAGGAGACAGAGAAGATGTTTAGGTGAAGGGAAGCAGGTTTCCAGCCACCAGTTAATATTCATTCTGTGCACAATGAAAATCAGCGTTGATAAGGCAGAGCAAAGGCACTAGCTAAATCCTAGCTGGAAACGAGAGGCTGAAGGGCACAAGTGCATACTGACGACCTCCAGGTGGACCTGGCAAATATTTGTGATGTCACACAAGCATGAAACACTGTTTTCTTTATTGGACAGCCAAGAGGACTTATTGAGCCCTTTATCCACCACAGGTGCAGCTGACTCACAAAACACAAATATTTATCTTTCTACCTACACAACACCTCTCTGATACCAGGGGAAAGAAGCTGCCCAGAAGGCAATAATCTTTCTCTTTCCCTCCCTCACTGCTGCACCCCTCTCCGGGGCTGACAGCCAGCAGTCCATGGATATCCAAGTATTTTGAATTTCAAGCATTCTGGCTTTAAAGCAAATATTGATAAGCCCGAGTGAACTCTGAGATAACTCTGCTTTGATAGTCTCAAAGTAAGGGGTCCAATGCTTTCTTACTCCAGGCCAGCACAACAAGAGCATGTCCCCCACCTTCCTTCCCCCACCAGTAGCTGCAGGTCATTAGAGCTATGGGAGTCCCTCAGGCTGCAGCTCAGAGGAAAGCCCTGCTGGCTGCCCCTGCTGCAGTCTGGGTAACACAGCACAGGCAAACAGCACGGGCAGTTAGGACACTTCATGCATCCCAGGTCTTGGTTTGTGGTTTCGTAGCAGGGAATGCTCAGGACTTGCCTCCAGGGCAGCTGCTTAATCCTTCCCACTGAAGGAGAATCACAAGCTGGAGCAAGACTTCTCAGCTGAGCAGTGGGGCACTCACCTGTACTCAGGCCACCAGGTAACCCTGCTTGCATATTTTATGCAGTGGTTACAGTGACAAGTGCTACCCCAAACAAGAGTCAGCAGGACACAGCCCAGTTTAGTCCCTCTGTTTCTGGCCCAGTCAGTTCTTCCCTCTCTCCTTCCAGTGTCACAGCTTCAGCCATGGCAATAAAATGACACTCGATTCTGAAGAGCCTTAGGTTACACAAGAAATAAGGCACAGATGTAGGGCTGAGGAGTAGAAGGTCTCCCTAAAAATCCAGAAATCCAGTTTATTCCCATGTCTCAAGACAAAAAAAACCCAAATTACTGGACCCTCCAATCCCATCGATGGCACTGGTTACACCATTGGATAGGAGATATGGATCTACCTCATGCCTCCAGATTCAAACACCACATGCCAGAAAGTACCTACTCAGCATTACATTAGAGGATTTCCAGGAGAATTCTTCTTTCTGTGAAAAGACTCTTCCATTTTTTATAAAGTAATTAAATATTGATTTGTCCAGAGAAGGAGGCCAAATGTCACTCTAGTCCCGTCAGTCTGGCTCTTGCTGAGGAAGGAGGAGAGCTACATCCTCCTAACACCAGAAATCGCTCACTCCAAAATTATCTAGGGAACAGGTAGGTATCCATCCCAATTGTTGTGACAGTACCAGATAGACATGTTCTTTTCATACCCAAGCCCTGACTTAGTGACTATACTGTATAAAAAGCAAAATGTTGCAGCAGGGTGTACTGATGTCTCACCCCAGCACTGGGAAGAGCCACCACAGTGCTGCAGAATCAGTGCCTGAGCAATGGGCAGCGTAAGGACACAGAGAGAGGGGGAGCCACTTGTGCACTCTGTGGCTGCTGCCTGATCTTGGCTACTCCATGATGCCTTAGGAAAGGCAGGAGCAGGGACGAGAATGGAAAATACTCCTCCCTTTACTGTGTTTCATTGACAACTGATAGGGCATGTGCTGCAAATGCATTAAGCCAACAGACAAGGTGGGTGGAATAATGTCTGTTCTGTTCTCCGAGAGAGAAACGGCTGCTGAAAGCAGAGGTGCACATGTGCATAACTAAGAGCAAGAAAAATTAAATTTAAGAAAAGTAGGTTCTTTTCAGGTGTGGCAGCAGTGCAGCACCTTCAGTAATCAGAGTCCTGGGTACAGACAATTAAAATGGCATCTGAACTCCCAGGAATAAATTCCTTTCTGTGTCCACCTATAAAGCACAAACGGTGTAATTTGCCACTAAAAAGATTATAAAAGTCATATGTTGAAAAAAAACCCCATTGTTTTTAAAAATTCAGTTTCAAGTATCATTTTGGTTTTGTAGACATATAAAATATGTTTTTAACACACTTCTTGTCATATGCTTATTTGTATGGTGTCAAAGGGAACAGAAGACTAAGTGGATATTAAGTTCTTCCATAAATGTAACTTGTCAGAAGGATGAACTAATGTAGAATTAGTTTTTTATTAAAGGACATGTAGGGTTAATTTACGATGTAAGATTCATGCCTCCTTGAATAAAACAATAAAATCCTACTTGGCCACTTAACTAAGATACTCTCTGGTCTCATGAATAGACTGAGTGTTTCTCTGTAAGCACACTATTGGAGGAAAACATCAGAAGTCCAGTCTTCATAACTACCTTCTAAACTGACCATGATGTTTCCTTCTAAAATGCAAGTAAGCATGGACATTTGTACGATCAGATGCTATTGATAGATCTGTTGGTCCTTTCATAGAACATAAACGTGCAGGGGACAGGTCTTCTGGGCATTAAAAGCATTAGAAAGTAACGTAAGACATTCCTTTGGCCTTTTTTAGATATAAAAATTCTTCCTACCTTTTATTGAGTTTGTTTTTTTATTGGAGGAAGAAAACCACCCAAAACAAACTTCCTGATTCAAAAGCTTAACCACTTATAAAAAACTTTTCAAAGTTCCTTTGGTAATATTCAAATGGCCAGTGAGGTAAAAAAAAAAAAAAAAAATCTAATAACCTCTCATGTTATTTCCTATATTTCCTACCCTATTATTTCATATTATTTCCCTATAGCATCACACTCATTCTACAATCAGAGCAAGTCATGAACTGTAATTAATTTTAATTACTGACACTTTGAAGGATAGTTTAACACTCTGTATCCCCAATTTCCTCATCACGTTATTATTTCTTCCAATCATCCTTTAATTTACAGGTGCCCTCAGGACTACTTAATAATTAAAAATATTTAACAGATACAAACATTAAGTGCTATTTTACAGCCAGACAAAACCAATTTAAAAGTTTGAAACTTTCTTTTGTACAGAACTTTCCTGCTTCTTCACTGCCTGGAAACCTAGGGCTCAAGAAAGCTGAATTCCCAAAGTGTTGACAATTTCAGTCAATTGGTAGGAATGTCAAGAGACAGGGTAAGAAATTAATTTCTCCTGCCTCAGCCCAAATCTTCATAGTCACATGTTCAGGCTATTACTCAGAATAACAGGATGAAGGAGGAATGCCAGGGATGCAAGGACATGTGACCAGCAGGGCAGAATCAGGCAATGGTCCTAACCCTCCAGAGGAGGCATCTGCTATCATAGCTACAGCTCAGTAGAAGTTATTTGCCTTTTCTCTTCTTCTCACCCTCCAAAAAAATTAGAAGAAGTGATTTTTCATTATCATCTGCTGTAGCCTTTCTTGCATCACACAATTAAGACTCTCCATGTGTAGCAAAAAACACTAGAAAAAAAATGTGGTTGCTGAAATAATACAATTTGAAAATGCAGTTGCAATGCCTCACTGCAACTTTGATTCAGACTTCTCCAATTTCCATTTTTCCCCTACATGCCTGGCTTTCCAGCCAGACTACCTCGTCTGTGATGCACGTCTCCCAGGAGAGCTCCTGGTCTGCAGGAGAGATGTGGCTTAACTGAGATTTTAAATGCATGGGGAAAAAAGATTACAAGATGAAGCAAAATTAAATCCTACAAGATCCCAGCGAAGTGCATCAACAGAAAGACTTCATCTTCTCATCTAAAACATTTTAGCTTTGGGACTTTTTTTTAAATAACAAATTTCTGAGCTATGCAGATGCTTTTCATACTATGCATACTTCCATTTAATGTTTTGGTTTCCTTTAAAAAACAAAACTTTAATGGAAAATAGTCCAGCACCCTTAGCTTGAGCCTCTGTGGGGAAGCCACAGTCACTTTTGTGTGACGAACGGTGTTTCAATACAGTGGGGAAAGCAGGACCAAAAAGGAATGTTTTTTTTTCTCTGAAAATGTCTGTGCAAACTGTTTGTCTTATTACAGCCATCAGCTCCTAGTGTGTACTCAGTAGTAGTATCTGTTTGCTTTATTGCCTGAAATATACTTTTATTACCTTTACTACTTCTTGTTAGCACTGCAGAGTCCATTATATTACAGGGGAATGATATGGGTTTTAATCCATCTTGCACATCACCAACAGAATTGCTAAGGCCCAGATAAGTACATTATTGTTAGTAAACTGTGCACATGAAGGAAACTAACCTCTTGAGAAGACGACTTTCATCTTCTCAAGCTATTTGTGTAAGGCTGGTTGATAGAAGAGAGACAGTTAGCTTTATTTAGGAATTGAGCAGATGAGGTTTCTCATTATTGAAAATTATCACAAAATACCCATGATATCATTTTTGCAATCATTTTTTTAGAGTTGAACCTTAAAAGGTAAATGGTTCCCTGTTACTAAAGGATCATCTTTTCAATTTGGAAATGAGACTCAGGGGTTCAGATGTTGAGAAACTGTTTCTGGGAGCTTCCTTCTGCCCACAGGAGGTTTGTTTAGCATGTGAGTCTCCATTATTATTCTCAGACAAAATAATGCTTTTCTTTTTTTTCCTGTATAAATCCTTTTTTTTTTTCAATTGATGAAGTAACAGGAGTTTTTAGGTAGCCTTGTTATAACTCCTGTTCATGAATAGAAATACATATATGTGTCAATAGCAGTGTTGACCACCAGGTTGGCTGGAAACTTGACAGAACTAAATAGATGGATTAATTACTTTCACCAGATGAGTACCTGGACATTTATATCAAAATTATTGCAGAAAATTACATGTGTACTTGGGCAGGAATAAAAAGACAAAATTAACATTCTTTCTGCCTGCATTTTTAAGCAAACATAAACTTATAATGTGGCAGTGCATTTGTACCACCACCTTCCATCTGGCAGAGCAAGCTGATCAGTAGTCAGTAAAGGTGTCATCATCAAGAAAAGTCTAATGAATGCCCCTTTATCATTCACACCAACAAAGTCATGTATCCATGTAAAACATGTGTGATCAGCTGTCCCACAGAACATGCAGCCTCAATGCTACTGCAGAATTTTGCTTTGAACAGGTTTTTCTTACCTCAATTTATATTCACATTATATCCACATTAAAGATATCAGTTGGATTATTGCAGTGGTTGAGTCCACCACAGGATTGGCCAGGGCGCCTCAGGACCCAAAAACAGTGGAGGTCCACTGGTGGGCAGGCTCAGAGGTCTAGGACCACCCCCTTTTACCCCTTTTAAGTCCATGTTCTAGATAGTTCTCCTTTCCTTGATACCCCACTGGTTCTCAGTTCCCTTGTTCCACCCCTCGCCTTCCCCAGTGGTCACTGCCCTGTCACCCCATGTCCTCTCCATCCCCTGGCCCCCAAATGATAGGTTCTGATGTTCTGCCCGCCCCCGGTGCCGCTCCGGACAAAACCCCGGACCCCTCAGTGTTCTGTGGTTTTTTGTCCCTGGGTCCCTTCGAGCAGGGACCCCAATAAATCCCTCGGAACTCCATACAAAGGACCCCTCCCGCCTCTCTGTCCCCGGCGATGCTGCAGGAGCTGTCGGGCTCTGTGTGTGTGCCTCAAGTATCCACCAGCTCCGGTGTGTCAGAGCGTGTCCGAGCGCGTTTGCGCGGCACCCCCCGAGCTGCTCCGACAAGGACGCGATCGGGACAGACGCCACGTTCTTTCCGCCACCCCACTCGCACATGGCATCATTGGATCACAGTCACTTCACCTCAGGAGATTGTTTTGGTCAGAACAGCCCAGATTCTCAAGCATCTATCAGGTGTCACTGGCCATTGGAATACATTTCAGCCCAAAGGATTTCGGGCCAAGTTACACAATTAAACTCCAAGTGCATTTCTGCATCAAAGATAAACCATTTCTATTCCCTTTTTTTGTTTGTTTGTTTGTTTTTGTTTTTGTGGGGTTTTTTTTTTGTTTTTGTTTTTTCCCTTGATGGCAAACTTGTCAATCAGCTGGGCTGTTCAGGAGCCCAAGTTCATTTTAGGTGCATCCTTCCAATTACAAAAGTTTGGCATTGTCAAAGGTGTAGATAGGATCCAAGTTTGACTACCACATGGGAGAATAATCATGTAAACTGTTCTTTCCTGTTTTTTCCTTGCTAAAAGTCATTTGTAAACATTTTAAAGCCCTTGTTGCAGCCATTTGCCTGGATATTGAACAGTTGCTAATGAGAATGATAACACCATATTCAGACCCTGGCTGGAGGTGTGTGTCAGCAAGTGGTGCCTTCAGCTTTCCAACATCTGTCATAGTCCTGAGGGAGAGAACACCAGGACTTTGAGGGTATTACCAACCATAACCATGCAGGATTTTCTGACCTTTTAAGAACAGGCATGGAAAAGCTGCAAGCCTAATGTCCCTCTTCCAGCAACTCCCATATACAAACCCAAAGCACAATTTTGATGTGCATAGTTTGCAAAGAACCTCGCACCACCTTTAAGCACTTTTTAATAGTGTTTGTATTCTACCCTGAAGATGAACAGTGTAGAATACAAAAAAAAAAATAGGATAGAGATGCTTCCAGTCCCAGGGGCCTGGGATCTAGCACAGGGAATTTGCTGCTGCTCTTTTTTCTGTTTCCCTTGTGAATTCCTCCAGCCTGTAGTTCCAGGACTTAGAGCACAAATTCTGCCGTTTTGAGACAGAATTTCTTTGCCGTGGAAAAAGACAACTAAGAAGTCTCAGAGTTATATTAGATCTGTCATGACACTGTCAAGGAGCACAAACTATTTCCGACTTTTTCTTTAGCAAAACAGATAAAACAACAGTAAATTTTGACATAATAGTGATAGAAGGCTAAGCATGTAATAATTGCTGTGAAGCAGCATATATTGTTGCATGATAATTCTGGTAACTAAATAGCAGCCTTATGAGAAACAGCAGTATTAAAACGGTGATCTACATTCAACTTCTACCCCCTTCTTTCTTTGGTAAGTGCACAATTAAGTCCTGGCATCACTGTAAAAACATTTCCCTATAAAATTAATAACTAATTCTGTTTCGCTGAAAGACAATGTTAAAAAATTAGAGTGACAATTATAGAACCCACATTTCCTTTAAGCACATTTTCGTATTTAATCAATTACTCAGGAAGGGGAATACAGCAAAACTGGACTTTTTATAGCTAAATTTGTTTTGTTAATATAGAGATTTCCAAGGTCTTCCAACAAAACTTTCAGATAAAATCTCTTTCTCCTTGAAGTCTATTTACTAGAGTCATCACCTGCAGCCCATAGGTTCCCTCCACCCCCATTACTCAAGAAGGCTGAGTGTTGTTATTGTCTTGTCAGAATCACAAACATGTCATTAGCCTCCTCCAACTTATCCTGTTTCAAGATATGCCCCTTAGGTTCTTCTCTTTTCTTACCACCATTACTCACTGGTAGGAAGAGAAGGTGAGTGATGGGAAGAGATCATTATTAAAACGATTCAGTTCTTCTTCTGACTGCTGCTAATAAATCTGAATATTTAACAATCCAATTATTGGTGTCTCTACCTCAGACCAGTAAGTCTCCTTCACTCCGGCTGGCAGAGGGAATAAATGAATTGTTGTGCAAGGTCTGATTTAACATCCAATAATATCAATCCAATTGATACAACCTAGAAATAATGATACTAAAAATTAGTTATGAAAAGTTGTATGTCCATATCAATGAAATTTCTTCTTTGGGATGCCAGCACTAGGTTTCATCCCAGCTGCACAAGCTATAATTTCTGATTTAAAACAGCTGGATGTCCAAACCTGAAATTAAATAGCTGGATTGAAGGCCCAGAAGTGAGACAGGAGGAGGCTGAAGCAGTCTATAAATTAAAACCGGAATAAGCTTTGACTTTAACAACCAGTTTTCAGTAAAAAGACATATTGAACACCACCAGGCCTAATTAAAATGCAGTATTTCTGTAGCTCAGGAATGGAGTTCAGGTTCTTGCAGAAATTGGCATGAAACTCACATTCTTCCCTTTTATCATGGCCAGGCAGATTGAGTGAGGAGAGCTGGTGTCCTTGGACAAAGTCTGGCCAGAGAACATTCTACTTCTTCCTACACTGTCCCTACATTTTATACCAGTATAGTTCCCCTGATCTCAATGTAATAACAAAGGCTTTCTCATCAAAAAACAAAATTAAACTTCCCATTTTTAAATGTGATGATCTTCATGCTTTGCATAATTTTATTTAAACTTAGTCTAAAGGAAAGATGACCATGCATTAAGAGGTGTTCTACAAAGTAATTTTAAATGTGTAATTTTTCTGTACCATATACGTTCAGATTTTCTTTTTTTTTTAATGTCTGAATTACTCATATATTAAGCCAATCTTTAACAGGACAAATGCCTTCTTGAAACACAAACTTGAAAAGTCTTCAATCAAAAGAAAAAAATTGAAAACACATTTTTCACAGCCATTTCCAATTAGCTTGAAATCTTTGCAATAATTTGCCAATAAATAATTTTTCCTTTCTAATGGGGTCACTATCAAGAAACAGCCACAAAATTCTGAACACTTAAAACTGCAGTGCGCAATTTCACGTAGATCTACTGGTGCAGCACAGGAGTGCAGGACTATAAAGCCCAAATGTTTTGCTTGCACTACGTGTCAGAGAGCCAGGCACACAACAGCGACACTGGGGGTTTATTTCAGATGAGTAACCAGCAAGTGTCACGAATTCCCCCTCCCCTCAATGTGGTCCCAGGACCCATTATCTCCTGGGCTGTCCCTGCAATGCAGGCTCAGAGATGTGGTAGCTCCATGTACACAATGATAGGCTTAAAATGGATGAGATTTTCAGGAACATAAAGTTCTTGGAAAAATAGGGCATGATCTTTGCAGTCGTGGGGAAACATAGTCAGAACCTTGAAATAGCATGCTAATTGCCCTGAGTAAAGTAATTTGTTTTATCTGTCTGCCACTTGGTTTCCTGCAAAGCGCAAAAAAACTATTATGGGATTTTACTGAAACTAATTACTACTATTTTATCACAAAGGCTGCTGAAGCATAATCCTCTCACTTTCATTCTGTGTTTCTCTCTCAAGCTATGCCTCCCCTTCCTTCATCCTGAATTTAAAATCTCGTGGAAAGTCAAGAAGTACTTTAATCATCCAGTGTTGTAATAGATCCTGCTGATATTCAGCCTCGCACTATAATAATATGGAGTGATAGCACAGTACCTCAATGTAAACTCTACTAAGCTGCATACACCCCTGCTTATTTGTTCATAGGAAACCTGCACCCCACAAAGTCTGAGATGTGCTGTAAGGACACCACCTGCCTCCCCACAGAAATGCTCCTGAGCACAGGGTAATTTGTTTCCCTTTTCCTACTTACACACGCAGGAACTAATAAGAATATGTTTAAAATACTGATGATTTGGTGACTAAACAGTGATAGTGTATCCTGGTATTAATGCAATATCTTGGCTTATAATCATAATTTTTTAGAAGCCCTGAAATATCTCATTTTGATCATTAGCATGAAATCCTGGTGATGTTGAGATACCTCATTAGAATGGTTGGCAACTTGTCTTTAAATGAAATTATTATTCTTTTGAAATGAATGACACTGCCTGAACGTGTTCTGTCACATCTTGATAGTTAATTAAATTGATTTTATCAGAATAGTCAACCACACAAAATGCAACCTATTAAAGAATGTGTTTGACAAAAAAATTGATCATTATACTCTTATTGATATGAGGTACAGACACCATCAGCATTTTTCTCCCAGTATAAACAGCAAGAGTTCCAAAAGTGTCAATGTACCAAGGAATTACAATGCACTTTTTAAAAAGTGCCCTTCTAAAAGGCTAGTTTTTCTGTACAGAAAAGTAAATGAAGACTGATAGTTAGAAACCAGCAGTAAGAGGATCTTGAAGTAGATGAGGTGAAGATTTTCTTGTGTCAAAAAAGAAGTAAGGAGAAAATAATGATTTTTGCCATTGAATTGTAAGGTCAGAGCTGCTCTTAAAGGGATGACTCTCACCCCTACAAATGTTTTATCTACCCAAATGTATGTGCCTTCAGATACCCAACAATAATCACTTCTTAAATCATACATGTGCTGCGTATCACATTTTCTTTTTTCACATTTCTTGTGGATTTCCTACTCAGTATGGTGGTATTTTTTACTTCTTGTGTCCATAGAGATGTCAGATCCAATCCTGTGATGTTCTTACCGGCTGACTTTGAAGGCAATGTTATTAAGACCTGTTATTCAGATCTTCATCTGAATCCAGCCTTCAGTGTGTTAAGCATTTGAGCCCTTATTTTTGTGACATTCTGAGTCCACTCATTGTAGGTGGGTGGATACTTGACAGAGCCGGCCAACGAAGCAAAAATATTCCATGAATAATCATTTGCCTGTATGAACAAATGCAGTTTCACTGTGTTACCGGTTATCCAGCTCCCTCCCCAAAAGCATGTACACCTCAGGAAGACAAAAATGGACTGAATCAGATCCCCTGCACCTCTGTGACAACAGGCAAAACCAGCACTTTTACAGAAGGAGCCTTAAGTCCATATTGCATTTAAAACTCTCAAGACACATGGACACTCTCATGAGGTAATATTTTCAAAAGGCCTCAAAGCGGATTTTTAAAAGGAAAATTTTAAGATGCACACATCTAGGGAGAATTAAATCCTGCAGGATACCTTTTCATAGTGCTTGTTGCAAAAAGCAATGAGAAACCATCTGCATATTTGGGCATCTAAATCTCATCTTAAAATCCACCTCTAAGTAGTTTAACTGCAGGTCCTCCTGTCCAAGTCGCTGGGATTCAAAGCTTATTATTTCTGACTATCCTGACATTATATCCTATTGATTTAATAAGGTACAAGCTCCTAAATCAGTTGTGTGGGTTTATTTTAAGGGTGATCTGCAGAATTAAACAAACCAAACATTATCACTTTTCTTTAGCCACAGGAAAAACAATATTATAACAGTGAAGAAACTGGATCCTGCAACTAGACATTGTGTGTCACCTTATGGAGGATACATAGTTCATGCAGAGTTAGGGTCAAAAGGGGAAAAGTTCTATTTCCACAGCTCGAAGGAACATCACTGGTAAAGAGTCAGTCTGCTTTTGCAGCCTCCCTGCCAAGCCTCTGCAGGGTCCTGCCCAAATGAGTGGCTCAGTAGGAAGCACTGGCAGGCTGATAGGAAAAGAAAGGAAGAGCTGCTTCTTCAGTATTGCTGAACTATTTTTTCTTCAGGCCTTTAAGCTGATCTGCTATTCCTGAGCTTCAAAATGTCATCTGATAAGACAGCAACTCTTGGAAACAAACAAGTGCACGTTCCTTGTCTGGAATTTGTAAAGAAGTTGTCACAGGATTTGGATCTGATTTGCTGCCCTTAACTGTACCTACCATGGAGGCCATACAACCTGCTCCAGTCGCTATAAAATGCAGTAATTTCTTTAAAATGCCACACATTAGCCATGCTGTCATTTGCCACAGCTAAACACCACCACATCTGATAGTGTAAAATAACAACCGGATGACTTCTCTAATTACTTAGAAAGAAAGCAGGGAGGGGAAGGGAGACAAAATCCAAAATCATGTTGAAATCATGTAAAGGCTGATGTTACCTCTCAAAAGGAAAATTTATATTTCCCTCCTCCTTTATCAAACATACACTCTGTATTGTTATTGCTATACAGAACCATGTTTGTTTGCTCATCTATCTCTGCCACTTAGACACATTGCACGAACCACAAAACGAGTTGTAGCAAGGTGCTCTGGGAACGGACAGAAACAAAAGTCTCCCATAAATTCACAACAGCTCTCCCAGCTACAACTTGATTTAAAATCATGCTTTAAAAAAGGGGGGGAAAAACTGTGTATTAGAAAATGAGGTCGCTGAATATCAGTGTGCAGGCAGGTGGAATGAGATAACATACTGTGCAATATGCATTCTCACTGCAGAATTAATGCTGGAACATAGTACAAAGTATGTATAAGAAAATCAAATCACGAATAATTGCAGCATGTGCTTCAAGTGAGTGATTTTATGCATTGCTGGTGGGCACAAAGACAACTGCTGGGAAATCTGGAAAATCTGATCCAACACCTTACAAAGATGTTGGTAAAGGCCAGAAGGCACCAGTCAAGAAACAAAAGCTCTGGTTCCTGCCTCAGAAGAAGCCTGCCTGGAGCATGGCCATTGCACATGGGCAGCCCACACTCAGTGAAGCCCCACGGGGCAATGTTCACAACATGCATGACAGTAAAGGGATCAAATTTGTTTGTCTAAATCATGATTTAATGCTCTATTCAGGTGGACAAAAACAGCACTATGTTCTTTGGTAGTATGAACGTAACGACACATGAAAACATCATCATTTTTATGGTCCTTTTCTTTGGAAAAGTCTCATCACCTTACCTGGAATCAAAAGCTTTGCATTACCATTGTTTCCAGCTGTCGTTAAGATGTCTCAGGGAGCTCCTGATGAGCCATGAATTATCACAAGATGGAAATCATCATTAATGGAACTGCTTAGGTTTGCGGTGAAAAATTAGATAACCTAATTTGTAGTTCAATTTCCAAGGCACCTATTTGTTAGCTAAGTAATTTACCACCATCTTTCATCATTTAAGTCTTTTTCCTCTCTGAAGATTTAATTAGTTTGCTTCTCTGTCTCACACACAATTTTCTTGAACTGTTTCAGGCAGTCCCAACAACCCCCCAAGAAATGTCCCCACGAACACAGAGGAGAAATCAATAACTTCCATGCCTGTTCAGTGAAAGAACGCAGCATTTTCTGATAGCTACAAACAAGATGGGATTTAGGCCAGAAATGTTTCCCAGTCAAGCATGAAAACACTGGTACCCTGCTGGTAAGCAGCCATGCAGACCGAGAATGACCAGTGGCAGAACACATCCAGGTTCAGGCCTTTTGAAAACGATTTGTCCTGAAGAAATCCCATAAATAATCAAACGTGAAACAAAACCATGCATTTCATCTCTCATAATAAACACACAGCATGACGTGTGAGAACAGCTATCAAATGGCTTTCAAGATGAGAGCTCAGTTCAGTAAATTCCCTCTTATTTTTCTGTGCTTTTTTCTTCTCTTATACATTATCAGGTTTCACTAAACTGCCTTTTGAATATGTGTCTAAATTAACCTCAAGTCTACTCCTACTCGCTTTCACAGAGGTCAGTGTAAACCTGTCATTAAATTCAGCAGGGATAGGTTTGTGTCCAGAATGAGTAACCTTTCCTTACTTTCCTTGTTTGCTATCTTTATTTCACCTTGGTCTAACCTTAATTACACAGTAACTTAATATTATCCTTCCTATTCACACAACCAAGTAATTGCCCTCTGTCATCTCTGCTATTTTTAAAACACCCTTTGTTGTTTTTTGAATACTAATACAAACATTGATACCAATCAAAGAGTATGCAAACAGGCTACTGGGCTTGCACTTAACACTACTAAAGGAGGACAATAACTGGGACTTGGGGGACAAAGTGTCATTCCCTACACCTTTACATGGTACCCAGAACACCAGCCCTCGTGTGATGAATGCTACCATCTCTGCCTAAAGGGATCGTTTTTCAAGATTCCCATTATTTCAGCCTTCAAGCATCTCATGTGAGATGTGTGAGATAAGGAAGTTACTGTTTTCTCAAGTATTTGAGACATTACAGACTGTGAAATGTGGGAATGTTTCTTTTGACTTCAGAGCAGGAATCACCTGTGTCCCATTTGTATCTTTTATTTCCACTGGAAGAAAGTGTTGGTGAACGAATTAAATGAAGAGTCAAAGTGAGTTTGACTCTGTACACCCAGCTGTGGGGTAGCTCTGGGTTATGGCCTCTTCCATTAGTCCTGCGTTACATTTATCCATAGCACTCATTAAGCATGTCAATGGTTATGCATGTTGCCTCTTTTGGATCTAATCCTCGGCTGCTTAACTATGTCTTGGCAGGTAGAGAAAGCTTAAGAACATATATTAGTTGCATATATTGCATTAGGAAAGATAGACCAGGTCTGTTCAATGATCCTTCAAACTCATTCTCGGAAGTTTGCTGGAGTGCCATGCATAATGAGAACAAGACATGCATGGAACTTTGGTTTCATCATGCTCTTACTCAGCATTCAGAGGATTTTGGACTGTTTCTCTGAGCTGGACATGTAAAAGACTTGTTTTGGCACAGAGTACTAAGCACTAATGTGCTTAACCCTTTCATCTTGGGGTAGTTTTTGTTCAGATCATGGGAAGAATCTACAGAAGGATGAAACTTGTACTCAGGGCAGCTTGCGACCAGCACACCTTGAGTTGCAGGTGCAACCGTGGGGGCGTGTCCAGACTACACAAGCTGCTGAGTGTCAGCCTACTGAGATGCATGCTGCCTTCCTAACTGTTAGCCTCTTAGTCTTGCTACAAATTAAATAAAAATGGATGGCAGCTAACTATAAACTGCCGCGTGGAATCAGGCTATGGTCATTACGGCCGGCATCATGCCTGATGTAGAGCAAATGGTTTTGGTAAGGGCTGTAAAACCTTCTCCCCTGGGAATGTTCAGGCACTGTACTGCCATCAGCATGATTTATGGGCTATATTAGCACTCTGCTCATGAGCCTTACTCTCCCCAGAAACTTCTGGAATTGGGAAGGTGGAAAGATGCTCATAAAACAACAATATATTTGACATGCTGTTCAGTAGGATCAGAAAGCAATCTGCAGAGGTCTGACTGCTGACAAGGAATGCTGTTTAAAAAATCACAGTAACTGTCAAACTTATTCCTTCTACCATCCAGGATACAAGGCCAATTTACAAAAAGACCTTGAACAGTCATCAATCACCAAACACATCTGACAGTCACATCAACCATATAGCCTGGGCAAGCATTTTGTGTCCTCAGAGGCAGCTTGGTGCTTAAAGCTTCAGTAACACAGCAGTAGTCAGAAAGGCCACCAGTCTGTGCAAGAGAGGTGGAGGCTTCCCTACGCGTCAGGTAGCAGCTTGACCTTCTGCTTTTTCATTTTGCTCCCTACCAGCCTTCTAATACATCAGGACTCAGTTGTGACTTTGCCTCAACTCCTAAGGAAGGCACTAATACCGTTCCTTCCTGGCTCCGTGGGGTCCCGCATGCTCCCACAGAAGCCTGGGCAGGTTCAGTATTAAGTCAGTAGCAAAGAGTCAGGAAGGGTATTTGCTCACATTCTGGCATGAGGATTTATTGCATCTTCACTGCCAAAGGTCACAGGGGCAAATCCGAGAACAATGGCTAGCTTAGGGCTTTTCCCGGGGCCGGGGAAAAGGCGGGATCAGGGAGCGGGGACCAACGGGAGAGCCCCGGGGGAGTGACGAGGGGCCAAGGCCAGCAGCCAACCGGGGAATTCAAACTGGAATAGGTTAACTTAACAGAACCATGCACCCTGGGAAAAGCCTTTTGGTCGCCTTAACATAAAGGCGTGTTCACCGGCCGCCACAGGTACTTGTCCCGTGTCCATGTAAAAGACAATATTCTGGAAAGGCTTTTCTCCCCAGTGTATTGCACGTGATACTGGAAAGTCCTAGGGGAGGCTTCAGCTGTTTCTGATGCTCCCTGCAGGGATGTGCCACAAACATCACATTCCTTCCTCTGCCAACACAGAGGCTGTGCTGTGAGACCTGTTTGAGCTAGACAAAAATAAAATTCTTCCATGGCGTGTACCTCAAATTGGAGATTCAGTGGCACAACTCACATTTGTTAACCTTCACAATGGCTCGCTGCTTTTCATTTTCTTTCCATTTTTCTTTTTCTTTCAAATTGTGAAAACAAACTTTGCCTAAGAAAATTCATATTAATTATGTAAGACATTATAGAGAAAGGGGGTGTGTCCAGGGAATAAAGCCATTCCTGCATGTGAGATCATTTCGTTTCAGCTAGAGAACTCACGTAAATCCCTCTCCAACTCTTTTCCTTTCTTTTTTTATTGTTTTACTGCTTTCCTTTGAAATACTGCTGCCATTACTCATGCAGCCTCAAAACAATTTCTTGGGTGCACCTGCTCTTAATACCTTTTCCTCTCTCTGTGACTCCTTCTCCCATATATCCAGCACAGGACAAAAGTTTCCTATAGTACACAAGCAGGGAATGCCACAGATCTGCTGCAGTATTCCTGAATGCAGCTCACAACATGTACAAAGCCTGTTACTAAGCTCTTTTTAAACAGCTTTTGCAAATGTCCTTATATGCAAGATAGAAGCAAATGTATCACCATATACTGGGCCCAGAAAAATTGATGTCGATGACTTGCAGGTTTTGGAAAAAGTCCATTTCTCCTTTTGTTTTTTATTAAAGTTCCCTCTGAGAAATCTGTACAAAGTTCATTCTTTTTAACTATCTCCTTGCAGTCTTGGAAACATTTTGTCTCAGTCCCTCACAGTTCCTGATGTATGAGCATCTGACAGGGTTCTCAACACACCTGCTCCAGCAAAGGAAAATGATTTCTTCAGAGGGTGAGATTTGTTCTTAGCTATTTCAGGTTAGAGCCTCTGCTAAGCTTGTATAACACATGGAAATAAAGCAAATTTTTAAAAGGTGGGGGAAAAAAAGAAAACTTCCACACTTTGTGAAGTATACCTGCATCTCATGCTAGGTCAGTACTCTGACCTGGACATATATCTCCATCTTTTGCTTCTTCTTTGCCTTAGCAGTGGGATGCTTACTATATTAAAGCATTATTTTTCATCCTCCCTTTACTTGCAAAACGTTGTCCTTTGTCTGAAAGGTCACCAGCATTTCCTAGCAGTTATCTCCGAGCAATAGAAAGCCAAGGCAGATTTTTCTTATTCCTGTGGGGCAAAATTCTAATTCTAAGATGCAATGCCTAAAACCCAAGTGACTTCAATATACTGTACCCTCATGATATTTTCTGATATTACTGTGTGGCAGGAAAGTCTAACCTCCCCTGGATGGAAAAAGATATGCCTAAATACATGGCACATGCACTTGCTTTTAAATAAACTAACTGCACTTTTCTTCCTTTCTAAAATGCAACATGCTTCAGGTCCACTTTGCTCTTGCCAGAGACAAAGTAAGCACAATTCAATCCATTTTTCACAAGCAGAAATGTTAAGGTCTGCTTTCTGGCACACAGCTACCACTGTAGCTACCACAGACATTGCTGCAGAAAAGGCATAAGGCTTTGCCTCTGACACAGGCTGTTGGAAAGGGCAAGAATAGCAGCTTTCCTACTCAAACCATTTCTCTATGGCTGAAAGGCCGGTTGTACTTACTAAGACAACTACACCTCCAAAGGAAAGAGATTTGAACACCTGCCTAATTTCTATAGACTCTGGCCAGCTTTATTCCCGTACACTAGTTTTGCTCTGGCACAAGCCAATGCTTTATTATTGCATCCATGTACGACACTGACACGTTGAAGGATGTGGAGGCCAGGTGTCAATCGCATGTGAAGATGCTTAGCCATGATTTTCTTGTCTATGATATATGATTGTATTATCATGTGAAATCTCACAGTATCTGAAGAAAACAATTCTGAAACTGACATTTCATCAGTTCACTTGACAGGGACAAAGACAGGGAAGGAACCAGGTGCATCACTGAGTTGTGGCTTCTACAATCATATGCACAGTATGCTTAATTCAGAGGGGTCTGTACAGATTTTTAGCCTGGAATACCTACAGGACTTTGTTCATATTTTTCATACACCTCTTCCAACTTTCAGGAAAATCTAAATTTTTCTTGGAGTGCTACAATTTGTATCCAGGAAAGGTTATTTGTAACAGCCACAGGTACTTAGCTGTTAGCAAAGTAGAAACACTCTTGGGTTTGTCTGTATTCTGCATATTTCCCAGCTCTACATTATTGGGATCACATGGGACTCTCCATTTAAGGTGTCTGGGCATGACATTCTCACCCAACAGAGATCCATCAATAGTAAATTTATCATTAGCCTGGTACCAGTTTTCAGCAGGTAAGAAAAGAGATGTGAACATTCCTACTATTTCTAAGAAATGCCATAAAGCCAATGGTAATTTTTACATGTGTGAGGCCATGCTCTCTGCAAACATAGCATTTACCAAATACTAACAGCCACCAGCCTCTATTTCACCAGGAGGATGCATATGTTTAGAAGACTGCAGGACTTTCAAGGTTGCTTTATAGGTTAATATTTTGCAAAATTAACTTCTCAAACTTCTGCACAAATCTGTGGTTTAAGGACAGTCCAGGAAATGAAAGGCCAAAAGATTGTCAAGAAGGAATGAATTACACAATACTTTCAGATATCAGAATGAAATTTCCATTCCCCGTCTGGGTACCAGCCCAATTTCTACAGCTGTAAAGTAGAGACGACCAAGAAGCATTTCACTTAAAAGTGAATTTCCAGCCTCCCTTGAATTCAAAGAGGTAATTATTCATAACATTAGAGTTGCTTTCAGAGAGACACACTTCAATCTTCACGAGTTATGCCCAAGACTATTAACAGGCTTGAGTTTCACAACTGGTTCTTTTCCCAAAGTCTGCCTTTCAGAGGACAATTTTCTGTGAGGTAAGGCCAAATTCCTCAGACTACACAGGAAAGTTTGCAATAAGAAAAAATAACTCTATAGCAATATTAGTGGGAACACTTAAAACTACACATCCCTTTAGAAAAGAAATAGCTTTCTGGAAGCATGAAAACGTAAAGGTCTGAAGATCTGGTGCAGTTTGAAAATGCAAATCAGGTTGGCAACAGAGATGCCAACTTTATGAATAACTACCTCTAGCTGTAATGCTTCATCTTCAGTACTCAATAGGCCAAGGCATCTTTCTAGTAATGTGAGTTCTTCTATGTTTTTGATCTAAAAATATCCAAAGTTTCAGAAATAGAGTGAAAGAAATGTTTTTCAAGATGGAAATCCTGTTTTCTGTCTACCGTAAAAAATATCAAATGTCTTTCATGAAAAACAGCTTCCAGAAGAAAAAGTACCTGCATTCCCCCTCCATTTTTTTTCTGTTCCCTCACTTTGCAGGGGAAGGTTAATGCTTTATCATGTTGCCAGGTAAATAGGTGCTTGCCCAGATAGTCAGCAAGAATTAATGGCATTGCAGAGCTACCCGCAAAATCTAAAGAGTTTACGCAATTTTGCACATTTATATTGATTAGAAATAGCAATAAGTGATGCCAGTGATGTGGTTTCAGTAGAACACAACACAGAAGTTTCTCCTTTGCGATTCTGACTACAGCACTGAAAGCAGTGTTATACTGGCTCCAGTCCATCTCATTTCATTTTGGATGCAAGTGCATCAAAATGTAACCACCTAGTCTGAGGGAAAAGAAGGAGAAGGAAATATTTCAGCCTTTTGGAAATAAGCAGCTAATTTGCTTATTCTGTGAGGTGAATTCCAATAAGAGCTCCAGAGGCAAGGCTGTCAGATACCAATGTCAGATGTCTGCCTCACTCTTACAGCACAGGGAGCTAGGGAAAAGTACTGGATACCTGCATGGAATCCAGCCCTGCTCCAAGGCAAGGCGACCTGTGGAGCAGTGCTGTAAGGCAGACTGATGGCTCCCCCAGTGCCACTGAGCACACCTCTGCTCAGCTCAGACAAGAGGAGTGCTGCCTGTGGATTGGGCCTTTCCTCAGGCTGCAAAGGTTTGATGCTGCTTTTACTCTCTGAGAAAGGCGTCCAAACTAATCATTTGTGTCCAACTCCTATGAAAGCTGGACCCAGGAATGTAAGAGCTACGAGTCAGAAGGTGAACAGATCAAATGGAGTTGGACTCACCTGTGGTGGGCAGAAAGAGATACAGAGCCCATTCTGTGAAAGGCACAGGCATTTTCTGCTAGAGCAGCATCAGTCTGGGAGTTTAAGCAATTGTAGGAGCTCTAGGAGCTTTCCTTCTGCTCAGCTAAGCGTGCTAACCCCCAAATTAAAGGCAAGCTGGCTATTGCCCTTCAGGTCCCATGGTGTTTGCTCCTTTAAGCACACCGCAGCACAAAGTGAACAGAAGGCACCAGGAATACCCTTTGAAATGTAGTGAAAAGTTCACTGGCTAGGGCATCACCCTGGAACATGTGCTGAGACACAAGCCAGCTCCCAGCTCTTACCAGAAGTGATTATACAAACAGTCTGTCTCTGCTGCTCCATCTCATTCCAGAATGACGTGATCTTGGTTGGAACACCATTTATAAATCACACTGAGGAGAACATTTTAATAATTGATTTTGAAATATATAAGACCACACATGCACACATGCATACATTTTCACACACGTGTACAGTGACGACCAGTTTACAAGCTACACTGGTATTTCAAATGACAAAGTTCAGCCTGTCTCTAAACTGAGGTCTCATGAAGCAATTACTCCACTCCTGGGGTGCCCAGAAGATGAGACTAGCAAAGTAAAGCCATGATTAAATAACACTGAGTTCTAATGCTGCCTTCCAACATAGATGTTACTGACTTATTGTCTACATATGCTTTTGATTTCTCTATGTTAAGTGCCATCTTACACACACAAGCTGCTCCACGCAAAGCAAGTGACCACCTATAGAAGGCAGAAAGAGGACAAAACCTTAAAAAACCCTAAGGAAAACCACACTTATACAAACTAGAAAAGAGTCTCAAGAAGGAACAGGCACAGCCAACATAGTTTCTCCAATGAATGATGTAAGCAGCTTTGAAGTTCTGAAACACAAAATATCATCCACTGCTCCACCGTTGCAGTGGGGCACTGACACAGTCATGTCTTGGCTGCATTAAGTCTGGTGGCACTGATGTCTTGGATCTGTGTGCCCTGTCCATGTACTCACAGTTAATTCAGAGAGAGATTGGTAATTTTTCCCCCTGGCATGATGAGAGCACTGGATGAAGATTTTTGCCCTAATCTGCAAGGTGAGCAAACCCCACTTGCCAAGATCACCTACTATTTCATCAAGGCAGTTCCTGTCACTGAAAGAACCTGGGGCTTTGCCCTTGGCCTTTTCCTGAAGCACAACTTGGTTGTGGGTTTTTTGTATTTTAGGCCAGCCAATAAGCATATAAAAACTCAGGGAAACATTTTGCAGCCTTTTGTGAATTGAACAGACATTTTTAATGAGATATTTGTTCATGATTCTATACAATTTCTTGGGACTGAGTTGAAGAATTAGGAAGCCTCCTACGTTTTGTTTGTGCTTTCTACTCCTTGGTGCCTGACTGGTAGATCTCCCATAGAGCATTCCACAGCCTGCAGAGCAAGGCTGTCCTCAGGCTTCCTTAGGCTTAAAGCAACCACTGCAGGCTACACCTGATCTCAACTACCTCATCTCCCCCCCTCCCAAAAAAATTGTGCAGGCCGTGAAATACCGAGGCCTTGGATAGCATGCTTTCTAAAATCATTCCATAACTCTTCTCCTTTTCCACCTTGCTGTCCACATCTCGAGAGCTGCTGCACACCAACTTCTCAATACTGACTGAAAGAACCAGTGTAAGGACCATTTCTGTGTCATTCAGACACCTGGAACAGACACAGACAAGACCCTTCAAGGTCTTTGAACGATGAACACAATAGTTTGAAGGATTCTAAGTAGGAGGACAAAAGTATATTTCAGCCACAGCAGAATAATATTAAGGAAATAGCAGGTTTCAATCCTGGACCATCTAAGGGAAGGGGAAAAAACTAAGAAAGAAAGCAACAGATGTAGTATTGGATAATAATGATTCAGAATTATTTAATGCATTGTTTTGACAGACTTCACATCATAAAAGTAAAATCAGACCTTCTTAATAATAAAATATAGATAGAGACAGAAACACACCAGAGCAATAAAGAACATAATGGAAGATATTTGAAGCTATTTTGACATTTTTTTCTTTTTAAACAATAGAATTTACGTAAATTTGTAAACTAGTCTGAATATATGCATGAGATGTGGTAAAATAACAAGAAATACTTTTAAAATAAAGGCTAAACTGACTGTTTCAGCCATTTCACACCAGCACTAATAGAACAAGGACATGAAAATTACTGTATAGCAAATATTGAGTAATGGTTATCATGGGATCTTCACTGTCTTTGGAGAACATCCCTTTGACTTCTGTAGGAGGAAGTTATATTTGAATAACTGTGGAATGCTGGTGTTCTGCTTTTACTAGAAAATAAATTTATTTATATTTAAAGATGACCACTGTGAAAAGTCTTGGAACTTGAAACATAGCTTTCTGAACAGAAGACTAAATGTAAAAATACCTTCAAATTCAAGGTGCCTTTAGTCAGCTAAGATTCACATCTCAAACTGTGAAGCATCATGAGTACCTCCTGTTTAACATCCAAACTCAGAAGACACCCCAACAATACACAGCTATAAACTATCCATCTTGCAGATCTACAGGACTTATCAGACTGTCCACTGAATCCTTGGTTAACCCCTCCTGCGCTTCTCATGCCAGCCATCTGCTGAACCACTGCATAGGAAGCCTTTAATGCCACCCACCTCACAGTGATTATCCCAAGCAGTGGCTGGAGAACCTACATTGATTGGAAACATGGAACAATCACAGTCCCCTACCAGTGTAAAAGTACTTATGAAAGTATATTCAATTCACCCTTGAGTTTATGCAAGTGTAGAAAAGAGTAGATAGTCCATTTGAGAGTTTGTTTGCCAGGAGTGGGTAACATTAAGGTGGGAGTTATGAAAGACAGGAATGAGAAAAAGATAGTATTGTTACTAGGGACATTAGTGGGCAACAATAGGAATTTGACCAGAGAAAAGTCAAGCAGGCATGGATGAGGACCTGAACTACAGAACCAGGAGGAGAAATAGGCAGAACAGACAGAGAACAGGTAGGCAGAAATGCACAATGGTGAGGACAACGGCAAGCCTAGATAGCAGCTACCTCATTAGCAGCTATTCTCATTAAATTCATACAAGAGCAAGAGTGGCTTCAGAGGAGGTGTGGTTGCATGTCTGAGAAGGCAGTAAAACACACAACATCCACATGTCTGTGCTTCAGCTTCCACGGTTATGTATATTCAGCCCCCAACAAGCAGCATCACCTCGAACTGATGCCACACATTTTTTATTCTTGGAGACAGACCACGCCGGGGAATGGCATTGGCATTAACACCATGCCTGCCGTTTGCATCATGTTTAGCACATTAAGTGCAGTTTTCCCCAGTAGATCTGCCCTCTAACTTAAAGCCATTTTGCTGCTTCCAGAACCAAGATGGAGGTGTGGATGTTTTTGGATGGCATATGAAACAGTTTAGCAAGTTGTCACTCAGTTCATGGATACAAAGTGACTGTAGTGGCTGTGCTACATGGCTTGAAGAGGTGAAGCTGGAGGTCTGGAAGGGACGGTGAACATAATATTTGGATATCAGTGGAGATGGCTGACCTAACAGTAAAGGGAGAAGTGAGCAGGAAGTTAAGTCAATCAGAGTTAAAAAGGCAAAGCACAACTCCCTGATATGAAATAAAGGACAGGAAAGGTTAGCAAATGGAAGGAAAACAAATATATATTCCATAAGGATGCCTATTGAAACAGCTTCTGAGTCTGCACTTCTGGGTTAAAGCAGCCTAGCCTAAGCAGCAAGAGAGCACTGAGAAGTAATGTACTGGCAAGGTTTGAGAGCCTGTGTCTCTTCCCATCATTTTCAGGCTTTCCTATATCTCAGAAGAGGGCACTGTGGGATGGAGAGCTACTAAACGCGAGAAAATTCAGCTGTGTTCTCAATAGGAATTGCTATCACCATATAATTTGCAATTAATTACTTCTTTTGTTTTTATCCAGAGATCCATGTGTGATCTATTTGCTCAAATGCATGAGCATTCAAATGCAGAGCTTGCTCATTCTCTGATGCTGGAGGAAGTTCTCTACGCTTTTGACATATCACCATCCCCAGTCACAGAGAGGTTTACAATTGCTGAGGGGTTTTATTCCCAAGGGAAACACATTTAATTTTTGGGTTTTTTCCACTCTATTTCTTATTAACAACATACAACGAAAATGGTCTTTATCCTTGCTGAGACATAATGTCTCTTTAGCAATTAAGGTTGAAAGAAGATGAACTCTCAAAACAGATGAATACCAGATATAGTGCATGGACAATTAAACCCAAATTATAGGAATTCTACTATTCAGGATAACACAAATATTGTACCTGCTTCCCTATTGCCTTGTTCTTTATGTACCTATACCTGTACTGCATGGATCTAAACTGCATTATGGATTGCACAGGCCTGGCTTTGTGTATGTATGTGGATTTTACACTTCCTGTCCATAAATGTAAATGAATGCATAACAGCAAAAAGCAGTAGTAAATCAGTCACTGGGTTTTCCCTCTGTGCTCCTTCCTTGATTGAATCAATAACAAAGCTGGTCAGCTCCCGATGAAGCAAATTTCCACTGCTGGCAAGTTGAAATTAAATATTTTGTAGAAACATGGTTCTTCTGTGAATTTGCTTGGGTAGGGAAAATAGATCATTTTTAAAGGGAACAATTTGGGGTTTGTTGGAAAATTTATTTATCATTTAATTTTATTTTTAGCATAGTTGAAGGTTTTCTTACATCCTGTGGTACTGTAAAAATTAATAACATAAATATGCACCTGAAACATATCAGTCTAGAGGAAACAAATGTTGTAGACTGTAGCATTCCACAGAAACTTAAAATTTGTCATCTCTATCCTATTTCAGAATGGAAGATGAATGTCAATCACAAAATTGGAAGCAAGACATGCTGATTTAGAACTAGCCAGGTCTAAATATTAATTCATCAGCAACTACTAGGATCCCTCTAAAATATTTGGGGTCTTCAGCAGGTCTTCCACTATCACTGTTTTGTTTTAAAATATTGCATTTCTTTTGGCTTTCTCTTCTCATTCAGCCAGCTTCTTGTTCTTTTTTTTTTTTTTTCCCTCCTTCTATTCTAACCTTTAATTACTGATAAATCCATCTTGGATTTCTTTCATTTATTTTTTATCCATCATGACCTGTCTGTCATCTTACTTCCACCTTAGTCCACCAAATGTGATTTTGCTTCTTTGAACATTTAAGACACAGTTATATCCTACCTACTTATTCTGCAGCTGCACTGCCATATAGAATCCTATGGATATAGCAGTGTTGTGGGACACCTGCCCTCCCCAGGATCCTCCTCCTTAGCCCACCCCTGTTCAGTCCCCGATCTGTCCTTGTCCATGTTTGTTTCCCAGCAAAGCCATGAAGGCACGATGGAGGTGCTGAGTATCCAGGCCCCTCCCCAGCATGTAACCAGGGAACTGCAAGGATTGCTGCATGCAGACAGACAAAGCCATAATGCCAATTCCTAACAGTTCAGTTTCTGGGCCAGAGGACACACACAGGTGATGTGTGGCAGACAGAGGAGCTGTAGACACCACAAAAATGCAGCCATCAAGCCCAGTTACCCTGAGGTTTTTGGCGATGCATTCATGCTCTCACTCTCTCCTTCCTCACCTCGGTATCAGGGTCTGACCCATGGGGCACCATGCAAGATCCAGCCTCCTGGAGCTGACAAAAGGTTCACCCAGTTTCTGGATCACAGCAGAGTGTCTGCCTGCTTGGCACTGGCCCAAGAGGTGGGTTCAGAGCTTGGAGAAGTGCAGTGGTGTCTGTAAGATGACCTCTGAGAGAGAGCAAGGGCAGCAGATGAACAGAGCCTGAACTGGGAGGGGGAGGTCTCAGCATCTTTGTAATGCTCAGCAACAGCCATAACTCATTTCAGAGCCTGTTGCCTCTCCACAGAATCTTCCCTGAGGATGTATGTTAAAATTATGAACAAAAAAAGAATTCTTGAGTTTCACTAAATCTGAGAAGCTTGTATGATAGTGTGTGTCATGGATGCTGTACTTAAGGCTGAGGACTGCTGCTGTTTTGGATAATTTATGGGAATTTTTTGCATGGAGCTGTTTTTTGGAGAAAAATGGACAAAGCTTAATCACACCTTATATTAGAGTCCCATTTTTAAATGGTTAAGGAAGAATTAATAAGTTACTTATTTACTTACATTTTGGAAGGGAATGTTTAAACCAATAGGACAATAGGGTTAGATTTACATGATGTATATGTCTGAAACCTCAGGCCACCTTCTACCTAAGTTAACTTTTATTTGAATTTCTCAGGATGCCTGAATTCCTACTCACAGAATTCCCCCGGTACAGGATTTCTGCCAGTAGGAATGCTGAGTGTCACGTACACCTTGACAGAAGCTATCATCTCAGCAGAGCTCAGGTCTGCGCACGAGCAGCAGTGACAGTCTGCCAGACTTCAGCAACAGCAGCAGCAGCAGCAGCAGCAGCTCACCTGGAAAATGCCCTCAAGCTCCTTCTAAGCCTCTTAAAGAGCAGAGCCTGCTCCTACCTCGTAATCCAGTCAGCAGAGTACTTGTTTATGAAGCAAGCAGACAGCTTGACCTCCTGCTCCTGTGCGAAGCAAAACTAACCTGCAAATCCATCCCCAAGAGACCCTGGTGGAGGAAGAGCTGCTCTCTGCCTCAGGAGGAGAGCTCTACAGGCTGCAGAGGTGATCAGTCCTCTCCAGAGGACAGGGGCATCTGGGAAAGGGGCTTCAGCTCTGAGGCTCAGGGAAGCACATGGCACTGCAAAAGGAAAAGCAAGACCCAGAGTTTGATATGATGGTGGCAGCCACAGGAGGCAGTGACAGAACTGCAAGCACAGCTATTTGTGCTGATTCGGTCCCAGCTAAATCCCATGCTAGCTGAAGGAATCATCTCACTTAGCTCCAGGCACACAAACAGAGGCATCTCTTCAGCCAGTGAAGAGCTCTGTGTCTCTTTGAAAGGATATCTATCCCTTCTTAACCTACATCATCACTATTCTCCACCTCACACTGTCTATATTTACTTTGAAGTAGAATACGAGGCATGTTCTTGGCCTGATCTGTACCTGGTATTTAATCATTAGGCTGTTACACCAAGGAACACGAACCACAGGATTTGCAGGAAATGTCACTTTTCAGGCAGCACTGCTAGGTTACACTTTGCAGAAGTAAATCATTAGTAGCCTTCATCTAATTATCTGCATCTTGCTAAGCAATCTCCACACTAAATGCCTTTGATCAAATCTTCAGATGGTTTAATTAGCAGACTTCAGGAGCCCATGTCAGTTGTAAGATCTAAAATTCTGCCCTTTAATAATCATTAATAAGTACATCTTTCTGCCTTTCTCCACCACACCAATATTACCCTTTACTGCGCAGAAGGAAATGCAGCTGAACCCTTCCAGCCTACACAGAATTGTTAATCAACAATTTTTCAGTGGCATGTGTTTTGTCTCTGTTAGTTGGCTTTAAAAACAAATATTTATGTCAGGAATGGCACCAGTGGCATAATAAATATGAACTTGCACAACCATAATCCTACACTCATAAGGCTGCCTCCCCCATCTCTGTTCTCTCTCATGGTGTTTTATCAGTTGGAAGTGTCCCAGGCCAGTATTTTGGATCTTATTTTCCATAATCTGAGTTTTGTGTCTCTGTGTGACACCAAACAGAATGCCCCTATATCAGATGTCAGCATATGAACCTAAAATTGTCCAAAATTGGAATTTGGAGGAAGATAAGTCTGTTTTACTTCTGTGGAAATAGTCACTCCATCTAAGGCAAATATCTAACCTGTGTCCGCCAGTTAAAGTCACAGAGGTTTAGTCTCTCTCCTTCCATAGGCTAATGACAGAATTTAAGTTTCTGAACTTGATCCCTTCAGGCCACATAAGCACGGACCCTGGAGCACCTCCCAGAGTGTGCTCACAGCCATGTCGAGCTTCATTGTGGCCACAATGCTGGGGACTGGAGCACGTCAATGCCCCCTCACCATCCATCCCCCGGCTTTGCGGTGAGAAAGCTCAGGCAGGCAGCAGGGGAGCTGCCGCCCTCTTCTGCAGGTCGAAGACCTTAACCTTAACAGCAAGGCCTCGAAGCTCTAGGGAGAGCCTGCCTCACGGGTTAACCCAAGACACCCTGAATTTAAATCCCTGGCATTGCGCAACACGAACGTTTCCGAACACCACCCTCCTTCCAGCCTATAGTTTCTTTCTTTCCTGACATTCCCTCTGGAATTGCACACTGTCACCAATATTTTTTTGTTTTGTTAAATAAGATATAAATCAATAGGCCCATTATTCCCTCTGTGCTTATTCATTAGACCATGTGGGAAGTTATGGCACACTAGTGAAATCACAGTCAGAAGCTGATTTGTGTCTGCAGGTTTTATCAACATATATAAAACTGACATTCAAAAGTGTGTCTCACTTTTATTACAAAAATTTACCTATCTTCTCCCTTCCTCCCACATCCAACAACAACAACAGTGAAGAAGTTTTCTTAGTCAAACATTTGACACTCCAAAGTGTAAAATCAGCTTGTGAATGATACTAATTTACCCAACCATCACAGCTCAGGCAGTTTTACTTGCCAAAGAAGTGTGACAAAGAAAATGCAATCATTCAGGGAATTGTGCAAGCAATAAAATGTTATTTTACTGTACTTAAAGAAAATTAACAAGAGCAGGCATAAAATAGTTACACTGATGTCTTTAAAATTACATAAGTGCAATAAGTGAACAAAGACTGAGATCAAAAAAGGACTCTTTAGAGTTGATTACTCTGATAAGCTATTTTATTCTTCAGCCCATTTGTTTTGGATAAAATGTTTATGTCTTCTCTGTGTTTTACTTTACCGTATTACAGAGACATAGCAATTCTCTACACTCATTTGCAAGGATGATGTGTTTTGGAGGATGGAAGAGGTACCAGGGTCTTGCTTTTTAAAATGTGTTGTACAGCTCAACAGTGCCATGCCCAGACTTCAAATGTCTCACCTGAATCTTCAGCCCCAAGACAGGCTTTTTGTTTGCTGATAAAGTGTATGCAAGAAAAGAAAAATCCAGAGGCTAAAGCAGAACCAACCATGTCTCACTGAGGATGACTGTCTCTCAGAGGCTCAACCCATGCCTGTTCCTGTTTAGTTCAACAGGCAAAGATTCCAACAACACCTGGGTGTACAGCTAAGCAACCCTCTTGTTTACTTCCATGCCTGTCAAAATACGGTTCTGACACTGCCTATTTGTCACTCACTTCTCCTGATATCAGCTAACCACTAAATACCCTAGATGCCCACGTGCTAGCACACAAAACTTGTGATCTACCGGCCCAACATCTGCACAACATTTGTATGAGTGCCTGTGTCAGAAGAAATTAATCTTTAATTTAGGTGAAAGAAGCTTAGACTGCATGAAGACCTGCTTTTCATGTATAATTTTAACATATTTTTTCCCTTCCCTCCTCTCCTCTGGTAATGATATAAATAGCAAATATCTTCCTAAGTTGGACTGGTTGAATGATAATACTTAAAAGGTAAATCTACTTGCCCGTCTTGTATTCCTTGCCTTCAGTGGACACACCCTTAAATCACTTCAGGTGGTCCAGGTGAGTGGATTTATGCCAAGTACTACTGAATTTTCTATTTCCAAAGCCAAAGCAATTCTTCAGCATGTAACAACCAGCCTTTTGCAGCCAGAAGCCATTTTGGTGGGTGAAAGAAATTAAGTGCTTTTGTAACTATAAAGGGCAAAAAATAGAGACATGACCTCTACATTCTGATTTTCCTAAAACTGAAAGGCTACCTGCTGACTTCAGGTAGCAGCCAGATCTCACAGCCTGGACAAATACGTTCTCTTTCAAGTGATTGTCTCTGAAAAAGGACAAAATGTTCCAATTCCTTAAGTATATATATGTATATACACAACCCCCTGATGAAGAAGAACTGCCAGTTATTATTTTCCAGGTGTCAGCACTTCGTATATGGCTGGCTGCAGAGCACCCATTCTCTTTCAAACAAGACAGAGCAGTTACCCCAGTATTTGTGGAAGTGTCTTTACCTCTGCACTCACACTGTCTGACAGTGTAGATCTTGGTACAGTCATGTAAAACACACAGCTACAACCTATATCCCCCACACTACATCCCTGACGTGTTTTCTGGCTGCTCACTTCTGTTTTGCCTCATGAATTGTAATCAGCATTCAAGGATTTGCTGCTGAGAACACACAACCCCTTGGGCTTTATATTGATGGCACAAGTGTTTCCTTTTCTCAGGGACTTTCCCAAATATCAAAGTCTCCAATTTCTCCCTAAGAAGAAGATTCATGTAAAGGTATAGTTCAGCTCTTCAATTTCATTCCCATTACTCTTGATATTGGGAACCTTTCCTCACATGAAGATACACTGGAACACATTTCTACCTGCCAGTCCTGGAAACACCTAAATTTTGTGGTGATATTGGATGGTAAAATGCCGTGACCTTCCCAAAAGCGCCTCCAAGGAAGCCTCTCAGTGCAGCCAGCACACTTGCACACACACGTACACACACACACGCGAGACAGCTAGCAAAAACAGTCCGATGATGAATGAGCAGGAAGGGTCTTCACATGGGGTTTAGGAGAGATTTAATGCATCCGCACTCGTGCAAGGTTCCAGAGAAGCCCCTGGGAGAACAATGGGGGATCCAGGGTAAGGGAACTGCTTCTGGGTGCCAATCTGGCTAGCTCTGTGTCCCGGCACCTAGCATTCTCTGCCTGCCCAAGCGGAGGCTGGACGGACCAGTCACGGCGTGGGAGGACGGGCGGATCCCTGGACGGGTTTGCCTCAACCCCTGATGGCTACAGCGCGCTAAGGAGGAAAGGAAAAGGCGGAGGGGGTCTCCGTGGAGTCAAAGGGGTTATTGAGCATGGTAGAAACCACGGCGGAATCCCCGAGCCACATGGTGTGAGGGCCATTTTGTACCCCGGACAGCACGGGCATGGAAAACACACGGTAGCCAGTAAAACTGAAACAGGGGGTGTAACAAGGGCAGGGAGCAGCAATCACAGCAAATGGGCTAAGGGATAGGTGGGGAGAATGGAAGCCAATGGTGGCGCACGGTTCACAGCTTTTGGGGTGTTCCCTGTACTTTCAGGGGTTCTGCAGCTGTATGAGCCTCAAACAAGAGGACTTTATGGTCCCCTTGGTTCTGCTGATGATGGCTCACTGCAACAGGGAACCAATAGAGAAACTCTGAGGGCGTATAAGGTAACAAGGGGTGTAGTGGCCAACAGAGCCAACCAGGGAAGCAGAACTGGGGTACATTAACGTAACAGAACAGAACATTCTGGGAGAGGCCTTCCTGGTCACCGTAACTGGAGGAGGTTCTTTTGGTACTAGGGACTTGTCCCACCAGCAGACTCTCTTTGTCCTTTATAACATAGGCTCACCAGCCACCACACCTAAAGATGAAAGGCTCTGTGCTCTGTTTACCAACAGTTCCTGTCATGTTACAGGAAATCATCGGAAGTGGAAAGCTGCTGTGTGGAGTCTAACGTGACAAGTTATCAAAGCTGCCAAAGGAGAAAGAGGGCCAAGCAATTTTGCAGAAATGAGGGACATCCATCTGGACTTACAGAAAAGTGGCCAGCGCTCTGCTCCCACAGTGACCCCATGGACAAATACCCTGTGGGGGTGGCAATGGAAACCGACCAGCTGGCAGCACAGAGGCTAAGCCACATGGGCTGGTGCCAGGACATCAGTGCCTGCTAGGTATAATGCAAATGATCTGCAGTGAGGGGTGGAGATTGTACTGGGTCTGGCTGGGATGAACTTAACTTTGTTCATAGCGGCCGGTATGATGCTGTGCTTTGGATCTGTGGCTAAAGCAGTCTTGATATCACACCAATGTTTGGGCTACTGCTGAAACAGTGCTTGCACAGTGTCAAGGCTCTCTTCTCCTCCCCAAACTGAGTAGGCTGGGAGTGGGCAAGAGGCTGAGAGAGGGCACAGGCAGGACAGCTGGCATGAATTAACCAAAGGAATATTTCACACCAGATGGCTGCAGTCCCAGCAATAGAAGCTCAAGCAAGAAAGGACAAAGTGGAGGCATTTGTTGTTGTGTTGTTCATCTTACTAAACAAACAATTGCATATGCTGAGGACTGCTTTTCTCAGAGTGACTGGACATCTGTGCGCCTATGGAAAGTACTGAATGAATTCCTCTTTTTGCTTTGCTTGTGCACTCAGCTTTTCCTCTGCCTGTTAAACTGTCATTATCTTGACCCGTGAGTCTTCTGACCTTCCTTGTGTTCCCCCTGTCCCCCAGCCCAATCCCATGGGACAGGAGATTAAGAGAGATGCTGGGTGGGTATTTTTCTGCTGGCCAGGGTCAACCCACCCTGGAAGAGTAGTAAAAATTGTTGAGTCTGGCCCCTTATGACCTAAGGAAATTCATGCATGGGGAAGATGCTGCAGACAGATTATTAAGCAGCATGAATCCTGACTTCCTGAACCAAGTGGTCAGACAAGCCAATTCTCTCTTGTCATGATTTTAACGCAAGGCACAGTAGCTGTCCCATTACATCAATACCAAACAACCACCCTAGGTCAGTAACTGCAAGGTACATAAAAGATACTCAAAATACAGAAATCTCCTAGGAGTATTTCATTCAGCGTCCTAGGAGAATTTCATTTCAAAGATGGGAGAATGATAAGGCTACGCAGAAGGTAGTTCAATGGACTGGCAGAGGCACAAAACATAGGTAGGAATTCTTTACAGATTGCCCATTAGAGACTCAAAATGCACTGCCATGAGAAAAGAGATTACCATCTGACCACAGTAAAAGACAAGAGTGTTCAATGGCAGAGTAAAATGATGCATTTAGAGGTAAAAAGCAATCTTTAAAAAAAATTAAAAGGCCTAAATGAGAAAAATGAAAAAACAGCTTGAATGTTAAGAAGTTGTCTGTAAAACCTTGTCCAACGTGTCTAAATTACTAGGAAGAATGATTTGTTAAAGAAGTAAAAAAATAAAAAATACGAACATTTCCAAACAACTTTACCTGGAAGGCTGGCAGTGAAGAAATCAGGCTGAAAAGTCCTACTTATATGTAAAAGGAGCATGCAGGGAAGATGAATCTATAGGAAAAAAGCCAAAGTAATTCTTCCCCAGGGTATCCCTCCTGTCAGAGCTATGGGACTCACTGACACCAAAGCCCTTCCTCATGAGGATGAGACCAGGGAACAATCCCAACCCACAGTGTGATGAAGAAATTGAAAGAATCATAAGAAATTGAGAGGATCAGATGGTCTCCAGGCTGAAGGAGCAGGGGTACAAAACTGCTAAACTACGAAGCTTGGTGTTTAATCTCTGGTTTAGAAGGTTATCTGTAGAGGAGAAAGAAAAGGCACAGCACAGGACCATGATTTCTAAGAGCTGCGCTGATGGTGACAGCTACTGTGCACTGAGCCTGAATGGCACAGTGAACTGAATAGCGGTGGTTTTGTCATAAATAGCACATAGATACATTGGAGAAAAGTCAGATCCAACATGGCTTTTTATGGCAAAAAGGTACTTCAAAAGGTTATAGATGCTCTGCTAAGAAATCAGTGAGCATGTGGAGAAGAGTGTCATGGTTATATCATGCACCTGAATTTCCCAAAAGCTTTTGAAAAGTTTGAATATTAACACTCTTAAAGATATTAAGATGTCATGGAAGAAAAGAGAGAGCCTACTAATTAATAATTGTTACTTTAAAAGCTGAGCAGTCAAAAATTTTGACTGGTCAGTTCTTATAGTGGAGGGAGGTTCTCCCACAGGGAGTAAGTTTCAGGGCTACAGCCAGCTCTGTTCACCCTATATTCACAAATGAACTGTAGAAGTCTGTTTGTCACTATTAATGCAATGAATCTCTTTTAGTGAGGTGGCAAATACTCAGCTGCTAAAAAAACATTCAGAAAAATCAAACCTAAGACTGACCTCAAAGACTTGCAGAAAGCTCTCATGGCAGAGTAATAAATGGCAGAAGAGATTCAATGTCAATAAATGCAAAGTAATGCACATGGCAAAATAATGATCCTAACTATACATATGCAATGATGGGCTCTACATTAACAATTCATGAAAGAGGTCTCAGAATAACTCTGGATAATTTCCTGAAATGTCAGCTCAATGTTCAGTAGTCAGAAAGGCAAAAAAGACAGTAAGGAATAGGAGGAAGAGAATGAAAGCAAGCAGAAAACATCACTACAGCATAGCACAAAAGCCCTGTTCACACCCACAGCTTTCCCAACCACTCCATCCCAAATCAAACGGGGCAGACCCATGAGCGGCACAGAGACGTTGAGAGGTACAGACTCTGCAGACCATCATCTGCATCTTGAAGGACAACAGATCTTTGCTCCGTGCCTGGGCCATCCCAGCTGAGCTGCTTCTTTCTGCTTCCTGTGACAAAGAAACTCATCTGCTATGTTCAAAGCAAGGGCAAAATAGTTAAGTCATTAAACTGCACAGCAATTGCTCCTGGCTTTTTAGTGCCATCCGGAGCTGTGTTGTAAAATATAAATAATCCACCAAAAATGTAAGCAATCAAGAGTCACTTTCACTTGATGAACCTGCTATTTTCATTTTGTCCTTCATAATCTTTCATGTTGAGACAGAAGAAAAAAGGGACAAAGATCAGAGAAGTTGTAATATGAATTGCAATTTAATGGGAGAGGGCAACAAGACAGGAATAACATTTGTATGCTGCATACTTTTGAAACTGTAAGGCCTTTCCTTGTTTTAACTAACATAATGCTTAAAGGGTATTTTGTCACCCTTGAAGTAGTTCTGAAGATATCTGCAAGCTATGAGTTAATCTTGTACCTTTGCTCTGACCTCCTCCTACTACAAATAGTCACAAGATATTAGTTGACTGAGCAATAGAAAAGATAGAATCATAATCTGAAGTTGTTCTTTGCTGAATATATGTGACAGTAGAATGCAAACCAGAAAGCTGATCTTGAGAAATATCTTTGATTAAAGAATATGTACCTGGACAGTCCATAAAAATTGCAACACATACAACTACATGAGATGGACCAATAAGGAAAATATTTGCTGTTGAACTCTCTAAGTGCTGTTACTGGAGATGTCATTGTTGGTAGGAATGGTCAATATTCACAGAAGATCATCATGGAACTGCCTCCATCAACATTTCAGAAAAATAAAGCCAGAGACAGAGAGGAAAAGGACTAAATTGTCTTTGTTACTTAACAATTTATCTATCCTGTTCACAAATGCATTTCTTTTCACTTCATTTCTGCCTTCTGGTCACATGTGAGTATCAGATATTTTGATACTGAAAATAAGAGGACTCTATCAGAAACAGTGTGGCCAGCAGGGAAATGATTGTCCCCCTATACTCAGCACCTATGAGGCTGTACGTCAAATCCTGTGTCCAGTTTTCAGCCCCACCCTACAAGGAAGACATTGAGGTGCTGGAGCATGTCCAGGGAAGGGCAATGGAACTGGTGAAGTGTTTGGAGAATGAGTCTCATGAAGAGCAGCTGAGGGAGCTGGGGGTGTTTAGCCTGGAGAAAAGGAAGCTCAGGGGCGACCTTACCACTCTCTACAACTGCCTGAAAGGAGCTTGCAGTGAGATGGGGGTCAGTCTCTTCTCCCAAGTAACAAGCAATAGGAACGGGGAAGCAGCCTCAAGTTGCACCACAGGAGGTTTAGACTGGGAATTAGAAAAAAATTCTTCATCAAAATGTTTGTCAAGCATTGAAACAGGCTGCCCGGGGAACTGATGGAGTCACCATCCCTGGAAATGTTAAAAAAACATGTGGATGTGGCACCTGGGGACATGGTTTAGTGGTAGATTTGGCAGTGCTGGGTCGGCAGATGGACTCAATGACCCTGGAGGTCTTTTCCAACCTAAAAGATTTTATGATTCTATGAATCATGATTTCTGCATATCTGTCAGCCTCATCTCTACAAATTAATGTTTGTGCATCCAATCAGTCTTTGTGTGCTTACAATTCAGGTAGCCCCATACTGCTGCACAATTTCTGTGTTTACCTAGTCCACAGGTTTGCCTAACCCTTCAAGAAAAAAATAAAATCTTACCTTCTGGAGACTGAGCAAACATCTTAATCTACCCTTAAATATGAGAACATTAGCACTGTACTCATTTCCACATGACATTTAAGACTGTAATCCAGGCTGTGCGGAGTCTGGGGGATCCTCCTTTCCCCATGACTCATTTTACTTCCTGCTTGGCCTCTGAATCTAATTGACTCTTCTAGTTAATTTCATTTGGATTGTCATTATGATTATGACATTTAACAAGATTCCCTTTATGTTTAATACATTTAAATAGTAAATTAAAACAAGAGCTAGCCGCTACTGACATTTGCAGAATGTAGGCATTTGCAGTTATATTTTCCATGTACTATGAATTCAGATGGTTGAAGAAGAGGTTTTGGCAGGGGAACAGTACATTTTTTTTGGTTTGTTTCATTTCTTAGTTACTTTCTCTCTGTGAAGAACTTATAGGCAGTGCAGGAGCCTAAAGATGAGATGACCCACATACAATTTGTTGACCTCATTAATCATTGAATTAAGTGATTGAATCTATTTGATTGCAATTATAGACTCTACCTCTCTCTCATTAATCATGGCAATAAGACCATGATTTTCAAAGTTATGTGGGTGACTGACTTTTTCTAAAATCAGTGACAAGATTCTTTTCCTATGTAATTTATTTGAATAACTTTGAGTCATTTTTTGTTTCCACACAATTCACATATAAACCTAACAGACACAGGGGTTTTAGCTATGGCTTACTGACTCTGCACAGTTCAAGAAATCCGAGGATTTATGTATGTATAGATGAGAGGCCGAAACAGAGAGAGGGAATAACTACACAAAACGTACGTCCTAAAATTGCTTCCTCTCAGGAATAACATTTTGACTGCTAGATAAATTACATTGTGTTTGCACGTTTATGGAGCAAGCATGACATCCAGTGGGCATCCCGCTTACTGCAGGGCACCAGTACCTTCACCACAGGACAGGTGATGGGTCATGAGAAGAAAATACCAAGAAAATTTCCAGAGAAATAATGTTTTCATTTCTTTTTTTCTTTCTAAATTTTTTCTTTTTTTTTCTGAATGCTTTCCAAGCATTCCATGGATACATTTCTAATTATTAGTCTTGCTAATTGCATTAAGTGCTAAACGGTATTTCAAACCTTAGGACCACAGCACAGAACGCTTCCTGGCATGCTAGTCCATACAGACCAGCAGTTTTGTTACAAGCTCTGAGTAAAGGGCAGCCAGGTCTGCCCAGAAACGAATCCAGCCCTCACAGGACTGTCACAGGTGCTCCATGATATTCTAGTCTGCTGTGAGCTGGATGTAATAGCTGCAGACTGTTTGGGGTATTTCTTGTCTTTCGCTAAACTACTTTTGTGAGCTCACCAGCCTTCTTGCAGGGGCAAGATAAAGAAGAGGGGTTTGCCTGCTGCTTGGGACAGAGAATCACCTTCTTCATGCCGGCAAAATTTTGTAACAGCATATGTCATAATGAGGAATACATCATATATGGTGGCGGGCGTTGTTGTAACAGAGGGATCAGTTAAACTGGGCGGGGGTGCACTGATTAATTTAAAGGCCTTTAAACATTGACTTGCTGCTTTTGTTATTTGCAGCACCATTTAATATGTGTACACATTTTTCTATCTGCAGCTGTTGCTACATTCATCACTTCCTATTCATTTCCCACCCAAAATTCGCAGTTGCTACACCTGTGCCACTGCCAGCTGTTCAGCAGCACACGGGTGCCTGTAGTCTGCTCACCACTCCGTGACAGATTCCTCCTTGGAGACAAACACGGCCAACTCACTCCCTAGTTTTTAGGTTACTGTTTTGGTCAGGATCAGGTCTGGAGCAAAGCACCAGACTCAGCTTGAGCCCTCAAGTCTGACTGGCACCCTTTGAAGTGACTATGGCTGTGCTGGGTAAA
Source organism: Struthidea cinerea (assembly GCA_013397865.1). Lineage (NCBI taxonomy): Eukaryota > Metazoa > Chordata > Aves > Passeriformes > Corcoracidae > Struthidea > Struthidea cinerea. The sequence goes on from VZTI01004278.1 coordinate 115,553, forward strand.
GTCATCCTTTGCATAGTCATCATCAGGTTTCAGCTTTGATGCTGAAGGCAAAGGGAGTGGGTACACCTCTCAGATACAGATCAAAGGAAATTCCCAGGCTCAATCCCACTGAAAACTCAGGGCTGACTTTGATTCATTTTTCTGCCATCTGGCAGACATCCAGTGTGACTGCACTATACAGTTTCTCATTCAGAAGTTTCTCTTCCCAACCAGTCTTAGGCAGCCTGTTAAAAATATTACAAGTGTAAAAGCCTGAAGAAACTGCTGGGTGCACCTGAGAGATGTTGGTAGGAATCACTAAGCATTGGCTCCAGTTAATCCCTGCAAACAAATCTGCATACAGGATGCTGTGTGTGTAAGGAGGATGACAGTGCTAACTAAAACATAAATTCAGGGTTATCATTCCGTTAGTAACTAAGCAGCAATGGTAAGAGACACCATCCCTCCTCTCCATTCACGCTGGATTAAATGACTGTGCACCTTTCCAGCGCACAGCATTACTCTAAAGCCTTTGGAAGAAAATGAGAGTAACCTTTTCTTCAGCCTGCCAAGGGACTATGTAACCTTGTAATTATCTGGCTTTAGATAGAGGAGATATATTGTAATTGTGTACAAAAAAGGTCACAGGTTTATGCATCCTCTGACAGACTGCAGGAAGAGAACTATGGCAAAACCTCTCCAGCAGACCTTTTTACTTTATTTTTCCTAGTGCATTAAATTTTAATGCCATCTTTCTGACCTGTATGTTAGAGTATTTATGAACATGTGATTAACCGATACCACTGCAGAAAGCCAAAAGTGTCAAAAATTGTTTGGTCTTAATTGACTTTGGCTCCCTTTTCTAAAAAATTATCAATATTTTACAAAGAAAAACAGATTGCAGCGCTGAAAAGGAAGACAAACTTAGATGAACTCATATCAGTGACTGACATTCAATAAAAACAGACTGTGGTTAAAAACCTACCAGCTGCCCTGTCAGTAAAATAAAGCTGTTATTTTTGTTTTACAGACCCAGGTTTTGAGGAAGATGTACAGCAAAAACACAAAGTGAAAGAGGTGTCTTGCAAGAAAGGAGAATAACACAACAGAGAGACCATACCTGTCATGTCGTGAGTGGGATCATCCCAGGCAAAATATACACTGTATTAGTCCCCACCAAGTTTTGGTAGGTACTCAGCATGTGGGAGTGTTAGAGGGGAGCTGGAGGTGCATTCTGTGGTGGCCTGAGATGACTCAGGAGAAGCTGATGGTTCTCCAAACTCAGAGCAAATTTCTATTGGCATAACAAGGAGCAATGCACTGTACACTCATAATTTAAACTCTGTCTTCATCACAGGTGAAACAGGGTTTGGTGATCCCCTTCTAGCGCACAGTTGAAGACTTCTCTTGCCTGTTAAGATAGGGTATTTCTTATTCCCCAGGATAGAAGCAATTCCCTCTTTTGCTAAGTGTGCCGCTTGTAACAGCTCCGTGTAAACACTTCAGGATTCCTGCTGAAATGGCCCAGCCTGAAACATTGCTTCCAGCAATGTAAGGCTAAGGACCAACTCCAAACCATTTGAAGAATAAAGTAGGCTTCACTAGTGCACTCTTCTAACAAGGAAATGGGCCTGTTCTGTGCTCATCTAAGCNTGTACACTCATAATTTAAACTCTGTCTTCATCACAGGTGAAACAGGGTTTGGTGATCCCCTTCTAGCGCACAGTTGAAGACTTCTGTTGCCTGTTAAGATAGGGTATTTCTTATTCCCCAGGATAGAAGCAATTCCCTCTTTTGCTAAGTGTGCCGCTTGTAACAGCTCCGTGTAAACACTTCAGGATTCCTGCTGAAATGGCCCAGCCTGAAACATTGCTTCCAGCAATGTAAGGCTAAGGACCAACTCCAAACCATTTGAAGAATAAAGTAGGCTTCACTAGTGCACTCTTCTAACAAGGAAATGGGCCTGTTCTGTGCTCATCTAAGCTGTTCTGAGCATTATTCTTAGCAGATATTGTCAGCAGAGGAGAAATAGCTGAAGAACACTTAAGAAAGCTGTTAAATGTGTAACTGGAGCACCAAGCAACCTCAGACAGAAAATACATACCCCAGACAGGCACAGACCAGAATCCAGTTTGTTTGGGAAGAGAGGGGTCTCGGTGCAGGTAACATGTTGGACAACTCAAGTGCTGCTATCCTTCAGTCCTATTTTAAACCCTCTCATGCCACCTATGCAATTGATGTATGTCCTGAAAAGAGGTTGTAGAAGAAACTTTTTTCAGTTACTTGTACAGATAACTGAGGCTTAAGGAGATATTTCATTCAAGTTAACAATCTGTTAGTAAAAGCTACAAAAACTTTCAAATTTTGATTCTTTTGCTGCTTCTGGAAGTAAGGGCCTCAGATGCTGACGCTTCAGAATTTGTTGTAAGATTAAATTAGGATGAAAATCTGGAGTTCTAGTTTTGCTGCTAGCAGAAATTTATTCCCTGTGTTAACCATGGAGCAACATCCCTCCCCATCCTCCTCCTCCTTCACAGCCCTCCCCTTTTTGCCTCTTCCCAGGTGGGAAACATGAAAGGCCAGGCACTGCCCACAGCTCTCCATTTGCTGCCCTGCAAGTCCCAGAGCACAGAAATATGTTCTTAATATACTTTCCTTTTCCTTTGTAGGTATGTTTAAATTACCTCTAAACAGGTTGAAGTGGTCGTGGATCTTCATAAATAGGAAGCCCAATTCTTTGCAAGCAGACTCTGCTCACAGTGTGGGACTGCTTCACCCCTCTCCCACTTCTGAAGCTGGAGAGGAGCATCTGCTCCTGGTGGAGAACTGGGCAGCTTGGGTGAGATGATTAAACCCTGAGGGCCACAGAGAGAGGCAGGACTAGACTTAGGAAAAAAGTGAGCAAGGACAGAAAGATAACCCATGAAGGAAAGAAATCTACTTGCACAACACAGTCCAGGCTTGTCATGTCTTATTTGTCATCCACCTACTCCCCGCTCCCCACGACATGATTTCTCTAAGAGCTGGGGTTTCAAATACCTTTTATGCGCCTCCAGCAATATTTTTGTGCTGGGGAAGGTAAGAGAGTAAGATGTGCCGAACAGCATGTACAAAATTGCTTCTCAGGTAAATGTGCCCTTGTATATTGGAACTAGATGGTCTTTAGGGTCCCTCCCAACACAAGCCATTTGATAAATTGGGAGCAAAACTTCAGCTTCTTTCCCCTTCTTTTCTACTCTTAAAAATAAAAGTTTTTTTAAAAACCACACATATAATACCGTAATTTTTAACCTGGTTCCGTGGGGTCCTGCAAGCCCACAGAACCTGGGGCATTTTTGGTATTACAGTCGAGTGGCAAAGGGGCAGGAAGGAGATTCGCTTTTCATCCTGCTTGATGGTTTATTCCATGCTGTACAGCCAAACTCCAAAGCAAATCTGAAACCCGATCCCGAAGGCCCCCAGTTTACCTGGGGCCAGGGGGAAAGGTGGGATTAGGGAATGGGGGAATGGGGGCCAATGGGAGAATGCCAGGGGAGTGACGAGGCTTACAGCCAACCGGGAGATTCAAACCGGCACAGACCATACCAAGGAACAAAGCATCCTGAGGGGAGCCCCCCAGTCACCCCAAAACAAAGGCATGTTCACGGATCCCCACACACATACATTAAATTTAGTGGGAGTTACAATGGAAGTGCTTCTTCCTTCTTGTAAAGGATTTAAAGGCCATTCTGCCATGTTTGCTATCTGTGTGGTGGGGAATTATGGAGACAGTTACGGAGAGGTAGGAGAGGTGGGTAAGGGTGTTTAAACAATGTGTAAAAGGCATCTTTGCTTGCTTGAAAAACCTGCTGTATATCCTTATACTTTTGACCATCCAGCTGCCTCTCCCAAGGTCCAGAGATAAATTAGGGTGTAAATACACTTGCAGAAGACAGCCTGGTGTTCCCCAATACTCTTGGCATGTACCAAGAGCAGTGCCCCATACTGACTGGCATGTTCTGACTTTGTGGGCTGAGGTCCTTGCACCTTTGCAAGGTCTGTGCAGCAGGCATTTTCAGATGTTCCTCAGCCAGCATCAGCCATTTCCCACACAGCTCACTGTGGGGGTCGGTGATGCC
>VZTI01004279.1:0-17703 GCA_013397865.1 Struthidea cinerea
CAGAGAGACAAAGAGACACCTACCTGGCCATTCCTTTTTCTTCTGTATGTGCCATCCAGCTCCTTGTACACCCTCAGCTGCTTTTCTTGTCAGTTACATTGGAAAAAGCTTCTTGCATAAGTAGCAATATTTAAGACTTAAGTAAAAAGATGATTGATCTGGCATATAGACAATTTAAAGGAATATAGGTTTTTTTTAGTCCTTCTTAAAACCAGAAATCTTACAATGGTTTCTTTTTCTTACTTTAAGTTATTTTCTGGCAAGGTCTTAGAATGTGAATCTTTAATTTTTTGGCTCTTCTTCAAGGTCATGCAATGTGTCTCTCTATTCTGTTCTTTCTCTGAGGTCTTTTTTTGTCTTTTTTTATCAGTGGTTTGCTTTACCACTGGTGAAGCACCATCAAGAATTACCTACTCTCCACTCTGGCAATGGTCTGGGCTTTCACTGAATGAGACACATTAGTGTTTGCTTAGTGAGTCCGAGGGGCACCAAGTGAGAGATCAGAACATAATCACTACGTCCTCAGAAGCCTGCTGGGAAGACAAAATCAGAAAGTATACACCAGTGTAAGAAGAGGAAGGATGCTGTAGATGGAAGGGTTTGTGATTAGTAATATGTGTATAAATGGCTAAAATGCTGTAAGAAGTAGGTGGGAAACAGGTAATGCAGAACCATCCCCAAGAACAGAGAGCTGGTATCAGTTTTGTCACTCGATGAATGGAAATTTGAATGAAAGAGATGCATGGTGTGGGGTGCCTTTAACAAGAATCTCATAACAGAAGACTAATACGTGTTTGCCATGTCCTGTGGCACGCCAGTGGATCCAGCTACATGTGCTGCAATATGAGGCAAATACCAGCAGAGGTCATGGAAGCAGGAATAAAGGCATGAAAAAGGCTAACGGACTAACAGAAAAGGAGTCTGTGGCGGGTAAAAGGTAAGGGCTGCAAAGCAAATCAGAGAGTCACAGAGAGCGCAGAGCACCAGGAAGAATTCATTAGCTCACAAACCTGTATAATATACTGCACTAATTGCAAACTTAATGAAAGTGTCACCTTCTCAGAGACAATCCAAGTAATAAATACAAGTTATAAGGTGCCTCAAACTCCAGTGCAAAATTATCTGCTAATAAGGTGTAACTAAATCATCTAGTGGATGAAAGAATAATTGGGAATATATTTCAAAAATTAAATTCAAAACCAAAGCACCATTCATCCCAATAAGAAATGACAGGTTTTTAATAAAGACCAAATTGATATTCAAGGAAAAGCACTTGATGAAGGTAAATTAAATTTGTTTATTCAGGCTTCTCTTTGTAAAGTTTCAACATCTATGTATGTAAAATTTTCATGATCATATACACTAAAATTGTTTTAATTTGGTTATTAACTTATTGAAATTACGTCTGGAGATTGTGAAGGTTAAGCTTAATTAGGAAGCAATTGCATTCTATTTAATTATCAGGAGAAACTTTCAGGAGTCTGATTTATGTAAATATATCCGACTGTATGCATCATGCCATTATTTTTGTAGGGCAAATAAAGATAGCTTAAGAAGAAGAGATTTCAAGTCTACTTGTTATTGTAAATAGTTTGACAGTGCTTTTACAAAAATGGTGGGTTTTTACTAAAAAAGTTCCTGGTTAGTAGAGCTCTAGCCAGGAAATAGCAATCAAAGAGGAAGAAGGAAAAGCTTACTCATACCTAGCTTTGTGGCCTCTCTTCCACCACATCAACAAAAACTATAAATCAGTGGAATGTTTTTAAATACCAAATACAATACAGGGCAATTCTCCTAAAAGCCTTTTACATTTTAAATGCTACTTCAATGATTTCTGTAAGATGAAGTCTAGCTCCTTTAGAGAAAAATCTTTAGTTTTTAATGAATTTGCTATTGATCAACCTGAAAGAATTGAGCAAAACATTTAAACAATGGTCTCTATGTTTTTAGGGCCACATCCCTCTATGCTTCTAGTTTGGGTAACATAATTTTCGGTCTTATTTACAAATGTACAAATTTTATTTTTGGAGATTGCTCATCACCTGAAAATGAGGACTTTGAGGTTTTGCCACATTTTAGCCTGTGTTTTAGTTGCTGACAAAAATAGTCCACTTTTTTCTTTTTTCAATAAGAAAAGCTAAAACATATGTATTTCTGGTGGAACTGAGGTTGTGAATATGAAATCTGAATCATTAGAAGGTCTTTGATTATACTATGATGAATTGGACTTGCTGTGTTTTGCTGACACTGCACAGGAAGAGAGGACCTAGCACTTCTTTTCTATACTCTTTTTTCAGTATAACTGGTCAGCCATAAATGAAAATATACCAGGACTGAAAAATGAGCAGTGAAAATGATCCCTTGATAGCTACTAAAAATTCGTCCTCTAGAATCTGTCTTGTTGTGATAAAGATGGCAGGAGCAGAATCAGTTGTAAGACCTTTCAGAAAAATGACAGATTTCAGAGATAAATTTGAATATCTGGAGGGTGGAGTAACTTTAAGTTAGAAAACTTAATTTCTAGCACTTCCTTTTCATTTCTGTATAGGCAGGATTGGAGTGATGGCAGCTGTCATCAGGCTTGCATAATATAAGTGGCAATATGATCTTAACAAAATTCGTATGTTCTGTGACTTCTAAGACTTCTGCTCGGGGAGTCTTTGATCCTAAGCTGTAATTGCAATTAATTACTTATAAAGCTATAAAATTTTAATTATTGCTTTTTAAAAAAAAATAATTCAGTGCTTTTATAAAGAGATTCAAGGCGATGTCTATCACAAGTTGCATAAAAATAATTCTGGGAGTTAACTATATGACTGGAAAAATAACCTATAAGATGTGCACTGATAAGATCCAAAATTAAACTTTACGTATTGCCCTGATCAAAAATGAAGCTTGTCAGCTATTTTAGAGACAAAGAAGTTGTCCATTAAAAGGGTGATAAATTTAGCAGTGATTGATAGAATAAATCACTTAGAGTAAGGGCAGCACCAAGAGTCTTTAGGGGCTTTGTCAGCTGCTCATGTTCTATGACCCTTTTTTTACTCTTGCTTCTGAAGCAAGTAATTCTTTATATCATGTATATCCATATCACCTGTATCAGAGACATTGTGAAGCAACCAGCTAATTCCACCTGAATGAATTTTTTTGTGAATACCTATGTTAGGAAAAACAATGAAGCATGAGAAATGCTGCCTGATAAACCTTGACATGAACAGTGATCACACTGCTTTGACTGGGATTACACGTGTGGACTTTTTGATGTGTGATCCAAGAGTGCATTCCCACTGCAGCATTAGTACAATTCAGTTTTGAAAAGACAGTTACTCAGAAGACAGGAATAATAGAAGCCCATAATTTTTCATGCCAGTGCTTACAGGACTACTGTGGCAGGACATCCTCCTCCCTCTCTCTCATGGCTGGGACATTTGGAAGAGATAACTCAGGCCAGATTAATAGCCCAGCAAGGGGTCAGAGAGCCCAGCAAGGGGTCACCTCCAGGCACCTGAGAGTCTAAAACTCCAGCCCCAAGTACACATTGTGGTATGAGAGCAGATGTGGAAAGAGCTAAAAGAAAATAAACATCGGTGACCAAAAGACATGGTTCTTATGTCCATAAAAGTCCACACGAATTATCGCAGAGGCAGGAGTCTCATACACACTCCTTGGGAACGTGTGAGAAGATTTCTCCCTGGAGCTTGGATGCAACTTCAGGTCACTTTCCCGTGAACTGAGAGAGGATTTTTCAATGTGTACTCCACCAAGATTGGATGGTAAGAAACATTGGATCCTAAGTTATACCATTTCTTAGCTAGCTGTAAATTTAATGGTACCTTTAACCCCACGTGTATAATACTAGTACTCCCCTTTTTGTCTTATTCCTATGTAGTAATAGTCTGTTTTAAGTCTTATGTCTGTTAGTTTTGTGTCTATTAATAAATAATTCATTCTATAATAGACTGAATCAGCCATTATTAAAGAACTTGCGAATAAGAGTGGATCCTGGGGTGCTGGCCACCTCAATAAAACTACTGCCTGCTGCCAGAGGCCTGGGCAAAAGGCAAGAGCTGATTTAAACCTATATCATCCATTCATAACAACTACACACTCAGAAGTCTGAGCAGTTAATGGTGTTTGATAGCAATGACACATTGTAGCACTGTTAGCATATGCCTTCTAGCTTTACCTATTTCAGGAACAAGTAATAAGTAGCTCAGGCCACTGTAACTTTGTTTTTTGACTGTATATTTCCTTGCATTTACAAGTAACTGGATGTTCTCTTCCACTGTGTCCTCAGGATATCTGCCTTTTCCCATGCTCCAGCAGTAGCTTATACATTGCTACGGGTTCCACGCTTAGCTTCCTACGGCCTGAATAATATTTAGACTGCTGCCCCTCTGTCTCTGCCTGTGTGTCTCCACTGGAGTGATGTGTGTGCCCCAAACAGAAGGGAACAAACAATATATGAGCAAAAATGGAAGTTTTCAGTTTTGAACAGGAGCAGATACCACAGAGGCAGGCAGTCATAAAGTGGGAGGCTAAACATCACCTCTGAGACATCACTGTTTTTTGTCATCTCTCAAGAAACCTCATAGAGGTCGCAGACAAATGCTCAACTGATTTCTTTGAAATAAACTGGGAGGTGGACATCTGGGGAGATGCCTAGAAATAAAAAATCTATTCAACAAATCTCTTTAAAAAAAAGTTTTGACCCAAAGTACATTTCACGTTCTAAAATATGTGGATGAAAAAAAAAAATNTGGACATCTGGGGAGATGCCTAGAAATAAAAAATCTATTCAACAAATCTCTTTAAAAAAAAGTTTTGACCCAAAGTACATTTCACGTTCTAAAATATGTGGAGCCTGTGACGGAACCTACTGAGACTTTGCAAAGATAGGAGATTTCCATCAAATCTTGTAATGTTTTGTGGATGTAAATTTGAACTGACAAACAATCGATTAAAACTTGGAATGTTGTGTCTCTCACTCAGAATAGGTGGAGTCAGATTAAGATTCAGCTTTGGTAGGTAACATTTATTAGTTCCGGGGGGACCTGTGAGTAGAAGCAGAAAAATAATTGGAATGGTGAAGAGAAGTTGCATCTATATAAAATGGAGGGTAAATTTTACAAAGTGTAGGTTTTAATTTTCTCCAAAGAGTTTCTGAGAACAATGTTTTTCATGGAAGCAGTTAAAAGGATATTTTTTCATTACTTGCTTGGGATTTCTTGGGGGGATGATGGCTAAAAATTCCCTATCAGTTTGTACTGCTTTGCACAAAGAATGTGAGCTCTCCTGCCTGCATGGTACTATACCCTCAGGGTAGGTTACTGCTTGTTATCTTATGAGGTGTATTCAACTCACTCTTTATATTAAGGTGGGAAAATAGATTAATTTTGAAGAAAGGACTGTTGTTAGCTTGGAATTTCCCCTGCCTTTCCAGTGCAACATTTAAAAATGGACCAAATTTTGTCTATGTTAGCCAAACCCTTTATTGCGTTAGTGACCCGAGTAGTTGGTGAGTTAGATGTTACTGGTGGAATGAGCTATCGGAAGAAGCTCAGAGTACTCCGTGACTTAAATTTAAACCATAAAAGCAAGTACAATAAATTAAAGCAAAAGAAAAAAGGTCTACATAAAAGTGGTATGTATAGCTTCACGTGGATATTCTTGGGGTTAAAAACCTCCACCTAAACAATATTCACATTACAATAATGTTTTTAAGGAGGTAAAAAAATAGGAATGACAAAAGTACAGAATGAGTCAGTGCTAGCCAATGGGAAAAGTGGAGGATCCACCCCAGAGGGGAATGAAATTGGTTATGACTCAAGTGTCTGATATACTGAGCTTCTATTTAAGCTCTGATTTTAATAGGGAAAACAATGACAAGAAGTTGAGCATTTAGGCTGCAGTCCGAAACCTACTGACCTTGACAAAATTATGCTTATTAATTTGAATGCATCCTGAATTATACTCGTGATAAATAAACATAAGGACCTAAAAAAAGAAGTGTGTATGAAATGTAGCCTGTCAGCCTGGTGATATGCAAGTGAAGAGGACAGGACCTAGTTTATCAACTCACCATCTCTCTTTGTCACCCATTTACTATTTAGATCCGTAGTTACCAGATATAATGAAGCAAATTTGTGCTTGACAAATGAATATTGATGAGGAAATGACTCATGGTTTTTAACAATTTATAATAAAGAGCATAGAGAAGGGTGCCTGATTTCATTAAGGTATTACACAACCCTATACCATGGAATTCCTGATGATAAACTTCTTAGACATAGAGGAAAACCACCACCTGCTCTTGAGAGCTTCTAGTGCTTCTAGTGGGTTTCTCCCTGTATTTTGACTAAAGTCTAAACTCTAAAATTTAGTTTTTTCACAGTTATCTGTTTTTCAGCTTTGCACAACTTCTGCTTGAAGAAAATAAAACAGAAGAATTAAACGTTATATTTGAATTTAATAACAATGATGCTTTTCTTTTTGTTGCTTTAAAGGCAAGTTGTGTAGAAATCCTTTCTGCGACCTGAACACAGTAGGTGGTGAACAAACTCTCCACGTCAAAACCTCACCCTCTTTACACAGAAACTCCAGCCTCTCTTTCAGATGCAAATGCTGTAACCAGTGAAGGGCACTGAATTTTCTTGTAGTGATTTATGACAAAATATGCCTATTAACCTTTGGGGAATGAGGAACAGTGAGAAACTTGTCATGAAATAAAAGGGATAGCTGTGTAGCTTTTGGGGTTTGGGTGTTTTTCCCCCAGTTACAATTAAAATTATGCTTGCTATAATAGTAACACTGGTGGTGTTTGCAGTAACCTGGTACAGATACTTTTTTCTTACTGATCCTCTTTTTTTCCTTTCTCAGCAAACTGATTTTAAACTGACTTTGCTAAACAAGCTATAGCTTAACAAATTCTTTAACCAGCAAAAAGGAAGGGAAAATGAAATTATTTCTTATAGAATCAGAGTATACCCCTGAATCTGTTTGCCTTAATCCATGACTATGAAAATATTATTCCTGTTATTGACCATTAACTCAAATTTATAGGGAAAACCCCTGCAAGTGAACACTCGTCCATGAAGCAGGCTATTCCCTACCTGGCTCACAGTCAGACACAACTTGAAAAAAGGCTGCTTTAACTTGGCCCCCTGCCAAACCTCTTGCTTTATCAACCATTGTAAGATATATCTTCAAAGCATATTTAGTTTGCAAAGGAAACTGGTGTTGAATCTCTCTCTGTGGGCATTTTAAACCCATTGTTTTGTTCTGTGTGCTAATGTTTTCTATTGGTTGTGACAATCATTAATGTTCTATGAAGTGCTGCATTTATTTGCTTAATGCTGTTCCAAAGTCTTTTCTAAACAGCCCTGAACCAAGCATGGCTGGCTGCCTGGAATGCCGACAAATATCAGTGTTCATGGGTGGTCAACAGAGCAATGAGCTATGCACCACCCTGTGTAGAACATACTGTATTTTTGAAAGGCCTAAGAGCAAATGTATTTCTCTTTCATATGTTCCAGAATGCGAATGAGGTTTTTTAGCCGGCAATAGCAGAAATAGATTAATTGGTATGGCAAATACAAGCTACCTTTTGCCTCAGCTTTGGGCAGGGGCAGAGCAGAACACAATGACTTGTTTTTTGACAGAAAACTCCTTTTGAACCTCATAAATTAGTCAGTCAGTTAAGGCTCACTGATAATGCACCAGAATATACAGGGGGTCTTGTTGTATGCACTACAGCACCCATGACTCAACCTGGAAATGGGGTAAACTGCTACTTCACCATTTATATGAAATTCTTCTTCTTTGCTCATGTGAATGTATTTCTTTGCTTTTTTGTTGGTTTGTTTGACTGTTTTTACAGTTGCAGCTCCAATTTGTATTTTACTGGGTAGTGATGGTGACTAATAGCTATTTCGTTAATATATTCGTTTCATGAATTTTCAGAAGTACCTGGCACTAAAAATGGGTAATGAAGTACACAGTTTAAACTGATAATATCCTCTGAGATAGTTAGTCACAGGAATTTCCTGATTTATCCTGATCGACTTGTTGCTTAAAAGCTGGAAATTAATGCAAAATATCTATCTAAAGATTTTTTGGGAAGAAAAAAAGAAGAAAAAAGAGCTAAAAAGAAATGAAAAAAGAATCAAATTTGATGAGTTGGTATAGTTGGCATATACTGAAGCTTTGAGATCAGAATGGTTTGGTTTGCAAGGGACCTTTAGGGTGGCCTAGTTCCAAATCCTCTGCTGTGGGCTGGGACACATTTCACTAGATCAGGTTGCTCCAAGCCCTGTCCATGAAAACTTCCAGGATCTCAGTTTCAATCAACCAGGCACCAGAGCTCAGTGCAGCTTAGAGCAGTCTTCTCCTTGAGAGTAGATCTTCCTAAAAAGCCAGAGGAAGTAGCAAAAGGCACTGGCATGATCAGGTCAGAAGCCAACTTTATCCATCAAGCAGTGATGCAGTAAAGCCCTGGGTTTGCCAGGGATGGAGGCCACTGAGCTGCACTCAGGGTTATTGGCTCAGGCTCAGAACCATGTGAGTGGGAGTACCATGGCCCTTCACATACTAAATTCCCTGACCTCTCAAAATGTCCAACTTTAAACTAGCTTGCAGCATGTAATTTTTTTAAAAAGAACGGTTTATCGCTATTATTATTATTTTTAGAAACACTGTATTAACTTTGCTGCAGGCAATAGGTAGCAGGATAACAGCAGTGTGACTCAAGACAGGATTGTTAGCAGTCAGTTAATGATTGCTGTTAGCATTCTGCTGGAATAAATGATTACTGCCAAGAGACAGCTATACTGCAAGCTCTTCAGCTGTTCTGGTTCCGTGTTACTGCTTAGAGTTGAAGACCCTTCCAAAATCCTGCATTCACTCTTCCAGAAGAGTTATCAGAATATGAGATTTCTACTCTTCTTGGGGAGTGAAGGGGTGGGGGAGGAAATAAGTCTAATGTTTGGCATAAGGAAAAAGCTGTAGTAACTTCAGCAGCCTGAGAAACAGTCCATGCTCTAGATTGTTGCATTGTAAAGCTGCTATCACTTATATGTTGATTAGAGGAGAAAAAGATGGTGAGAGGTTAAATGAGAGACATGTTTGCTTGTGAATTTTTGAATGTGATACCAAATGCAATTGGCCACCTACAGACAGAATTCATTAATACAGAGTTTTATTTAATTTTGGAACAGCAGGAATTTACTGAACACAACTAGAGAAAAAAATTCAGTCCATTTAACTCCTTTCACAGAAAATCTTTCTTTCAAAAGCTGCTCTGAATTTAGGAAAAATGTACGTCTCATAGTCATAGGAAGGTGGCCTATTTCTAACAAAAAAATACAAAACAATAAATCAAATCATACTATCATGAAGCTAGAGAGCCACTTTGTGTTGTCTCATTTATTGGGAACGACGACTTTTAAAGATTCTAGTGAACACACAAAATGTAATCACGTGGCTCTTTCAGCTTTAATCATGCAGGTAGAATGCACAGTCCTTTACAAACTGAATTCTGGCCTCTCAAAATGTGCACCTTTAGCTTAGCTTCCAGGGTAGGATATAAGAAAAGGAAAGGTTGGACAAGGGCAGTGGCTATTGAGAGTGGCAGTCTGCTAGAGCGGGGAGGATGGTTTTCCATGGAGAATGAACCTGACTTTTCCAACAGTGTCACCTGCCCAAACAGTGTCCAGCTTCTGCCCATGTCCTGGTGCTGCAGGACAGAGCCAGACCCAGAGCTTCGTCCCAGGGCTGGAGGGTTGGCTGCTGCCAGCAGCTGCCCATGTGGCATCAGGAGCAATGAGATTCTCCTCGCAGCTGCAGGAGGAACAAGGAGCAATGCACTGCTGAAAGCTCTTGATCTGTAACCATTCACAGTCGTGGTCCTGCTTCTTCTGCTGTCTCTGAGCAGGCTGTGATCAAAAAACATCAGATGTGCAGAGCCCTGGGAAGAACTGCAAGTAGACTTGGAATGAGAGTGTACTTGGAAGATTATTTCAGGCTTGCAGGAGGCAAGATAGGAGAGACTAATGCAGGAAGTCTTTAATAATGCAATATATAAAAACTTCAATATATGTTTTTTTCTGACAAGAATCTGTCAAATTTGAGGATTTACCATTACCTCTAAGTGGCATAATTATTCTTTTGAACTCTGGAAGAAAATAACTGTTAAATGGTGTACACAAAAAAGTAACTGTCTGGGTACATGCTCATTTGAACTTCCTTACAAAATAAAATTATCCGTGTTACAGCTGTTGGTTTCACTGATATTTCCCATATTAATTTCCTGGTATTTGTCATAAAAGGAGTTTCCTTTATTTGAGCTTATAATTCTTTTCCAGCCAAAATGCCTTTTTTTTTTTTTTAACAATACAATGAGTGTGCTTTTAAAGAATGTTAATGTATACGGCTTCTTTCTGAAGCTCTACAAGTATGGGAAGGCTGAACTTTTAGCTCTCATCTTATGCCAGCTCAAAATCAGGTACAATATCTAGAAGACAAGGTAATGGTTCAAAGGCCTTTGTGAATGTACAAAATGTGTTACACAGTTTGTCTTTTTTCAGAAAGATACTTGCCAGTTATTCAGATTTAATTTTAGACCATCAGAAACAACCCTTTTTCTTATCCTAATAGTTAAAGAAACCCCTAATGCAACCTATATTGGTGCGCTCTTCAATAGGTTTTGAACCCAGCAACTGATATGCTGAGTATGTCCTAAGTTTATAGGCAAGTGCTGCGGAAAAGAGCTACAGAATGGAAATGAGGAAAGGGTCAGAGTGAACACTGGAACACTGCTTTATAGAGTCAACTATAGGCAGAAAATTTTTTTGCATCCTGAAGGCAAAACATCATGTTTGCAATGCCTCAGGGACAGGAACTAAAACAATGCACTCAAAAGTAAGATCATGAATAGAGTAAGGACTGTGCAGATCCTGGCAGTTTTATTAAACTATTCAAATTCAAAAGCACGAGGCCAGATTCTTGACTCAATGGAATGACTCTGTCAGGAAAGGTATTCGACTGAAGCTTGGATACCTGTGTTGCCTTTGAGAAGGGAGCCACGCACTTGCATTGAACACTGTTTCGGAGGATCATAACAGTCTTTACTTTGCTCTAACAATGACAGACACTTCTTTCAATATTTATTGTTTCCACTGCTTATTGCTGTTGTTTACCTCTGGCTGGTTGCTGCCTCCTAAACTGGCAAAAGTTGCTCAGTGTCTATAAATAGCTGTTTTTCATTGGAAAAAAATCAGGTCCTGAAAGCAGTCATCTTCTGATGAGTGTTTTAAGTGGCAATCTGAGATCACGTATCATTACCTGCTGGTCAGAGATTTTTTGTACTTTGTGATTCACAGTCTTAAGTAATAGTATTTCAATCAATAGATATTTGAAAACATCTTCATCTTTCATAAAGAAAAAATTTAGCCCCATGAAAATGCCTTTAAATAGGCAAATTTAAATACCTTCTGGCCTATTATTCAGTGCACATTGCACAATAATATATTACAAAGTAGTTAATGGTACATTCTTGTATTTGAACTCATGAAAAAGGACTTTAATAATTGACCAGACTTCTTTTCTTCCTACAGTATTTCAGCATATTCTTTTAACAAATATCCATTATCTTTATTTTTTACTTTAGAAATACTGTAGGCTGGATTGTAAAGTTAAATCACAGGCAGCTCAGTTTGTACTCTTGAGATGTACTGTAACAGCCTTGAATCAGTATTGACTTCATTTCTCACTGTCTCATTGAAAAATGCATACTTTTGATGTCTTGGTTAATTCTGAAGAGTCCTAAGAATGGAGAAGAGAGGAGGGATAGCTCCTATTTCTGAGCCATAATTTCTTCCCTATGAGGCAAAACTTCATTACATTTGTTCCTCTCCTTTCACTCGAACCTTGACCTTTTCAACTAAGTATTTAATTCAGGATATTAATAATCTCACTATGTTCGCAGTTTATGACCTTTTTGTACAGTTTGTTACACAACTTAAGGAAAATTGACTTAAGGCTTTCTGAATACATAGTCCTCTGTGCAGGAGCCTACAGTTTCTTGAGGAAGCACTCTGATATTCTGTGACAATTCCCTTCTACTGAACAAATTTGCAACTAGACCTTTCAACTCCTTTGTCTGTTCTTGCTCCCAAAGAAATTTGGATTTTCAGATGGAGGACTGGTGGCTTAACTTTACAGCTGCATGTTTTTTATCCCTGGAGGCTCTTCAAAGAGCCAATAATGCATAGAAAACTTTGTGAGCAGGAAAGTGCGTTTAGGAATAGGGATTTTTAAAAATTATTACTTGATTTCTGAAGACCAACTGGATCTTCTGTTTTGAAGATGTCCACAAGTTGCAATCTTTATTTGCTTTTAATGCCTGCGATATTTGCAAATATTTCAGCTGTTTTATGATGCAGTGACTGAAAAATGGGCATTCACTGGCTCCCAGTGTTCACAGCTTCAGGTGCACCTGAACCAGGTATACTCATATCTGCCTGCCAATTGTGAATATTTGAATAAGGGGATGAAAAGAAATTAGGTGCCCAAAACTCCTTCTTTCAATATAAACTGCTGTTCCTGGTTTCCAGCATTATCTTTCCTTTCAGGTAATTCCTAGGATATGTTTATGACCTTGTACAATTTGTCCTTAATTGCCTTTTATTCCCGTCTTGATTGCTAAAAATTGTTGCCTAGGGAATTTTTTATTATTTTTGTTTTTTCATGATAAAAATAATAGAAAACCCCCAGAAAACCACAGTTCAGGTGGGCATGAAAAACATACTGTGCATTCTTAATGCTTGGAGAAATTTTCTGTTGGAATCCAAGTGTCCATTTGTATGTGGGGTCTGACCAAGCTGGCATTGGCATTACTGGATGCAGTGGTTGAGTAATCAATTTTACTTGTGATACAAACCCAGAAGTATGCTAAGATCATACTTATGATGATGAATAGCAAAGCATAACTGATGAACTAGCATATTTACTTCATCACTGTAAAAGGCATTTTAGAAAGCTTGCCAATTTACATTTGCACTGTTACAAAAATCTCATAGTTCTTTGATTTGAGATAGGCTATACCATCATGTCCTCTCAAATTTTGTTTCCTGGTCTGTAACCTTTATGGTTGCTCGTTACATGTGGTGAAATAAGACATTTGACATAAAGGGCAGCCCAAAACTGATTGAATTTGACCTTATAAATTAATAAATAGTATATGGATGACAACATGACATCTGTGTGAAATTGTATTGCCAATTAAAAGGTTGACTGTATTTTTTTATTTATATGCTTTCTATCATTTTTTGGTAGACAGATTTTATTTTTTGTCTGGAAGTTCTTAGAGAATAGGGTGAAGTCTGCTTGCAGATAAGGTGGAACACAAGTTAGAATGGCTACTGACTCACCTAAATAGTCAAATGCTGATGTAAAATTGATAGTACTTTCTAAAATGTAAACTTTGTATTGACGAGAAAATGTACCAGCAGGAACTGTGCTGTCCTGGTGTGGACAGCATAATTTGTGAGTGACACTTCTCTGCTTTCTCCTGTGCATATCATGAAATAATTTGTAAGAAGTCCCACAGCTTGTCTGTACATGGTTCACAGATATATATGGGTAGATGACGTAAAAAAGTATAAACCAAAATATTCTAAAACATTTATCAGTTTTAAACAAGGAGATTTTTTTTTTTTAAATTCAAGATGAATTACAGTGGGAAGGAAGCCTTCAACATTTTTATAAAACATTTCCTCTTAACAATCATCTCGGACACAAACTTACTACAAGGAATATTCCATTAAGCAGACCAGCTGTAAGCTCCAGAGTGACATTTCTATAGTGACAAAGTTCAGTTCCATTACTGAGAAAATGAGAACTTGGCTCTGCAATCAAAACAAAATGTGCTGACTGTAGCACTGGCCCCCAGATTTAGTTAAAGACTTTTAAAGAAAGTAAGTTAAGTTTTTAAGTAGTTTTCTTGGGTACTAGTATAAGGTATGCCCACGTTTCAAATTATACGACTACATTTTATTTCTCAGGTGTGAATGTTTTTTAATTTTAATTTGATTGGGAAGTGTTTGAATTTAACCTGCTTAAAACAGAGATGAGTCTTACAAGTGAGACTTACAGTGAGGTTACTTTCCAATTTGTGATGTCTATGGACACTGCACGAGGCATAGATTTAGACCAACTCCATTCCATCTGTACCATCACAGGATAAAGAATGATGGATGTATAAGCTAAATGAGAAATGACATAAACATCATCTTTTAAGTTGTGTTCATGTAAGGTGCTAGAGAAGAGAGTGAAGCCTTTGTTTCCTTCATAGAAGATTAAAAGAAAAATAAAGCCTTAAAGCTTGTGATGACAAAAATAAACTACACCACTCTATAAGGCAGCTGAGTAAGAAAAGGTACATGTGATCTGGTAGTGAGAGCAGTTCTCTTAGGGAGTTAATTATACACATGCATAGACAGATCCTTGCTCTTACAAAGAGGAACTGTATTTTATTTTAAAAATATTATTATCTTATATTTGTCTTGAAAAAATTTCTAAAAATTCTTTACAGAAGTAATGGTCTGGGACATAAATGGCTGCTAACTGCACAGTAGAGTTTTCATGTGACAGATATATTGCAAAATAGGCACGGTCCTGACCAAGCAGGATTTATGAGTCTGAAGGTCAGTAAATGTTAATAGTTTCTCTCACATTTGAAGTTTATTGTGCTTATCTAAATTGCTCTGACTTCCACGTGGATTATAAGTGGTAGTGTAGAAATGTTCTCACAAATTTTAATGCACATTACTTCTTAAGTTATTTTAGTGTTGTTAATAGAGGTGTAAAGCTATTACAAGATCAGTATTGAAGAATCCAGAATTTCCTTCCTCATGAGTCCTAATACAGATTAAGAAGTTACTCTTTTTACAAACAGCAGGAAAACCAGGAGGGTCAAACATGCATTGATTAGTTTGAGCATGTTTTATAATGTGTTTAGAATTGATAGCCTTGTTGGCAACCAGGTTTTCCCCTGGCAACCACAGCCTCTAGTTCAGCTTCCCCAAGCAGTTTAGCTAAAGAAAACCAACATCAAATAACTTATCTGACCGATTGATCTAAATGTGAATTTGCATATGCTTCTAAAAGGACCTGCAAGTGGCTGTTTCTGT
Source organism: Struthidea cinerea (assembly GCA_013397865.1). Classification (NCBI taxonomy): domain Eukaryota; kingdom Metazoa; phylum Chordata; class Aves; order Passeriformes; family Corcoracidae; genus Struthidea; species Struthidea cinerea. Next base: position 15,189 of record VZTI01004279.1, read on the forward strand.
AAGCATGAAGCACCCAGATATTCTCAGAACATCACTGGTATCTGAGGATGGCAACTAATTTGCATATTGTTAAACCATGAGATATTTTCCATCCCCATAAAATTAATCTGGCATGTCCAGATATTATCTGCTCAACTTCACAGTGGCTTTGTTACGCACCCTCAGAAAGCAGCTAAAGAAGTGTAGGAGACTCTGCTTTGCTTCTTTTGGCAAATTACTTCGTCTGCTGAAACTGTGTTCTGGCACCACTGCCCCTTATGGATCAGAAACAGTGTGGATTATTGTACTGGCTTTGGCTGGGATGGAGTTAATTTTAACTGTGTTTTGGATTTGTGCTGAAAACAATGTTGCTAGCACAGGGATGTTTTAGATCCTGCTGAGCAGTGCTTGCACAGCATCAGGGCTTCTTCTCCTCTTCACCCACTGAGTTTTTTCACTTTTACACTTCCAGTTGTCCCTCCTGTCCCACTGCAAGAGGGTGAATGAGTGGCTGTGTGGTCGTTGGTTGCTGGCTGGGGTTCAACTGTAATTATGCAGGGAGCTGCACTGTGCAGGCCTTCCTTGGAATCCTGAGAGCTTTTCTGTGTCCTTCTTCTGGCAGTGACCAGAGGAGCTATGATGACATTCAGTCTGGCAACAGGCACGTCATGCTGCAGCTTTTGGCAGCCAAATCTGCTTAGACTTTCAGAGAGTCCCACTGTATTTAACTTAGACACCTGATAACAGAATCCAAACTTCTCAGGTGTAACCTAGCAGTCTGGTAAGCATAGAACACAGTGACCTTTTTCCATTTGCAACATAGAAGAGGATGAATTTAAAGACAGAAGATGTTTTATGATTGTGAAAAATAATGAAGCTTAACATCAGGTCATACAGAAAAAGTGTCAGTCCTCCTGTAACTGCTCCAATATTTTTTACAAACAGGACAAGCAGGGGAGATATTAAAATACATGTGTTATTCTGCTAGATCTAGTAATGGCCCAGTGTCTAATAGTGCCTCAGTTACGCCACTGGGATGGCAACAGAGCTGTTTCCTATTATGCATCATCTAAAGAAAAACAAGCAAGGACTTCTGTACTTGTACTTGATATTGCTTTTATAAAGACAGGAAATAGATTCCTTTCATTTAGAAAAAGACTCCAAGACTCCAGATATTCAGCCAGTTATACAGATCAAATATTTAATTAAATAAATCATGTTGAATAAGCAGCATAAAACCCAACAAATTATACATCTTCACAAAGGATGCTATTGCACAGCAGTCCAGAAACACCCTTACACTACTAGTGTAAAGTAAGAATCAAGTCATCACCTGGAACCAGCAGGGCTGCTGTTGCCTCATGTGACTTAGCTCATATCTGGCTCATTTTCTGACTACATTCTACTCCTAAAATGGTCAAAGACAGCTTCAAGGAGTAAGCCGTAGAGCAATATTTGTTTGTAAAAAGTGTCTTTCAGAGGAAGGTTGTCTGTTATCTCAGAGGTTGAGGGGATTTTAGTGTTTAGTCTCAGATTTTTATTCACAATAAAACAGATTTCAGACTTCTTTAGCTGACTTAAGTGCAAACTGTGTGGAAATTTACACAGAATAATGAAATCAGAATGGCTGGAGCTACATGCCGTTTTAACAATGTTAACATTTTTAACAGTGTTTTCAACAAAAATAAACATTGGATCCTACCCAATATAGGGTAGATAGCTCTTTATTCAAAACTTTTTCTTGCTTCTTTTCTTATTTTATGAGAGATTGGTACCGCATAGGTTCAACAAAATACAATAATTAAGGCTTGTGATCCATAAACTTCAAGACAATTGTAATTTGAATTTTACTGATCTGTTTTCCAAGCACAATATTTCTTTGTGTGACAGAACAGTTGTTTGTCTGTTCCTAGTTAGCAATATGAAAAATCTGCTTCTACTCACAATTACAGTCTGAGTTGCTGGTCTGGTTATGGAGCAGGAACCCTTGATTTGTCATGCGATAAAAGCTGCAGCTCAGTAATGAAGTTGAGGAAAAAAAGGGGAAAAGCAGAAGAATATTTGTACAACTAGAGTTCAACCTTTACTAGTTATTAAAGCAGTAATAATTATATATTTATATTTTGTCTTGGTTTAAAAGACAGGTGTCTGTGAAGGAAGGCAGGAGCCTCCCCTGAAATGGAAAATGTAACCCCCTTCCCTCCGAATTATTGTAATTTTTGAATTAAGGGACTTTCAGGCAAAGATATGAGGGGTAGGAATAACAGTTCTTTACTAATATATATATATGTATAACAAGACAAAAGAACAACAATAACTGTGGCAGTGACAGCAAACAGCACCACAAACCCAGTGCCGGCCTCTCTCGGCTGTCGGGCCCTTTCCCCGTGGGTGCAGTTCCGCTCACAGCCGGCAGGGGCGCTGGCGGCTCCCGGTGAGCGGGGCGGGTGCGATGGTTCCCCCGCGGCTGCAGGGGGCGCTCCGGAGCACGTGGCACGGGGAGCACGCGGTGATGGCGGCTCGGCCGAGCCGGGAA
>VZTI01004279.1:17950-54022 GCA_013397865.1 Struthidea cinerea
GGCTCCCCGGACCCCTCCCCCTGTGGCCAGTGCCTTTGTTTCTCCCAAGGACCCAGCAATTTGTTGCTGTGGTAACATGCATGGGAGAAGAAAAATTCCCCAGAAGGTGAACTCCCAAAACCCCAACATATTTTTGAAAGAACTGTGCTTTTTCCCAGCATTCAGCAAATACTTTTTCCACTCTTCAGTAAAGCAGAGAGGAAGAAACACAGGTAGAAAGAGTGAACTGGAAGTGATGGTACTGAGGAAGGATAAAGTTCCATAGACTACGATAATAAAAATAAAATTAAATAAATACTTTTCTAATATTATTTTCCCAAATGACACAGAAAAAACTACAGGATTTTTAGCAATGGAGTAGTGCTTATTGAGTTACATGGGCTAGATCATTGCGAGGCAGCTCAGAAGTAAACACATGCACAAAAAATATCCCAGGAGTCTTGATGTGAAGTGAATGCATAATATTAAGTAGATTTGGACGAAATCTGCTTATATGTAAGAAGCGCTAATCCATTATAAGTTTTCTATCCTAATTTTTATTAAATACAGGACAGTACATGAAAACACCAGAGTATTATGGTTTGATCTGATCAAAATGTCATAAAAAGCTACAGAAAAATATTTTTACATCCTAATTTTTTTGCATTCCATATCTTGTAACTAAAGGCTTATTGTGTTTTGGATCCTGCAGACATTATTTAGGGCAGTTTTTTCCTCTAAGTCCTTAATACCAGCATGAATCTATTTAACTTTAAAATAGTTCCAGAGAACATGCATTTTAGGAAGATAATAATATCTAGACATGCCAGATACTTTAATGTTGTTATAAAATATTATTCGATAATTTTATGATCTTTTAAGGTTTATGGTAATACTGCTCTGTCAGGACCCTCTTGTGTACAAAGGAAATTAAAAACTTAGCAACTTCTCATCAGAGTAAATATTTGGTGAGTGAAGAGGTTGCCTGTATTATTTTCATAATGGATATCAGTAACAGAGGCAAAGCCCAGAATTTTCATATCACAGCACTGAATATTATTCCCAAGCATACACAGAGACTCATTTCTTCCTCATTTTCAAAACCTGAGCTGAGTCATAAACCACAGAGCGTAAGGAAAGCAGTCAAGTGAAGAGAATAAATAGGACACAATGAGTCTGTGGGGCTGCTATACAGCTGGAGCTCAAGTGGAAGTAAGTTTCTGAGAACACAAACAAAAAACCAAAACCCCAAACTGCCTCCTAAAGTGGGTACTGAGAGGGATTGGAATCTCTTACTAACATATATAGATAAGAGAAATAAGAAATGTTGTTGTTTAGAAGTAACACCATGCTGCTTCTGCAAGCTAAGATAGAAATCAGATCTGTGAGCATCCATAGGCAAGAAAACACACGTAAGTCAGTTGTTCTGGTGGGAAGCTGTTTCACTACAGCAAAAGCACAAGACCCAGCAGCTATGAATAACAGGAAGAAGGGGATTAAATCATATTACATGTTATAATAATGCAACTCTATCTGGAATTAGGGATTATACTGCTGTTATTATCTCAGTTAGGAAAAAATAAAAATACATTATTAACTGGAATAGTTACACTAGCAGAAAAGTTAGCAACTTTCCAGGGAGCTCCTATTTTTTAATGTTTTGGGGTTTTTTTTCCTACTTGGGTCTATTCCAGTGACAGTGGTGTATATTATAAATACTTTATTTTGTTTTATTTCATTTCATTAGGTTGTTTTATAGAAAAGACAGATATTTTTATATAGGCCCTCGTGAAGTAATTTCCTCAAATTCTTCAAATACCCAGGTTAGGAACCTCCATTGTAGTGCAATATTTGGAGATGAAAAATGACTGGAAAACTTGTTTTTGTCATTGGGCTGAAGGTACCAGAGCAGGGGTGTGAAGGAAGAACTGAGTAAGCCACCCTAGCCCTGTCAGGTATATATTATAAATAAATATTAACAAACAAACTGTTGGATTTTAACCATTTTGTATTCCTGAATAAGAACAACTGAAAACTCTTGAAAGAGAAACAAACCCAGAAATGCTTTCTCATATTTTAAATTTTTACATGCTGTTTTTTTTTCTGTTAACTTTTCTGTAATATTCAAGATAAGAAACTTACTGTATTCTCGTTAAATTAAAAGGCTAAGCCAAAAGTCCACAGAAATGCATTTGCAATTGAAATGTAATTTGCAGCAAAGAGAATGCTCTCACTTGAAGCAGTATTGGTTATTTATATGAATCACCTTATCAGAAATTTAAAAAAAATTACATTGCATTACTTAGTTTATTAACACCTCATACATATTTTGAACATGAAGCACTTGTGATAACTACTCCAAGTGATATTCAGAATTGTCTGCTAAGGGATAGGATTGAACATTTCAATTGATAAAGGGAACCACAGGCAGCCTGAGAATGAAAAGAGGAAAAAGTAACTGACTATATAGTTCAAAACAGCTCTGCATCAATGGATGCAGATTCTGCATCACTGCCAATCTTTAGGAAAAATTAGATAAAAAATTCGTGGGAATATGTAGCTAGGCATATCTGAACCTGATTTGAGGCAGGAGAATAGACCATTTAACTTAAAGGAATACCTTCTTCCCTACATTTTTTATTTTGTTATGACTCTAACGTTGATTTGTTTGTTGTTGTCTTTGTTTTGGTTAGCCCGAATGACAAGAAAGACATTGGAACATTTTCTACTTTGCTCTGCTTTATGCTTAATCTAAACAATAAAATGCTTTTTCTGTTCATGAAAGGAGTCATATTTCTGTTCAAATTTACCAGAGGCTTGGTATCTGTCAGTAGAAGTGCTCTAATATCAAACTATAACTTTACAAAAAGAGTTATGAAAATATGTGTTTGTTCAAACAATAAAGTGTTTAAACGCCTGCCATTGAGCAGGTTCTATATTGTACGAAGATGTAGATGGTTTGAAAAGAGACAAATAGCATTCCCAAAGATGCTCTTTCTATGAAATAGATAGGGATATTTATGAGACAATGGGAAAAAAGACGCTTAGGCCTTCTTACCGATCTGTCTGTTGCCAGTAAGTGCATTTCAGTGCTAACACAACTGCTCTGCAGTTGGCAGCTGACTCTGTCTGTCCATACCCTGTACCAGCTGCGGTCACCTTGGCACGAGGTGGGGAGATGTGTGAGTGCGCTGGCAGAAAGCTTTCTTTTACGGTAATGAAGTGTAACAGCTTGGGAAAATGCCTTTCTGAGGAGTTGTCTGGACTGAAAACAAGTCAGGCACATCAAAGGACATAAATCCCTGACAAGGGGCTTGAAAAATAGGTCTGGGCACACAGAGGAACAAGAGCCTGGCAAACATAGAAGGGAATAAAAGTCTATAGTATAATGACCAAAAAAATGTTTGAGAATGGACACCTCTTTCTACAATCTGGTACCACTTTACTGAATGCTTCTCTTGGAGGGGTTGCAGTCAACCATTCAGGTATTTTCTGTCAACAATTCCTCCTACACAGCTGCCACTTTATTTATTTCTGGTTTGAGTAAAATTCTTAAAAAATACCTTTTGAGAATTAGATTGAGTTGTATAGTTTGTCACCTTCAAGAGAATAAAATCTTTTCATGTGTCAGGAAAAGTAATAAAGGATAAAGGGTTGAATTTGGAAGGCTGGCATATTTTTATTTGTTTTCTTAGGAGACTTAAAAACCAGAGCAGATATAAGTGGGCAAGGAAACAGGTAGGAAGAGGTCCGGAGCAGCAAAGTATACTTTTTGAGAAGTAAAATAATCAGAGGTTTGGTTGAGTTGAATTTAGTATAGTTTTTTGAGTAATGTCACAGCATTTTTGTCTATGAAAGCAGAAATAAGAAGCAATGCTTGAATTGAAGATACTCCAACTATAGCAGTGCAATGAGGAAGACATCTAAATATGCCTCCTTCCTCAAAGTCAAGCTTTAGGCATGATGTACTCCACATGACCTGGTTTTAAATCTGTTTCATTTGCTTGTGCTAGCTCTGGAGAATTTGAAAAACAAGTTAGAAAATTGACTTGCTATGTTTTGCAGTTGTTCTGACTGTGGAGAAGCAAACAGGAAAACTCTCTTTGCTAGTCCACTGTATTTTTCTTCAGCTTCCATTTAGATCTACAAGCCCTTTTTTGTCAGCAGTGTGCAGTGTTTAGTTTGTTTGTGCTGATGTTTAAGGGCATTGTACTTTGTTTAAGCAACACAACTTGGACCCAATCTTCTGGCATTTAAAAACTCTTCTCATTAAATATCCTCACTGCTTCTTTTCTTTTCCCCCAAAATCACACCCTAATCTTTTAATACAATTGTTTTTCAGCCATATCCATTGCATTATAAAAGTATTTTAGGCAACTTTCCAGAGACCTTTTAGGTTTATTGGCAGTGCTTATTAGTCATAATTTCTCCAGCAGGTCCCTTTCTTCTGTCCTGCCTCAGTAATAATATTTAATACCTAACTGGTACTGGGCACTTGGCCCAAAACTGGTTTTGGTCACTTCTAGTGACCTGAATTTCAAATCTGAAGGCAATAGAAGGTGTGGTGCTCAGAAGCTATGAAAAAAAAATGAAGACAAAATTAGGTAACATGAACACTGTTGTCTTGGTCTTTCAGTTGCAAAAAGAATTTCAGTTTTGCCTCTGAAGAACACTGCAGTGACTGATCTTTCTGGCTGTGGTCTGTTTTGCAGTGCAGGTTCCAGGCAGGACCAGCAGAGCTGTCAATACTCTCCTGCCTTTTCTATGTCACTGACAGCCCAGGAACTTGTGATTTTCAGTTCCTCTCTAATGGATTCATACACACTTAATTACAAAGGGCCATTTTCCTGGATTACAGCCAGAGTGTAAAGCTTTCTGCAAATCACTTTTCTACAAGTATCTGAACTTCTTGCTCCCCAAAGGTGAGGACTGTGAAGTTTGCTGTTCATCCACAGAGCAGACTGGTGGCAGTGCCAATTTCTATAGGACCAGCTTACATGTGGAAGATCAGTCCTTTGGAGGGAAACATTAATTAATTGTCTTATGCTTTTGAGTCCTACTTTTTCTAATGATGGTGCTGTTTTAGTCTCACTGCAAATTCAAATTAAGCTTCTGCCTGCAGCAGCACTTACCAGGTGTCTCCCTCCATTATCTTTCAGACATTCAGGAGCCAGACTCTTTGATTCAGCTAGACCTATTTTTTTCAAATTTCCAGTGAAAAGTAGTCTTCAAGTTTGAAATATTTCCACTGTGTGAGGCAACTTTGGTCAGGCAGAGATAATACTACAGAGATGTCTTGTGTCAGCAAGAAAGTCTGTAGTATGAATCAAGGAGAGTACATGGTTAAAACCCTTTTAAATATAACTTTTGACTTGAAAATGGAGAAGAAAATAATATTAGGTTTATATTCAGTTGTATTTACTTTCATAATATGACACTGTTTTGGAAAGAGAAAACCAAACTGGCTATTCCCAGACCACCAGGTGTTTCATGAACACCTGAAGTCTGTGCAGTAGGGAGAAGCAATTTGCAGAGAGAGCCAGAAAACAGGCTTTCCCAGGATAAGCTTTCCCCAGCAATGAGTGTAATCCTAGAGTAACCTTATGATCTTAGTGTAAGTCAATGCTGCTGCTATCAAACTATGAATTATGATCAGTAGATCCATGTCTTGCACTTCTCCACTCTAAATCAGTCCGTGATATTTCATTTTTCCCAATTAATTAATAATTAGGAGACTCTAGGAGTAGAATGGATTACAGAAAGCCAGTGAATGAGATCAGATGCTTTTCCTAAATGATTTCATGAATAAATTTGAGATAATTTTTTTTCAAAAGAAAGAAAAATATGTCCTATTTTTCTGGTTTAAGGAAACTAAAAATAAAGAGAAAACAGAAAAATAGCAATAATTTTACAATGAAACATTACAAATTTTTCTTCAGAGGAAAACTGAAATGTACTCTTAGATTTTGGTTTTTCCATTAGTCCTGTAGTGCTTCAGAACAGATAAAAATATGTATACAAAATGCTTAATAGTCACACTTACTGGAGGTCTAAAGTTACACATTGCATAAAAGAACCTACTCTAAATAGTTCATAGACAGAGACAATACTTATCTACATGTTATATTTGACTATCAATATAATTTGCACAATTTCAGCCTCAATAATCATAAGGAAAAAAATCATCTTTGGGATTTGAACAAACTACTTCATTACAAAAGCTGGAAGATGTTACCTCTTGGCTTTTAGAAAATGGGTTTTTTTTTTGTTCTCATTCTTTAAAAATTAAATGTTAAAAATGAGGATTTTTTTTGTTTCACAACTGAGTCCCCACAGCTATATACCTCTTGTTCTTAAGTTTCTGAACAGCTGTTACAATAGGAAGACTAGGAAAGAATTACAGTTTGGGGATTGATAATGAAGTCCTACAATTGAATAGATATTGTATATCTGTATTTCTCCAGTCTAGATAGCTTTTAGTATTTCAGAAGTTTCTAACAAAAGTATTTACTCGTTTGTAGGGTAGAGAGAAAAGGAACATATCAACTGCCTGCCTTCTTTTCTCTGGCACAGTTGCTGCTGTTCTGAAAGAGGCACAAACCTCAGAGCAGGGAAACAACGGGGTTATGTGGTGTGCATTTCCCTTTTCAGAAAAAGGAAACTTGGAGCTTCATGAGTGCAGTGGAAATGTAGAGGGGTAAATTATTTTCTAAATATTTTGACTTTTAACTAGATTACTAGCTATATCTACCGTACTTACCCCTCATGTGCTGCCTCTTCATAATTTTCTTTTAAAATGTGATTTGTTTTGTGTGAATGCTGATTAAATGCAAATTTTTATGTAGTACTAAGATTTGTATAATCAAAACCTGATTTTAACAACTAGAAATAGTTTACGAAGGTCAAATAAAACAATCAGGAACAGAATGTATCTAATCTGAGTTTGGTGATCAAGGCACAGGACTGAACACTTGAACAATCCAATACATATTTTGAGAGTTCTCTATAGGCTGCAATGCAGAACTTGTAATGAATTGATAAAATATAGATAGTTTTGAGTGAGAAAAAGGGTAAACCAATTCAATTAATTGTCACCACAATGTTTGTGTATGGCTGTTCTGTTCATAATGTAACTATGGAATTTATTTTAATACGTATATTTAAGGAAATAGGTTTTAATTCTTTTTCAGTTTTGATTTTTAGGTGTAGCTCCATCAAGATTATAGAAGGTAGGAAAAAAAAGCTGTCATGATTTTAGTAAATTAACTTATTTAAGAGTTCAAAGCAAGCCACTGATATGCAATACATGCAAATTTTTAGGTTAATCAAGAAATTTAGAGAAGTTAAATACAGAGCGGAATGTTTCCTAATGCCAGAATAAGCAATATGGATATTTTAATGTGAGTTTGCTGCTAGAACACCCTACAATTTCTTGTTGGTACTGGATATGGAAAATTGACAAAATAATTAATAATAATGTATAAAATTATTTTATTGATTTATATTTACAGTGGAAACTGGTGCCAGTTAGTTACAAGAGACTCAAAAGTTTAGACTCCCAATGGCAGAGTTGGAGGCTCAAAAAGGAGAAGGAGATAAAGTGCAATCCACTAATGCTCCAAAACAGGAAGTTAAAAAAGGTTTGCAAACTCATGTATTCCTACTAATAAATCAGATTGCTGCCCATGCTAAGAACTTTGAGATATATATGGTCTTTTAGTCTGATTCGAATTATCACATTGTAAACTTAGGACGTGTTGGACTGTTAGAGAGTGCTCTGTGTGCAGGATGATGGTTCAGGATGCTGCTTCAACCAGAGACATTGAGGTACAAAGGTATGTGGAGTCAGGGCACTCTACATTTAGTGCTGTGAAAATACAGTACAATGGAGCAATGGTTGTGACTTGCTGACATTTTGCTCAAGAGTAAACTGAAATAGAGTATGTCTGTGCTGTTAGAAACTGATGTCAAAGCTTCAGGGAGCTGCAGAAGCTCAAGAGAAAAAGATGTAAAACAAAACTACAGTGTGATCTTGGGGTCTTTAGAAGTGACACTCTCAAAATGATCCTTCGTATTCCTAAAAAAGGAAGCAGTATTTGAGACAGTGATGGCTAACAAGGTTTTGTCCCAGTTACAGGGATTTTTCACCCCAAGCAGGTGGACACCAATCAATTAAATTCACTGTAGACAGAAAATGTTGGCTTGTAACAGCTCATCTTTTCTATTGTATGGCCACAGCACACAAGTGCCAATGTTCTGCTGCACCTTCCAAGGTTCAAAGTGATTCTGAGAAGAAAACAGGTCAGGGATTTCGGCTGGTGTACATATGATATAACCTGATCTGTTTTCCACTGTTAGTGAGACGCTGTTATGGTTCCGTTCTGACCTCGGGTACACACAGGGTTGCAATACATTATCAGCAGGTTTGGTACTGGTGGAAGTGGGGACACTAGGGTCCCATGCATTGTGACAGACCTCTGTTGGTGTCTAAGAGAGATGGAAGATGCTCACAGTTTGTGAGTGCATCAGTTGGGGTGCAAGGCTCTGTAGCACATTGCCATTAAGATACTTCCTCTCCAGATTTGCACATTCAGACATTGAAGTCCTAATGCACTTTTATCCACAACAAAACCCCTCTTCTCCCCTCCCGCAAAATTTGTTAGATTTCTGTATGACTTTAAGAAAAGGGAAATGAACTTGCCTAGTTGAGATAATTGTGAATTATTTCAGGACTTGCACTGTGTCATTCTTTATTCTATAAGTAGTCCCAGGGAAAATTACAAGGGCTGCAGAATTTGTTGAAAACAACTCATTTATTCAGAAGCATTTGCAGAAAATATTTACTGATCCTCTGTGATGGACAGTGAGATTTTTCACATGTTTTTAATTAAACTGAAAACTTCTGTGTTTGCATAATAGGCTGCTTTGCTTGCTTTGTTGCATACTGGTTTTGCTCTTTTTAATTATTTCTGTTTCTTATGCAAGAATCCTTTTCACCTTCTCTTTGCTCTAAGCAGTTTGTTGTTGTTCACAGTTGTATTTTCACTGACAGTTTGCTTTGCTGTTTTTTCAGTGCATAAAGACCAAAACATACATTTCAGTCTCAATGACTTTCATTTTAGATTAGGAAAACTGAAATACAAAGTGAGAACAAATATAAAATCTTCATGAGAGAGAAAGCAAAGAATCTCTAAGATCTGCAGTTTAAAAAACTCTGTAAACCTTTCATCTTTAATCCTCTTATAATGCTGTCACTGGCTGACAGGCAGGTGGGGAGATTTTCCATTTTATGGCATAGAAAGGACAGATTTGTGATTAAAGCATAAGTTGGGCCTCAAAGGATTCTAGTTCAGTTTACATCTTTTGATATAAACTTTGTACGGATGTCAGTTTAGTCTTCACATTGCCTGTATAATTTTTTTTCCCTTTTCTCTGTAAGGATAGCACTCCTCTGTCTATTTAGATGTCGAAGTATCAAAAATGTTGTTTTCTGCAGTGAAACTCTTAAACTTTGCTGTAATCTGAAATTTAGGCCTCCAGTTCAGGGATGCAGATGTGCAAGTGCCTAATCCCTGTGGGAAGTCAGACTAACAGTGTATTCAGTGTGTCTCCATACACCCACCTGATGCTGAAGAAGGAACACATATCAGAGAAATTCAATGTACCAAACAATGCATCTATTAAAAATATAAAATTTGCATAGTACAAACATTCAGCAAATTTCAGTGTTGGGGGTATGTTTACATTTCAGTGTATTGCTAACTCTGCACTACAAGCAAAAATGAATATTCATCTTTTTGGTGCTGCACAGACAGCAGTGGATATTTCAAGGGCAACTTCAGTAGAGTTTGAAACGCATATCAACATTTTAAAACACTCTTATTGGAAGGTATTGCTTTTTAGTTGTCTGTCTAATATCATATTTTGATGTTCACATTTAGTTGTTGTGAGTTTATATCTCATCTTTTATGCTGTTCATCTCATCTTGAAATCAGGTTCCCTTTCAGCTGAGAGTAACATGCCTTGTTTTATTTCAACCTAAGTTTTGTGCACTGGGCAGCTGTGTGACCCCTCATATCATATTCAATCTTTTAGACTTACAGTATCAGTCAAGCAAAGATTTCTACACCAACAAAAGAGATGAATTTGTGATGGTTTGGCAAGCAAAACATTTTTTTTTCCAACTAGTGAAAATAGAAATTTGTTTTTTAATTGCACATTAGAAAACCTTAAATGGCTCCTTGAGAGCCATCTGACATAATTTGCTTACAATTTTAATGTTTACAAGAAAGGCAAATTGTGTCTCAAGGTGATTTCTCACTTTTTGCAGAGTCTGTAAAATAGGTCAAGGAGGAAAAGAACCAACTTGAAAGAATGGAAAAAGTGAGAACAGGCTTGAACAAATGGCCCGTGCATTTACCACTTCTCCCAATAGCAATCTCATCAGAAAAGTTCTTGGTAGGAATAATTGCTTGGCAATGTGAGCCAATTTATCCTTGTTTTGCTTGCAGATCATAGAGACTATAGAGCACTACAGGTGGAAACTTCTGTGCAGGTGTCCAGGATTGCTGCAGTCTCTGTCTCCCTGGGATTTCTGTCACTTTGTCCTAGACAATGTAGAAACTGAGTCATCCTCCTACCATCCAGTGGATTTACATTCATTTCTGCCTTTTATTCTTCTTCAAAGACAGCCTTCAAAAATACATTTTCTCTTCCTCATTGCCTCCAAATATGCATTTCAGTCTTAAATGGATTAAACTCAAGGGATGGGTGTAGGGTCCACATCCTTGGTTTCTATGGTAGCAAATGGAATTTCTTCCAAGATTGCCTGCATGAGTTAATACGAGGTACAATTGTAGGGTGATCACCTAGAGGATTCTGGTTTCTTGAAACTGGAAAATCTTATGTAAAATTATTAGTCAATGATTAGGGAATTACTATGGGGACAGAGAGACTAAATTCTGGAATTTTCACTGCTCATGAGTGTCCTGTTCTGACATGTGAGATCATATTTTCCTGCTAGTAGTAAGGAACTAAGATGATTAATTTCATAAGGTTAAGAAATAAGCTGAGAGAGCCTGAATGTTGGCTATAGGTTGCTACAGGCTTTGTTAACTTGAGGTAAAGGGACATTTTAGACTCAAAATAGAAGGAATAATGCAGTATAACTTTATATGTCATCCCCCAACCTGCAAAAACAGAAATCCCTTGAGACAAGTGGGTCCGCTTCTGTCTAGAGGTGACATTCATAGTGCTTGCCTCCTTAATGTGGTTGGGCAGTTTGCTAGACAGTTTGAAAATGCAAAGCAGCACTTCACCTACTCTCCAGGTAGAATATTTCACAAAAAATATTTGGGTATGCTTATGAATATCATAAAATGGTCCACTTCCTTGTTTTCAATATTTACTGTAAAATAGGTAGTACGGTTAAACAGAAGATTATCTATGAAGATGGTAAACCCAACTGGTACTTTAAACATTTAATGGTAGAGCAAGCATATTAAAGGCAAGAGTGAGATACACAGTAATGAATATTATTGACTCTTATGCACCTTAATATTTAGCTTTATATAAAAAAGTGTTACAAAGAGATGATGTATCATTGAAGTGATAATTTTTTAAAATTCTGTATGTACCTGTCCAACAATCTGAGGAAAAAACGTTCATTAACTTGTGAAGAACCTTGTAATTGTCTCCTACATTTATCTTTTTTATGCTAATCTGTGGATCTCTATACATCTCTGTGAGCTTGAGTGAAGTCAGAAAAATCCCTCATAAAATGTGACTAGGCACACCTAAGAGATGGTTCTGCAGTTTTTGCGGGCATTTTTGCTAACACAGGTTAGAACATTGTTCTGCACTTGTGAGCTTGTGTGGGAGATCCCAGCAGGGATTTCTTTGGTCCCTCTGGTTCCTCCACCTCACAAGGTGGGTGTGTGGGATTGAAGGCTCCTTACGAGCCTGGACATGTCACAGGAAGGAACTCTGCCCTGTGTCAGTTTGAAGGCCATTTCCCCTGAGTTTTACAACATACACTGTTGAAATGTCAGCTTTTTCTCTACATAAGATCTGGAGAAAAAGTGAAGATATGAATTCTGAAGTTCCCATAGACAACTAAGTGGTAACTTGCCAAGTTACTTTGTTTTGGTGATTTAACTTCTCTCCTTAGGTTTTGATTGTCTAAATATATCACTATCCCGGGCCCTCTGCAGCTTCTGTGCTGTAGCTCAGGGTGCAGCGATCTTCCAAGAGCGTCTCCTTAGAGAAGCCGCTCGGCAGGATCAGCCACGCACTCACACACGCGTGCACGCACAAACGCAGGCACAGCTTCAGTAATATGGGTCGATGGCAAAGAGGCAGGAGGGGTCTGTGCATATACAGAGTTCCACGGACAGAGCTTTATTGCAGCTACGCCATAAAGGGATCCAGGCACAAAGACAAGAAACAATGGAGGGTCTACGTTTAAGTACGGGAGCGGGCGAGCACCAGAGGCCAATGATCTGAGGGCACAGGGGCGGTACAAAGGCAGGACTAAGGAATGGGGACCAATGGGGAGCTCTGGGGGAGTGGTGAGGGGCAAAGGCCAATGGGGGGAACCTGGAGTGGAGAACTTTCTATGGCACAGAACATATAAGGTAGCAAGGGGGCTGGGCAGCCAACAGCCAACCAGGAATGCAGAACTGGGGTACATTACCATAACAGAACAGAGCATTCTGGAAGAGGCTTCTCATCATAAGCTGGACTGAAGTCTCTGGTATTAGGGAGTGTCTTACCCGCGAACTCTTTGTCCGTTGTACCTCAGGCTAACCAGCGACCACAACCATGTACTAAGGACAGGTGACATGAGATTTAAATTTTTAAAAAATTGTGTAAATAAGGCTATAGAAAGAAAATTGGTATCTTGTGCTGAACAAGAGGAAACTAAATAGAAATGCAGATCTACAGAGCTAATTACAGATGGTAGCTTTACTTTCAGGTGGGGATGTATTCATTGCTAGTTGTGACATAACTTTCCAATGGTTCTGATTTTTGAATAATAATGTATTCCATATTAGTGGAAAAGAGAAGTGTAAACTTTAAGAATGTTAATTCTTAAAAAGTATCTAGTGAGTTTTTTAATTTATGGTTTCTATTATTTTACTGTATTTTCAGGGACATAGTTCTTTTGACTGCTTTCTTTTTACTATCATTTCCTATGTAATTATTTTTTTTCTTAATAAGTAAAGCACTCCTTTTGTATTTTAAGTCTTTGAAAAGCATATTCCTCATAACTGGTAATAATTGCAGAACATCTTTAGAAACTGTTGCTGTTTAGCATAAAATGCATTCTGTTCTACTGTGGAATGAATGATTTTGATTAGCATTCTAATTAATATTTTGCCTACTACCTGTGAATTAAACAGAACTTTTCAAGTTAGTAGGATTTTTATAACTAAACCTGAAAAACTGTTACTTTCCTTTTCTGTTTCAAAATGTTCATTGAATACATTTTCTAGGCAACATCAGAATGTCAGTCCATTTATTGGAACTGTGATAAGTGATTCAGATAGGATATAATTATTTAATTGTACTAGTAATCTAAATGATGTAGGCATCTGGTGTACTTCTTATAGGAATGGTCACGATGGTCTTAGTCTACCAACATTAATTTACTAAATTACTATGGTCTTAATTTTTCTAAGATGTTTAGAAAGACAAATAGAGAACAGAAGCTAAACGGCCAATACTTGTGTCTTTCTTTACATAGAAATGTTTATGACAAAGTTAATTTAGAGTTTTTATTTTTTAAAACATCCTCCCAAATACCACTTTTTAGTTCTATGGTTTTTTGGGGATTTTTTAGATGACAGGGTAAAATAAGGGCATCTCTGCAAAGGAGCATCTTCTGCTCTTCTACTTTTCCTTTCCACCATGTATGAATTCAAGAGTACTGGGATCTCATTTCTTCTGTGCCTGGATGCCAGGGAGGGTTGGAGGGAAGGTAGAAGGAGCAATAACAGAGTACTTAGCATTTATTTGGCAAAATCCCCAGAAGAATTTTTACAGTTATCTCAGACATATGTGGGATGTGAACTTCAGCCTGTTTGCATAATCAAAACCCGTGTGTCTGCATTAACTCAGCATTATTGGCTCTTCCCCTTTGTACAGGAAGGAAAAACATCCTCTGGAGACTAAAATGTGTGTTCATGCAATGACCTTGTATTCAGCTTATCCCCTAGGAAATATTACCATAGCAAATCTTATTTCAGATTTGGGATGGATTTTATCCTTAAATTACCTGTTTTATCTTTAAATTCCCTGTGAAGGACAAAATCGCCAACAGAGGAAAAAAAAAGTGGATCAGATTATTTTCAAATTTCAAAGATTTTTAACAGCGCCATCCAGTTCACTACTTTACCAGACAGGCATCCTGTAGTTTTGTTCACATTTCAGTAGTTTTAAGTTATGCGATTACAGAAGAGATGTATCATTTACACTTTACATTTCTTAAGCGGGTTTTGCTGCAGTTTCATTTTGTGGCCTGTTTTCATTTTTTAGACTTAATTCTTCTATATGCCAAATATTTGAGCTGAAGAACAAATGTTCTATCTTGATTCAAACATAACATATTGTAAACTACCTTCTCTCCTGCCCATATAGTCTCTACCTGTGATTCTTTGATGCTGAGAATCTCCCAGGGGCCATCCAGGGTAGATTGGCCACTGTATAATTTTCCAACAGAACTGCTGAAGACTCCTAAGAAATTGGCAAAGCTACTGGAACCAGCCAGAAATGTATGGAAGTGTTACTTGAGGTTTGAAAGAATCGATGATGTCTGTTTTGGCTTGACCATTGTCTTTGCTTTCCATAAATACTTGAGGAGCTTCAGCATCCCTAGGCAGTACCCTCAGGTGCTTGAGGCCAGCAGGATAGGTCCTATATGGGGAGGGCATGGTTTGGGTGAGATTTATGCCACACCTGGATGTTGTCAGGGTCTGCAGATCATGCCAATGTGGGCACACTCTGAGCAATTCAGCGTAAAGGGATGGGCCTTAACAAGAGCTGGCATCAGCTCTACTGAAAGCAAGTAAAATAAAGGTGAGCTTGGAGTGAGCAATTGGTCTGTCTTACCTCTTTTGATTCCTGGTATTGAGTCCATTAACTGTATGATTTCACTTACAGCTTCTTTAGAAGCAATAGTTTTCAAATTGCAATAATTTTTCAGGGTTGAAATGGAATCACCGATTTAGGTGAAACTATGGGGTGGTGATTTATGGGACAGAAGCATTTGTGCAAGAAAGATCCAGAACTGCTAAATCAGCAGGAAGCTGTCAAATTCAGGTGAATGTAACTAAGGGCAAAGTAATTGGAAAGCGCACAAGGAAAGTGCTCTCTTCTATAAGAAATCTCACTGTGGCAGCAGATTAAAGAGTTGTGATATAAGTAGAACAAGAATGAGAAGCAGAAAAGCTTTTGAAATCAGAATAGGTTTGTGAGACTGTAGAATTGCTAAAACTATCTGTCTAGTCTTTTCCTTCCAGTCCTAAGGGAAACACTGAAATGAATTCCGAGAATTTATGGTTATTCATTGTTTTGTCTATACAAACATGGAGACATTTCTAAATTTTTTTATCTTAGTAAAAACATGGTAAATTTACATGTTTTTTTTATTCTTGAAGACAGCAAAGTATCCAGCTATGCTAAATCCTCTCTAGCAGGTCTGTCTGACTTTCAAGCAGTTTATAGCCTGATTTGCTATTTTTATAGACATCTTGTAATATTAGCTGTGTGGATGTCTCTGTGCTTGTGTCTCATTTTAGGAATGAAATGAGAAGTCTTGATTTGGAGCCTTTTTGGGGAAGGTTGGTGGTGGTTTTTGTGGGTTTTGTTCCTTTTTTTTCTATGGGTAAATTAAGATTAGGCTTCTCACAGCAAAATAACTGAATTTGTAGTTAGGCTTATAGCATACACCTGAAAATTCTAAAGAGAGTGACGGCTGATTAAATCTTATCAGATGTAGGTTTTAATATGCCAGTATTAAAAAGCATGTTTCTGGTGCAAAGATTGGTATTTCTAATATTTTTCATACTGGCTGAATTAAAGCTATATTAATATTTTCTTATTTTTTGTTTTCTCTTTTCTCACTTTGATAATCAATATGAATTTTATGTGAATCCAAATGAGAATGTCTTATCCAGTCTAACATACTGTGGTTTGTTTTTTTGTTTCCCTCAAGAAAGACAACCTTTTTTAATATGTTTTTGTGAAGTAATTTGACATTCCTTGAATGAATTATTCAAATATGTCTTCTGACTCATAAGCAAGCTTTCAGTTCATGCCTGTTATTCAGGATCCTTTAAATGTTGTGAGCTTTCTTTTACATATTCAACAGGTATGCTTTTCATTGTAAATCTTGACTTTAAAAAAAGCCCCACAGTAATGTGTAAGTAGGAAGTCTAAATCTTTTCATCTACAGAATCCTTCTAAATAAGGAGGGGAAAGTGCACTGGCTTTTAGTTTTTATAAATGGAACAATAGCTCTCTCATGGGTATAATAAACTGATTTATCTGTGAAGCTTTTCATAAGATTTAATTAATTTCTCAGCAAAGCAACTGAAATTTTGTTTTAAAGACAACACTCGCTTTTTAAAATGTTATTTTGTCCCCTGGGCTGTAATTAGGTTGTATTTAGATGGATGGTTTATATTTTACTTTTCATCTTTTCTTCACTCTTACTACTTGGTTCTGCTTTGGATGATCCCTTTAAAATAACAGGCTTTAGTCCCTCAACTGCAGAAGCCCATGAACAGACTTTATTTTTCATGAAGACCTCATCTTGTAGCTATTAATTTCCAAATAATATTAACGTTCTGCCATGGCATTACTAAAATCTGTGCCTTCATGCATGTAGATGAAGCCTGAATCCCAAAGGTAGTCTATTAAAAGTTCAGAGAACTGCAACCTTCATTATTTTAGACTTGAAAATTATTTTCTGTGGATCATTTTGCCTCTAATATGCCTTCTTATCTCGTTGTTCTTGGCTTGGGCTGCCACTTTAGTCCATTAATGTACAAATTCTTTTGTTTGCTTGTCTAATTCAGTTCTCAGCTGCAGCCTGAATAGAGCAGATCAGGTTAATATTGACTTCAGCCTCTGTGTCATATCCAAGCCTCAGTTTCTCTCCTTAACTATCAAATTCTCCCACAAAGTCTTTTATCGCGTTGTCCTGCCTTTCCTCTGAAGCATGAGAAACACTTCAGCAAACCTGGAAAAGTCCTTGCTTTCCAATCCTTTTTTTGCATCTCATCTCTATCATCAAAACTACAGATTTAGTGGTAAGGCAGATAATCCAAAACTGTATTTTCCAAAATATTTTTGGTTGCGTATAAAACAATGCTAGCCACTAAAATTTGTGCAGTTAACAGATTTTCCTTGTTCCTTTTATGACATTATTCACTTGCTTAATAATTTTATGAGTATATTTTTTTCATTTTCTACACGTTTTAATACTGAAGGGCTTTGGGGGCACAGGTGGAAGGAAGTCTAAATATTTGTACCTCCAATACTTGCTGCAATAGCTGTGTCATTGAAACTGACACACATTATTGGGCCAGTCCAGCCAAGTTATAGCTTTATATAACTGTGGGAAAATGAGGTAGCAATGAGGTAGAGTGGATTTAAAAACAGACTCCTTGATTATTTCCCCCTCTTTTTTGTGTGTATCGTTAGCATTTTTTATTGTACAGAGGCTAAAATTATTCCATATTGGCTTGGCAAAAGATGGTTTTTTTGGGACTGGGTAACATAAAAAATAGAAGAACTATTGTTGAGTCACATGATCTCCCTGAATACCAGCTCTTTATTTACAATCTGAGTTTGTAAATGGTATAAGTGTATAAAGATTTATAAATGCTTTGAAGGTGTTTTGGTATAATCCCTGGGACAACAGTGTCTTGTCTCGGTCAGGATATTATGTACTCTTGGAATATAAATAGCAAGTGAATAATTGTGCCACTAGGGTACACTTGATAAAACTTCCAATGATGATCTGAACACCCTCTGGCACATCCCAGAGCAGTAATATTTATTTGCAGTGTGATGAGCTTGAAAACATTTCAGCAAGCCTGGTGCATCAGCAGTGAGTTTCTTCCCTGGAATACAACTGGGAGAGTTAGTATGTATGATGTACATATTAGCATAATATTTTCTATAATATACATATGTGAATGTGTCTATATAGATAGGTTTCTGGGAAGTTTTCTTCTGAATAATAACAGCACACCGAAAGGTTATTTTGCCTACTGTTTTGTTTACTGTGGTGGCAGTCTGGCTTTACAACACAAAGGTATGTTTCTGTACCAAATAGCTAAAATAATCCCTGTTAGAGGAACACTTAATTAGCACTAGATTGCACTTTGGTGTCAAAATCTTACTGGGAATTATGTGTTTCTCCATGAACCATCATTTTGAATCTCCTCCATTTTCCCCAGGAGGAAATGACAAAACCCCTCAGTACGTGTGGCAGGAGCGAGGTGTTGAGTAATGACTGATTAGGGTCTTAATTCCTTTACTTTGTGTCGTGATATATGGTGAGAAAAGTTAATTCACTTCCTTAAGGCAGATGTGACACACTTTTCCAGTTTGTGTGGTTTGCATTATTGAGGTGGGGATATATAAATTCTTAACTCCTCCCTTGCTGGAAGGAGAGGCCAAACTTGCATAAGTGAGGGATCTGATCATTTGTTCCTCATTATTGCACCTGGTTTGTCAGTACCACAGGTTTTCTTAGGCACAGGTAACCTGATGGCTGAAACTAGGTTAAAGTGCTCAGTGTCACTAATTAATTAATTTCACAGATCATGACAAAAAAAAAAAAATTCTACATAAGTTAACCAAAATGCACTTGGACTGAGGGCACTAAAGGGCTGGTTTGGGCTGAGTTTCGTACTGATATGTATAAAACTTATTTGGAAGCAGGGAAAAAATCCAGGGAAAAATTGAAACCTTAAATGTATAATATTAGTCACTTACTAATTGTAAGAAACTAAAAGAGAGCTCGTAAATCACTAACTACTGGGGAAAAAAAAATTAGAGATCAGTCTGGTACCAGCTGAAATACCTTCCCATGTGAAAGGTGATTGACACTCATTCAGACAGTGGAGACTCTCTAAGTAGATAAAGGAAGGTTATTTCTCTTCATTAGAGTACTTCCAATTCAGTGATTTTTTAATTTTTTTTTTTTTAGAATAAGATAACCTTCAAAGGAGTTGGTCTCCGTTCTGGAAAGTTATGTGTGATGCCATTTGACTACAAAATGAGACCATGCAAAGGGGTATAGGGATCATAATCACTTATATTTAGGCAGCTGATGAATCCAACTGGTCAAGCAGTCTAGTTCTCAAAGCATGCTTTTAACAAACTCATCGGAGAAAAACTGGAGTTGAGTGCAGCAGTTTTATTGAAAAAGTCCCAGGTGTGTGCAATTCCTTTATTAAAATGTTTTCAAATACATTGGACTAGGAGCAATTGATGATCAAGAGATATTCCTTTTTTATACATTTTTATTTCCAAAACTATACAAACATTGGAAAACTTTCCTTTTCCTCCATTTTAATTAATAATAATTCTGTTGTGATAAGTTTCAGATCTCCCTTTTCAAGCTGCAAGCCCGCTTTTCTGGAGGTGATGTTTTGCATCTTGGACAATTAAAAAAAAAAACAAACTGTCAGTCATATTTACATGTGCTTAAGGTTGCATAATTGAACATCATACAGGTTCTGAAAACCAGTGGTTTTCAAGATTCACCCAGGTGGGTTGAAGGTTTTAAATACATATATAACTGCATACATGTGATTTAGTAGCCAAGACACCCTTTGTTCCATTTTATTTTCAAGGCTATCTATAAACTCTGTGCTAGCCATGGTAAAGGTTTGATACAGTAAAGGTACTCACTGAGTGAAAGCAGCACTGACAACAACTATTGCTGATCGAGGACATGGATGGGCAAAGAATTGTGTGTGTATATACAATACAAGGTCTAATGTTTCAAAATTAACTTGAAGTTCTTATGTAAAAATAATGTCTAGATTAAAAGCTATTTCCTGGATTGGATTAACGAATAAAACACCCCCACAAATACTTGTGTAAGGAAAAAAGTGGAGCTCAATATGGGAAAAGAAGAATAGAAGCACATGGATTAAATTCAGAAGCTGATCTTGCAATGTATAATTACTGGAGACTGAGTTGAAATATAGCAACATTATCAATGGGAAATGAAGGCTACAACTGCAGAGGACACATACATTACACTTTATGAGCTATTATATTGGCCATACAGATTTGTCTATGTGTTATTTATTTGAATTCTTAAGGCTTCTCTAATATCTTGCATGACAGTGCTTTCTGCTTGGATCTTCCATGCATGAGGGAAATGGGCAATTTTTCAAGAAAAAAAAGAAATTAGGTTTGTCCACATTTCAATTACAATAGCACATCCAGAGACACAAAATAAAAGACAAAACTCTATGGTACCTTTTTTCATTTATTTTGGCCCCCAAAAGATGCATGCACTAGACTTCATGTACTACAAGGTATTGAAATATTTACAGCATTGTACATGTGCTCTTAAAGGGATGGCAAAGGGAAAAGTCTGTTTTCATCTTGGTGGGCATAGAAGTTAACTTTCCTAGCTTAATAATACCTATTCAAAGTGAGAGATGACTCTTCCAAAAAGAAAAGCCCGCAAAGAATAAAGCTATAGCATAATTATAGCCAATGTTAACAAACTGTACAGCACTTTACCTGGGAATTCTCCTCTCTCTCACTCCTGTTTGGAATCACAGTATCAACTGTTAAGTGATGTTGCTATGCTCCTCTTGCCCTGTCTGCCCTGTTTCTCTCTATTCCAGCAGATATAGCTGTATATTATCTGTTTACAGGATTTTATTTTTAAATTATTTTGGCATGTGGAACGGACATGTAATTCACAATAACCTGATGGCAATTTTTGGACAAACGATATGACTGATATTTACGGGATTATGGCACTAAAGAATTCAGATCACTATAAAGCGCATCATAAATACTTCAAGTGGATTTAGGAAACCATCTCTCTTAAGAAATTCAGTGAATAAGGCTCATATCACTGATTTCCTACTGCTTTTACAGGTACAGATATGATACCCAATACACCAGGTTAAACAAACAGAAGGCAGTTGGGAAGAAGATGCGGGCATAGGAGTCCATTTTGGCAATGCGGATGTGTATTCTGCCGTGCCTCCACGCTCCCGTCCGACAATCCTCAAAGCAGCAAAAAAAACTGGCACAGTCCTTGCCATCAAGACACTCATACCCATATTCTTCATCCCTTTCTTGGAGGTGTGTAGCATTGTTCATTTGAATAGTAGCTGATCGGGGGCGGATGTCAATAGTAGGTGCCTAAGGTGGAGTAGCAAAAAAAGAAAAAGATGGCAGAGGGAGAAACTTTGTAATTATCACCAGACCAGCCAGGAGATAATGGTCAACATGTGCATGATGGTTCTGCGGGGGGTACATGGGAAATTGCTGAGGTGTTCTAATGGTGATATTACCTGAACTTATTAAAATCAATCACATCATACCCCTTACAGGAAAGCAACACAAATTAATCTAAAGTTAACAGATATAGGCAATTAGCTTCAAAGCTAAACCGAGTAAATATTAGAGGTTAAGCAAAACATCCAGGAATGTAACTGGTGGTATTTTGAATTTTTGTTTTATATTTTACATAGTTGCTTGGTATCTGAAGGCAGTTTGTGTATCGCACATGAAAGGAACTGAATCAATTAGAAATGCAGGATTTTAATCATGCATTTAATCATTTTAATTTTAAGGTTCATGTTGAGAAAGAAGCAAATATATATATACAGGAAAAAGGCAAAAACTAGGTCTTTTGAATAAGATTAGGAGAATCTCTATAAAACTCTCCAATTATTTGAATATATGCAGTTCACCACCTACTAATGTTCACCAACTTTGAATGTGTTCCAAATTTTATATAGTAGCTGTACGTATATATGTATATACACACATATATTTAGAATTAATTGAGCAATTTAAGCATTTAAAAGACTTTTTAGCCCTGGGTGAACACGGGGATGATAGGCATTGAAATTTCATGCCGATAGTTATCAGGGTAACATAACAATTCTACTCCATAAGTATGTAAATTCAATGTAATTTATATAATGTGGTTTCTTCTCCCCCCTCCCCCCTTCTTTTTTTTTTTTTTTTTAATAAAATCTCTGCATTTCTGAATGGAGATAAGGTTTAGATATGGAACACAGCTAGATATATTTGCTAATTTGCTAAATGTCTTGATCCAGTGACAACATTAATAATCTATATGCATCTTAAACCCTTTCAAAACTCTGACTTTTTTTTTGCAATAGGAACAGCATTTGAGTAATTGATGATGGCATTGAGTTTTGTTCAGGTCAATGTCAGAACAGATTTGGTTTTATAATTAGGAGTGAAATCACAAAGGTTAAAAATCCAGGGTCAGAGCTGAGTTCTAAAAGGGTGTATTGCAGGTTTTTACGACAGCTGGTGCTATCGGATCCCATGGCAAATTGAGAGAGAGGAGCAGAAGTGTTTTAACATTAAACTCTCTTAATTCATGCGATCCAATAATGTTGGTCACTCTTGAACTTAGGTTAAGTTCAGAACCGTAGTGCATTGGTATTTGGGCTGCTGAATCAACTCTACAAATTGTTTAGAAATATGTAACCATTCTACTTAATTAGGAAGTACCTTGAGTAGAATGCTTAGTTGTCTCATTAATTAAAAGACCCAACAAAACACCACTCTCATCTAAGCTCTAATAGTTAAATTCAGCAGTCGCATGCAGTGAATTTCCATTCCAAAAAACATTATACCTTGAAGGAAAACATCCGAAGAAGCTTTCATTTTGTAGACAGAAAAGAGAATCAGAGGGTTTTGTTTTAAATTAAAGAAAGGAAAGAGAGACAAAAATAATGTAAATTAAAAATATGTTTCTAAAACATGGTAAGTCACAAAGAACTAAATTTATAGAAAGGTTGGGATTACAGCAATTGAAACCAGTATCTGTAGCATAAAATCCCCACATTTTCAACTTGTCACTGTCTTGTCTACATCTGGGCCAAAGACATAAGATATCAAACTCCTTTTAGATATTCATATCCTGAGGGGATTCTAGTCTTTTATGCTGAACTGTTTTGAAAGAGACCATTCACAGTTTATAGAAGCACTTTTTAGAAAGAAGACTTTTTACCTGCAGACTGTGCCCTGAACACTCTACTTTTAAGGTTTTTAGACTCTGTGATTAGGATTCAGGCAAACATTTATAGTTCTGTTTCTTCCCAGATGCTCACAAATAAGCAGTGTAAAGGACAAGTTACTTGTCTTTATATGGATGCTTTAAAGTGAAACAACTAAATCTGAGGTGTATTTAGTTTTGCTCCTTTACCCGACTGCATAAGACACACATACACACAGACACTTTTATTTCCACCTAACACAGGACACATCACTTCATTATTTTACTTTGTTTTATTACAGTCTACCTCTCAGCAGCTTTTACACTTGAAATTATAGGAGTAGTCTGTAGTGAAAGGTTCCTTAATTGCTATTTTTTTCTATATCCATTTTTGTGATATATTTTAAAACTAAAAGAAAATATCTTCAAAAGTCCTTGAATATTTTACCAGAGCAAGTCCGAATTACTTTATTCTTTGTTAGATGCCTGAAATGGAGATGAAAATACTCTTTATTAATGTAAAACATTTTTCCTTTACACAATTCACATATTTTTTTGTTTGGTTGGTTTGAGGGTTTTTTTGTGGGTTAGTTTGTTTGTTCGCGGGGTTTTTTGTTTTGTGGGGTTGTTTTGGGTTTGTTTTTGTTTTTTGTGGTTTTTTTGGTAGATGATTAGGCTAAATGTTTTAGAGATTCTAGACAACACATTTGTCAGCTCAGTTGCCAAAGGCAAGGAGAAATCTGTCCTGGACAAAATAAGCAGCAAATTCTTTCCCTGTCTGGGCAAAAGCCCAAATCACCACTTGAAGGTATTTCCAGGATTTTTTTATTGTTGCTATTATACACATTTTTTTTGTTATTGGGTAGGATATATCTGTAAGTATCATTATAAACTACTGCGAAATCACTTTCTAAGGCAGAGAAGTAGGTAAATGAGGTAAGAAATACAAGAAAAAGAATTTAGGAAAACAATGGAAAGGAAAGAGATGCTTAAGGGGAAGTTAGAAAAAGCGCACACCACAGTTTGAATATAAAAGTTTAACTGTATTCCTGATAAGCAAGATAGTCATGTCAATAATGTGGACATAAGTTAATGGCATAGAATGTTGCTAATACTAAGACACAGAAACTGAGATCTTTTCTATAAAGAGATCTAAAAATAGCATAAATAATGGCTTTGGTAGTTGTGATTTGCAGAACACTTTGGTTAAAAAGATCGTTATCCTAAGAAATTATTTTCTCTGGCATCCAGAAAACTGTAATATATGAGCTTTGATTCTCAAGGTGAATGTTTGCATTCCTATTGTTAGAAAGTGTGGGTATGTATGTAATAGAAAAGTATGAAAAAAAGATACCGTTATAAAGAAGGATTTAAATGCTCTCTCAGAAAATCTAATTAAATTTTAGGCCTTGCGGGTAAAAAGATACATACTGGGTTTTTCTTCTTTTTGTCTTTATCCTTGCTTGGCTTTCTGTTGCTGACAAAGTAATGCAAAGTTCCATATTCCACCAGTGCAGAGAACACAAAAATAAAGCAGACTGACACAAAAAGATCCATTGCTGTCACATAGGAGACCTTGGGAAGAGATTTACGAGCAATTGTACTTAGGGTGGTCATTGTCAGGACAGTTGTAATTCCTAGCAGATAGATAGAAAACAACAGAAATAATATTACTTCAAGTAACAAACTGATTTTGCCAGTTATCTCTCTCTGATTGGTTTTGAAGTGTGCCTGGAGTTCAAACGTATAGCACAAATATTCAATAGCACATTCTAGCAGTGAAATGCCAATTCAATGGGAGCTTAGAGGATTAACAGGGTTATGCGGCATTTTTACATGGTCACTGCCAGTGCTGCTCTGTAGAATACTTTGGTTAGATGGATTCTGATTCTAAGAATTTAGGGTTTTGGTTTTGTAGTTGACTTCTGGGGACTCTTTATTTTTATTGAAAATTGAAGTTTAGGGTTTATGTGTTCAAATGCTTAAACAGAGCAAGAGAAGGGTCTACAAAAGAGAAGTACTGTGACATGCCTCACCATTCCTTCCCTTTCAGAACATTATTGCATGTACTGTGATGTGAAAAATGTTAAAAATGCATCAGAACAGTTAAAATCTACCACATTTTATATGGCAAATTTCACACCATCAGTATTACCTTCTTAGTGGGGCAAACAGACTAATTCTCAACAGAGGGACAAGTCTGTTTGTGTATCCAAGTAAAATTTAAAATAACAGCTGAATGCCTTTATTAATTTTGTACTTCTTTAAAGCAGATTTTATAACCTCTTTTTAAAGAGGATGTGAAAAAAAACAATAAAATGCTTAAAGCTTTCTGTTATGGGAGCCACTGGTCCTCTGTTATGTTTCCTTCTGGGGAGTCTGGAATGACAATTGTGTTCCCTATTTTACACTCCAGTGCTCTATGCTGTGGTTCTGTGAAGAAATGAAAATGCAGAAGGAAAAACTGAAATAATTCTCACTTGTGTGGATTTAATGTAGAAGTAGAAAATGTGTTAAAGTTTTTCTAGCTGAGTGTTTCTGCTTTGCTGTTTCTTATGGCTACAGCTGCTTTGCACAAGCAAGATTAATTTGGTCTCTCTTAGTTTATTTGTGGATAAGTTGCTAAATGTGTAGAAATTTCTAATTCTGATTAATTGCATGTCACTTTTTCATGTATAAGGTTTTGGATACCACCAAATTCAGTTGATTTTTTCGCCTGAAGTCTACATTTATTGTTGGTCTCTAAAGTGGTCATGGTGGTACATTCTCCCCTTGTTACCACTTGGACACACACCCAGAAAGGTGGATTCCTTCTTGGTAATTATTTAATTTGTGTTGCCAGTCACCAAGATATGGAAGTAGAACAAGTGAAACTAATGCATCCTGCCTCTAATCCAACCATGTGTCCCCATCCTCTTGATGTTTATAAAAAATACTGCTGTAAGCAGAAAAAATGTGAAAGCTTTTATTGGTGACAGTCTACAATAGTCAGAATCTGACATCGTAAAAAGGAAGATATGCGAATATAGCTTAGACCATGTTATTCCTTGGAAATACTGCATTCCTCTAAATGAAGAGAGTTCATGTGAAGTTGTCTCTTTTCATATTTACAAACTGGTGATCTGCAGAGGTGTCAATTAAACATCATAATGCTTGAAGAAAACAGGAAAGATTAACTCACCCAGTGATGTTCTGGCTGGAACTGCATCCTTATTAATCCAGAAAGAGACCCAGGACAAGACAACAATAAGTGTGCAGGGAATGTAGGTCTGAATAGTGAAATAACCCATTCTCCTGCTCAGGTTAAAGAAGACGGACATGACTACATAGTCTCCTGTAAAACAAAAGCAGAACAAGATATAATAATATGTTGAAAAGCCATCATAAAATTTGTATGTAAGAGCTAGGAGTTTCCTATTCCATGTCTGGGGTGTGTGTGTATAAATATTGAACTGATTCACCAGATATACTGATGACAAATGCATGCATACATCTTCTTCAACACTGCTGTAGCTCAAGAACCGGTGGATTTTCCACACTGTGAAAATAGAGTCATGCAGATTCACTTCGGTAATTTTGCTATATGATTTCAAGGGTAACCTGCCTTGCATAGCATGACTTCTACCCAAGTCCACCAGACCTGCCTGGTATGATCCTCTTGCAGCAGCCCAGTGTGTGGTGGGGGTCCAGGCTTCTGCCAGTCCCTGTGTCCCCGTTAGTGTGCTCCCAACTCCACTCTCAAATGTCGCATGCTTTCAGATGTACTTCCTAAATTATTCGTGTTCTTAACTATTCTTCAGGGCTATGCTGTGGCAATAATTCATTTTTTTATTTGCCTGCAGATCATCTGTTGTATTGGAACCCACATTTCCTACGTGACCCCAAAAGATGTGTTAGAAGTTACTCTGGTGTATGTAACACATCACTCTTATTCAGTAATTTGTGATTGTCTTTTCAGGTTCTTTTCCCCTCTCAAATTATTAAGTAAATTCCATCTGGATTCAAGAATACAGCAGAGCTTCAGTTTTTGATGTGGTTTGTTTTTTGGGGGGTTTTGGGGGGGGGTTTTTGTGGGTTGGTTTTGGGGGTTTTTTTGGTTGTGGTTTTATTTTTCTAAACTAAAAAAAACAACCCTAGTTCTCAGTTCTCATCTTTACTTCAGATTACAGCACTCCTGGGAAAAATCTTGATTGCACAGGAACTACAGAACCCCAGGCTAGAAAGACTTCATTGCAATTCAGTGAAATGCAGCCCAGAGAGGTCTTTAATGGAAACAGGATATGATTTGCAAATTTAGAATGAGATCGTTTTCCAGCATTATCAAAGAGTCTCTGTGGCTAATGCAAGTTCTGCTTAGATCAGTACCTTTAGTTAACATTGAGTTCCCTCTTTTCAGGCGTAATTAAAATTTTAATTTCCCCCAGAATAATCCCTTTGAACCTGACCACAGAAGAAACTTCGGAGATATTTTTCAACTGGTGCTTCTTTGTTATTTTTTTCAATTTGAATGTCCATATTCCTGGGATTAACTGGTTTTAATTTAATTGTATTATGTTATAATTAAACCAAAGACATAAAGCCCCCAAATTTTATATATGCAGTTTATAAGGTGATACATATGAATATGAGCAGTTGTAATAAGTAGTCTTACTATTTTCTTAGTTCACAGATAACTTTGTATTATATGCGCATGTCCTTCATATACCAAAAAAGCCCAACCAACCTATCTAAAAAACCACCACTCAGCAGCAGCAGTGTAAAGCTGAAGCCATAAAATTACAGTATGACTCATTCTTCATTTCTGTGGATCATATATTAACTTCCCAAGAAGTGATTCTTTTTTCAGTTTTGGGAATTGTCCTTTTATTCGTTCGCCTTCATATATGCTATTAATAGCATTGATATTTCAATTTTTTTCTGCTATGGTATGGCAGAGATCACTTTAAGCAGTAGCTGTATTACTTCCATGCAAACATATTTAAAGAGAAGTGTTTCATGCTCACTGTTATTATATAAATTTAATGGGACAAAGAATTTCCCGAAGTAAGAGGTGAAATACAAACCCAAATACAGATGAGAATAAAAAGGTACAAAAGGCCCAGAACTGAAGTTTAAAAATCAGATGTTTTATTGCTGTTCTTGTTTCTTTCTACTGAAGTTCCAACTGCTATGGCCTCCTTTGGAGTAGATGAGTGATGTACCAGATCCCAGGTAACTACTTTCTCCTCCTTTTTTCTCCTATACTTGGACAGGTCTTTTTGCCCAGCTATTTGGCAGCTGTAGCCCTTCTGCCTTGTATTCAAAGGAACAGAAAATATCAGACTTTAGTACACAAGCCAGAACATTCCTACAGGTATTAGAGTCAAATCCAAAACTCAGCACCTGTGCTGAGAAGGAAAAGAGCTAAATAGAGATGACCTGACCGAGGCATAGTGCAAAGGCCTCCCTCACTGTCCTTGTTCAGCAGCTGTGTGTGCAAACCCAGCCCGAGGGTTTGGGCTGTGAATAACATATGAATATGCATCTATGCGTGGAGAGAAAGAGTAGCCTCAGTCCTTCCATTTTATAGACCATTTCCACATACTTTTTTTTTGGTTCGGTTTTTGGTGGTGATCCGCTGGTGTCCATGGAGACTTGTCTATATTGTATGCAGGATTTTAATTTTTTTGTTGCTGTTCATAATGTACTCCATAAGGCCTTTTAAAACATAAACCAACTTGTAAAGGCCTTAGTCCAGTCACTGGCAGTGAAACATCACTTTGAATTCTCTGTCATCTTGAAGATGCACATCAGAGGACAATTCATTCCTGTAGAGCATTAGCAGTGCCCACAGGACATTTGCTACACAAACTGGAGACACTCCAGGTGCAAGTGTTTCATATCTAATCAAGCACAATTCCCTCTGCTTTTCTTTTTTCTTTTACTTTTCTTTTTTTTTTTAATACCTGAATTCATAAGCAATTATGTTTAGAAAGAACATCTCTCTGCTAACAGGTTCCAAAAGTTAAAAAGTGATATAATTGTTGTAGGATTTTTCAACCCTCACAAATATTATTGCACATTCCTTTATGCAAAGACTTTCTTCCCTAATTGACACTTGCATAAAAAAATCCAAACTACTCCAGAATTATATCTGTAGGAAACTCTGTCAGTTTCTGGTATTTCAAAGTCCACAGCATTTTTCTGGCAGACCTTACTTCTCATGCATTGTAGAATTGGAAATGTTTTACTGAAAGCTCAAGGAAATAAGAGACCGTATATATTTTATATGAGTTTTAAAGTTTCTACTAATGGAGAAGATAAATCAGGGGAAGTAAAAACTTCAGTGTCAACTATAACTTGCCAGGCAGTGTGCAATTGACCAAGCTAAAGAGTCATTCAAGGATGCGTAAATTCTTTTGAATTACATTTTACTTACTAATCTGAAAGCCTGCTGACTCTGCAGACACTGTTGTGTTATGGAATGTTTCAGAGATCCTTATGAAAGAAAGGAATAATGTTAATGTTTTACCTTGCTGTGTTGGGGTTTTGGGAAGTGGGATGTGCAGGTGACTTTTTTTCAAGGTAAAAGTAGAAAAACAAATGGAATTTAGGAAAAGCAAGTCAATAATTCTGTAATGTACAGAAGAGATACAATTCTGTATCTCTTCTAGCCTTGAAGTAATATGTTCTGGTTTTGACTGGGACAAGGGTGCATTTTCTTCTGAGTAGCTGGCACAGGGCCGTGTTTGCATTTAGCATGAGAATGATGTTGATGCCACACTGATGTTTGTTGTTGTTAAGCAGTTCTTACCCCAAGTTAAGGAATTTTCTGTCTCATGCTCCACAGGCGAGTAGTTGCACAAAAAGCTGGGAGGGTGCATAGCCAGTACATCTGACCCAAACTGGCCAAAGGGATATTCCACATCCTAGAATGTCTTGCCCAGTACATAAACTGGGGGAGTGGGCTGGGAGCTGCCAGTCACCGCTCGGGGGCTGGCTGGGCGTATCAGTCTTTGGTCGTGAGCAACTGCATTATGCATCACCTGCTTCCCTTGGGTTTTGTTACTTTCTCCCCTTATTTTTACAGTTATAATTTCTAATAATAATAATATTTTGTTTTAATTATTAAGTCGTTCCTATCTCAGCCCATGAGGTTTACCTTTTCTTTCTGATTCTCCTCCCCACTGGGAGGGGAGTGAGTGAAAAGCCATGTGTACTCAATTGCCAGCCAGGGAAAACTGTGACAATAAAGAGATAAGGAAAACAGGACTAAGTGGCGGGGTGCTCCAGAGAAGTATCTTGCTGGGATTGCCAAGTTTACTTTAAGTGATGTTGGAATGATGTAACAGCAGGTGTTCTGAGATTTTGAATAACAAAAGTACTCTGAACATACAAAATCATGCAAAACCAAAGATGTGAAGTTTAGGACTCAGTTGTCACAACACATACTTCCAAAACGTCAAATGTATTAAGACCGCTGTGGAACATGGACTTGACAGTACTTTGCTTTAATCACACCTTTCTTGATGGAATCTTGCTTCAGCCCTGTTTTTATCCAGATTTGGTTTATTTTCTGACTCTGTTCATGCACTTCTCAGCTCTTTAGCTGAGACCAGCTTAAATACTCTGTTATTTTCAGATTATCTCTGTGCCTCAGGTGATTTTTCACTCCTGGTGTGATGCCTGCATGAAGCTGTCAAACTAAGACATTAGTTTAGTAAAAAATGGCCAGACTTGATCCTCAGCACAGTGTCATTTATTAGTCCTCACTTGGCAAACTGATAATCTTTTCATTATTTCTTCATCATCTTTCCCTGAGCTCTGGCTCTTGTTTGTCCAGTATTGTCTACTGCAGCAAGAAAGCTTCTCAGACTGCCAGATTGCTGTTTGGAGCACTAATACACTTTTGGAGTTTTTTAGAAATGAATGATGGTGCAACCTGGCAGTATCTTTGTAAGACGACATACTTAAGTACTTGACATTTGGCATCCTAATTAGAAGATTTTGGATTACTTAACCTTTCACCAGAGACCTTACATTCCTACGGTACATTTTGAGGTATGTAGAACTATTACATGTGTCTAGAAAATACCTAGATAATTTTCAATTTTTAAAGAAATACAAAATTTCCCTGGAAAAAATAATCTTACTACACTGAGGAGCATAATAACTCATCCTTCATATATTTAGACCCTCCCTCTCTTTCTCTGAATATACATATTTCTCCTATTCCTTTGTAGTCATCTGTGTTTGCATCTGCATATAGACAGACATAGTCTTCTTCCTCTGAAGATACAATAGCAAGTTAACCAGTTTCTTCAGTGACATATATTTAAACCAGAATTCAATCCCTCAGGAAAATGGTATCCAGGTCATGTTTATCCTCATGTGTAAATGCTTATATCATATTTTCTACCAAGTGCATATTCCTCCCAGTTATGTTGGGAAGATCAAGAGAAAGATCAAGAGATGCAGAGCAGTGTTCTGGCTTGAGACACAGCATCTTCGTGCTGCCACTCTGAATGGGAAGTTGAATATTTCTCTTGGGGCACACAGAGGAACTGCATGGACCTTAAGTCATTTCCGGAGTAGGAGATAATTTGAAAATTAGATTCATGCATCAGTGTTCAGTGATCCTGACCTTAGTAAGCCCTTGCAAAAGGTTTTATTTCTAACAGTCCTGTTCCATCCTAATTTACACAGGCTCATAGCAGTCAATATGAACTTTGGAAATTGTGGTCTTCCCCCTACCCTATACTTGTGTGATACAGTGATTTGAATACCAGGATTTGGGCTCAGTAGGGGAAGTGAATTCCGGATTTGAGGAACCATCTGTCCATATGTGCTGGCCTAGGTCCCAAAGGTTCAATAGAAGGAATTAGTCGTGCCAGGAAGCATAGCCAGGGGGAATGTACACTGTACTTAAGTGATTTAATCAGCACAGTGGGTGTGATCCTTCATTGCTTCCTGGTTGGAAAGTCATTTATACCTGTGTGAAGCGAACGGGAAATTATACCCATTAGTGCACTCTTTATGCATGTTTAAGTGACTGTACAAAGTGTAAGGTACTGGGGAAAAAAGCCTCTAATTTGTACTCCGAAGTGATTTGGAAGCTAGTGCAAATGCAAGAGAGAAGAACAGCTTTATAACACCTCAAGAAATTGGTGTCTTAATTATAGTTCAGGTAGCAACACTTAGAGCTAAGATTGTCTCACACTTAGTATTATGAGATTCTGCTTTCTGTTGTTTAAAACACTGCTGAATTTAAATTATTAAAGGAACTGCAGAAGAGCTTCAAAAACCATATATTGGCCACATGGTCAAGTTATTTTTATGTGGTACTTCAGTTCATTCTCAGATGGTTTTTGAGTGGGAAAAATTCAGTGTTTCATTTCTGTTAAGGATATGGAGTTTTGAACAGGGAAATTCAATTAGGTGAAGGGCTGGCCTTGTTATGGGTTCACATTTTTAAGTCATTCATGGCTAACTTAAAAGCTTTGGAAAACAGTGAATGTGTGCATAGACACGTCCATATGCATAAGGTTTTTGAGAGTATATAAGAAGAATTTATTTCTCTCTCTATTTCTTACAAAGCTACACACCACTCTGAATGGCACCACAAAAACAGATGGATGGTAGAAGTGGCTCTCTTCTTCTCAAACTGGGTTCCTTTATATATTCCACAACCTAAAATCTCCAGAATTTCTTTGTGTGCTGAGAGTTTACAGCACATGAGCTCATCACCTCATGCTGACTCCACGGTTTCATTGTGGAGCTCTTCTCCCTGGGGAATGGCAAGTGTTCTATTCCAGGGTCTGAACAGGATTTTCTTTGAGTATTTAGATACCTTAAATATTTTTGTCACTGTTTAGTAGTATAAAAATCAATGTCTGTTTTAGTAATTCTGAAAATGTTTATAATTTAGAGCTTTTTGTGCTTGAAATTTAAAAATCTGTGGAGAAAATAAATTATGTGGGAGAACCTTGGTAATGAATCAATAATTGCCAGCAAAAGCTACCAAGTATCTTTATTGTATCCTTTTAAAAATTGAAGTTTTTCTCCACTACATGAATTTGTAAAATTGCCAAAAAAAAGTCAGATAGGAGAAGAGTAATGCATTATCCAAACTCTCCCACAATTTCTAGCCATCATTTGCTCCTTAAGGACAGATCAAATGACTAAAAACTAGGATTGATGCAGGTCACAGATTATATAGTATGTAATAGGCACAATTTTGTTAGTGCAGCAAATAACAACCACATGATTCCTACAGACACAGAGATGCACCAGCTGTCCAGATTCCCAATGGGCTTCTATCTCCTAAAGTTACACAGAAACCATACAGAGAAGAGCAAGCACTTATTAAAATATTTGTTTAAAGAGACATGTGAAAATATAGATAGAAATGGAACCTTTTCTCAAGATAAACTCATATAAACAAGTATATAAATAAATGACATGCTTCTAGATGGGAAACCCTATCCAGTTCATCTTTCTGGATGGAGTATACATAGGGGAAAAGGCAAATAAAAAGACCTCGTGCCACAGGAGGGCACTGTCACCTCAGGATAGAAATGAGAAAAGCTTGCAAGTCTGCCAGTGGAAAAGCGAATCTTAAAAATTTCTAATTATTCTTGCCATTGAGTGTTTATACAAACACTGAAATGGCACAACTGACTTGTGTGGGTCTGTTATTAGAGGAGCACTTTTAAGGACTAAAGCAACTCTTGTGTGATAGAAATATCCCCAAAGTAGCATCACTTTTGTGCTACAAGTAATGAATATAAACTGCATAAATTGTTAATGAAGAACAACTGTGGCAGCAGAATTTATCTTCTTTATCTCATAAATAGCTAATAGATACATCCTTGTTCTCTCTCTCTTTTACTGTTAGCATGGCCAGAAGTCTTGTTTTCTGTTAGGCAGAAAACAGAGCTAGTACTCTTGGTTTGTTTTAAAAGAAGGAATTGGTAGTTTGATGGAATAGATGTGTTTCTTGGGCTTCGTCATGGTACTTGGAAATACCATTTAAAAAGTGGTGCATGATGTCTATGAACATCTCTTATAGGAGCTTCTAATTCTCTCTAGTTCTTAAAAGTTGCTGGATTAGTACAGACTATAAAAATAATAGTAAATGGGACCAAAAGGATTCTAAGTGCATCCTTCTTCATAAAAGAGTCAGGCTTGTTGCCATTTTTAGACAGATATTCTGCAATAACAGAAAATAACTAGTTGGTAAACTTGTGAGGCATTGCCTATAAAGCAGCCGATTTCCTTCCCACTGTGTGCCCTCCTGGCACGCTGGAGGGCAGCAAGGTTACCAAAAGCTGCTGCAAGTGGAGAGAAAATGAAAGAAAAAGAAAAGAATATGCACAAAGCCTTTTCTCTTTCATGTCAAATCAGGTGTTGGTACCAGAATTCTGGTGTATGCTCTGCTCAGCAGTGGCTGGAGGCAGATCCCTGCCCGCAGAAAAGGCAGGAAAAAGGGAGAATGGGAGACAGGAATTACACCTCTCTACCAAATCAAGCAAGTATCAGACTGTGCATTACATTGTACAGCGCAGCTCTAATCTAGGATGAAAAATCATGTAAATAGTTTAAGATTGGTGTATTTGTCCTGATGCATCTTCATTTGGCTTTTGTGCCCATCTCTTTTCTTGCCTTGACAGGGTCTATATTTGGAGTTTTGCTGGCTTTTACTGTCTGGGTGAGGGTACTGAGCCAGCCTGCAGATACGGTTCAGCGAGATGCCTTACACTGTTACAGTGGCATAAAGAAAATATGATATTTGTTCTAAACACACAGTTTTCTACGAGGATTCAGATTTAACCTATTCAAATATTTATCTTGTGTGAAACCTATAGTGACTTCTTCTTTTTTTTTCCAACAGAGCAGGAAGTTCATAAGTCTGTCAAGTTCAGTACCAATGTACTTCTAAAACTGGTATTTTGTCACATGGATAGATTATATTCTCTCTTACAGTGCAATGTTTTTATATATATGTCAGGAAAATAATTTTGGCTGAAGTATTTGATCACTGGGCACATGACTGAATTCATTTTCATAAAGACAGGACAGAAATTTGATCACAGTACTAATCATAAGCTAATATGTGTAAGACTTACTTGTTCCCACAGCCAGAAATGAAAAGTCTGGGGAAAAGGTAAACCCAGAGGGAACACTGTTCCCTAGGTATCTGACCATGAGAACTTCTGATCTCATTCTTTGCCAAGTGCCCTTTTCATTGGGTCTGTCCTTCACAGCTTTTTATTCTTTCATTGACAGATTTTTAGACTGCATAAGGACAGAGTTAAAAAAAAAGTGAGTCTCTTCCTTTCCAACAATGCTCAATAATCTCTTTCCCTCTGAGGTTTAGCTGCAAAATACCACTATTGCGTCACAGAGAAGCCATGATGTGAAATAAAATGCTGTAAATATTTAGCCTTTAGGACAAAGAAAGAAAATATGCCATGGCATTGCAGGTATTTGCTTTTAACAGACTTGCACATGGAAGCAGTGCCATTCCCTGCCTGACTGCTGGCATTACACAAAGAATGGGGTGAGACGTGGTCATTGCCGATACAGCACAGCAACTGTACTGAGTGATTTCCCCAAAAAATCTAATAATAGAAATTCCTAATATCCATTTCTAAGCTGTGATTATAGTTTGATTATGCAATGAGGTAAAACAGTATTAAGATTTTGACAAAGCTTGCACTGTAGTCCATTTATATAAGATTATCTCTGAGATTCAGATAGCTGCAAGACTGCTTTTCAATTTGCATTCCAAGGGATGAATCCTAACTGCATTGCACAGCTGGATGGGAAGCAGGGGATGGGAGGAGATATGCTTT
>VZTI01004279.1:54068-103583 GCA_013397865.1 Struthidea cinerea
TTTTTTTTTGGTGCAGTTTTTAAAAAGTAGGGAAGTAAGTAAGTCTGTGTGTGAATATGTCTGACATTAAACACCTTGATTTCCTGTGGGAGCAGGCAGAAGAGAGCTGCAATTAGTTTATGTTTTTGAAATGTCAATCTTGGCTGATGAAACTTCTGCAAAATGAGATGAATCATTACACTCATCCAAGCAAATGAAATTTCTTTATGTCTGACATGACTTTCTGCCCAACAGTTCTGGATTTTGTTTGGTCCTTGGCCACTCATTCCACTTGAAGTGCTGTTTTCTCAGTTCATTTGACAGAATGTGTCCCATTTCTCATTAGTTTCTAATTATAGGAGGAAAGAATGTAATGACACTAGACAGTAATTAAAATCTATTACTGTTGTTCCCACCTTCTCTTTGAAATCACAGAGACAAGATTTAGCCTGAGAATTTTCTGTTGCTGAAAAATGTCAGTATTTGGAAATGAGCTGAAGGGTTGAATGTAAACTTAGGTGTGTTTGTTTCTAAGGTTTCATCTGTGAGTGTCAGAAGTCTGAAAGGAAAAGGAACATTACTGATCCTATATATTTGCCCACGATATGATTTTTTTCCTAGTTTGTGACATATTTACAAACAACTTTTTTGTTTACTTGTCTGTGAAGGTGGGTAAGCTATTACATTGGCATTAGCAAACACAGGAGGGTTTTTAGTGTGCAGGATTAGTATTTAGATGTGGCAGCAGCAATAGGCTGCAACTTCTGTGAGTGAACCATTATGCTCCAGTGTGCAAATAATCTTCAAATTATAGAACCTTCTGCTCTCTTTCCTATTCCTCCCTTGCCTAGGAAGCATCAGCCAAGGATGAGAGCTCAGTGTCTCATCTCTGAATGGTCAGGAGTCATTTGGGTTCTAAAGAACCTGTTTGAGTCACTGTCATCCAGTTCAGAGATGAGAAAATGTGAGGATGACTGGAAATCTCAGGTAAGGTGAGAAAGTAGGGAGTCACCATTTCCAGGCAGCAGCACCAGCTAGGGTGCTGTTCTGTCAGGAATTTTGCTGTGCCTGACACATCCTGTGTTCTTGGCTGTTTTGGATGTCTGGTTGTTATCTGAATACCTCAAGAAAAGCTGTCTGCTTCAGGAAAATGATGCACCTATAGCAGGCCTGTGTGCATGTTTAAAATAATGACTTGCTTAATTTTGATTATTTAACCTATTGCCATAATAATGTGGGTTTTGATATAGTGCAATCACCAATGTAAGCAAATAAGAAATATGTTTTATTATGTTTCATTCAGTTCAAGGTATCCGGATGGTATAACCACTTTCTGACAGCATCCAAACCTGCCTGCTGCAGGGAGAACTGGAAATAACTTCTGTTTCTGTACTTCAAACATGAAGTACAACACATCCGTGGTACTTTAGATCAAACACACTATCAGAATTATGAAATGGCATGGAATAAGGATTGTCAAAAGTATGTAAATTTTATCGTGTTGAAATTTTCAGCCGTTTGCAGCTGAGAAAGAAAGTACAAAATGGTGATTGTTTTTGTTTTATGGGGTGGCAAAGCACAAGATTCATACCATACCATAGGTCTACATATTTGGACTTTCTAGACAACTCTGCAAAGGATTTGTCTGAAAAGAGAGTTTGGCCAAGTCCAGGCATAATAAGAGAAATGTAAGATGCAAAAATGGGAATTAAATAAATGTGACACTTTGAGGTCTAGGTTAAAAATGGCTAATAACAATTTGATACAGGCCTATTTGGTGAATGCCACGAGGAAAAAAAAATAAAGTATTTAATAATTTTGGTCTAAATAACAACAGTCTTACAGACATGTTAGAGAAGTCCCTTGAAATTAGTACTGTTTCATGAGCTTTGTGCAAGTCTGTTTTGCTGAAAGACTGCACATGACTAATGTAGTTCATAAACATCCCTTCTCATATTTGCTTTTATATCTTTGTGAATTGTCTTGCATGGCAGAGGTCATTCTTGAATGCCTCTGAATGCTTTTCATCTGGAGAGAAGAGGAATTTGAGGATACAGTACATTTAATATTTGATTTTGATGTTTCCAGTTATTTTCAGGGCCAGGAGACAGTAGTACATAACCTGAGGCTGCAATAAAACTTGATGTTTCCTTCTACTTCCTCTCCAGAGGAGAGAAGGCATGACTGTGTGGAGGCAATGTTCTGCAGGGGAGCTGCAGATTTCACAGATTCATTCTGTCTGAACGCCCCAACAAAAGAAATATTTATACAAGAAGGTACAACTCAAACACCAGCATCTCGCTTTCAGTGGGTGCACAGGGAGATTACTGGGAAGACAGTACCATAAACAAAGAGCCCAAGGGATGCTGGGAGGGAGGGATACGCCGTGCTTTATTGCTCAGATTCCAGCATTAGATAGACTTTTTTTCTTATTTTTGAGCGTTTCAATTCCATTTATTTTTAGCTTCTGTTAAATATTTTAGGATATTTCATCAGTGGATGTTTAGTCTTAAACCCCCAGGAAACCAATTCAAGTAACCAAGAAAAGACTAAATTTTACTTGAGTGTGAGGCCCTGGAAGGCAAAACATCAAAGAACAAAAGTTGTACAGATCAAACCCAACGCAGTGTGGTCACCTACCAAATGTCGTGGGCTTCAGTGAGCTCAGTAAGAAAAGAAAATGTCTTTGAGCACAAGAACCCAACAGAGATACATAGTAAAAGGTAAATTGTCCTGTTGGAAAACATTGTAGCCCAAAAACATGTCAAAGAATCGGTGCGGATTATTGATGAGGACACTGAAGAAGCAGGCAAGAGATCTCAAGTCTAGTCCCACTTCTCTGATGGAACAGCTGTAGGACAGCTGTTTCTCTCAGCCCATGAAAGTCGTTTGGAACACATGAACACTGTGTTCCAACAGCATCTGGAGATTCTGCTCTAAACTTATGTGGGAAAATGCATGAGTGTTTTATTGTGTTATTGACGAGTAGGATTGGATCCCTTCACCTTTCACTAAAAAAATGTTTCCATATTCAGAATATGACAAAACACTCTGATACGGCTTCTTGAATGACTGTGTTAAGTCTGAGCTTCCTGATACCCTTAATTCTTACAGGATATTTATGTAAGTTGAAGAGTAACCAAATGTTTCATTTACTAGTTAATTAATATCTGAGTAAGTGCATAAACCAGGTAGTGATTATGCCATTGAGAGACAGTCCACAGTTTTCTGTTTCTTTTATCAGTGACAGATACAACTGGAAGCAAAACATAAATGCATTTTAAACTTCTGTTACTTGCCTCTGTTGAATCTCGACTTAAAATGAAATTTCATAACAAAGATAATTCTGTTGCTTAAAAATTCATCGGTTTATCATAAAGGCTTTCCGTGTTGAAAAGCGTGCAGAAATCTGCAAGGAATTCTCCCAATCAGCTTTCCACGGCTACTTGTTGATGTATGAAGTTCTTCAGAAACCCGTGGTTTACCCAGATACACAGGTAGGAAGGGAGTATGTTCACACACCTTTCTGAGTTCTAATGCTAATTTCTTCTGTGGGAATTCCAGTGCATATCATAGTGTTCATCTTTGTTAGCAGGTGGACATGGAAATTGGGTACACCAGGAGGAGTTGCTGTTTGAATTAGTCTTGAGCATTTCTCTGTATATGTATTTAATGTAAGGGGAAAGAAGGGAGAAGAATAATACATTTTTTGTGAAGTTTCAGTATTCGTAGTTTTGTTGAGGTGGTGTTGTGTTGTTGTTGTTTTGCTTGTTAGTTTTTAATTACAATTTTCATTACCATGGTAATCTCAGTACCTGTGTGTAGCAATGTATGGTCCCTTTGTATACCAGGAAAGGTGTTACATGACACCTTTCTGAACCCACAGCCCAATGGAGCTGCTCTCAGGGTTCCCAGCATCACTATTGCTCAATTATAGGCTGAGTTATCTCTCTTCTCTGCTTATATAGAATGCCATGGGACTGTTTAGGAATGGAATGATTACTTTTCTTGAGACACAGACACCGGTAGAATGACCCTTGGAAACAGTTGCCTGACAGAAGTACTGATTTCTTGGACTATCAAGTACAAGGAAGCTTCCCACCTATGCCTGCAACTTATAGTGCTGCTCCGGTTTTGAGTTCCTCCCCAGATGCTTTATGGTGACAGTGGTGATAGGTCTGTGTAGATGATCTTAGAGTCTTTTTAAAGGTGGATGAAAGTGCACTTGTTTTCCTCTAATTATTAATATATGGCTGCC
Organism: Struthidea cinerea; assembly: GCA_013397865.1. Lineage (NCBI taxonomy): Eukaryota > Metazoa > Chordata > Aves > Passeriformes > Corcoracidae > Struthidea > Struthidea cinerea. The sequence continues at coordinate 58,306 of VZTI01004279.1, forward strand.
TAAAATTGAAGCCAAGTTAATTGTGATAGTTTTTAGCTCTAACAAAGTTCTACAGTGCTCAAAAGAACAAAACAATTTGCTTCATCTTGCATGGTCTGTTCAAGGCATGTGAAGCACAACCTTCTGTCTCAGTGATTACATAGCTGTTGCCTACCTCCTTTGTGAGCAGAACATGCTGTCTCACACAAGTGCATTCACTCCCACGTGAGCTGTGCTTTTCTCCTGCTGTACATGTGAAAGACCATACAGGAGCAGGCTGCTCCCATAGATGTGCATTTTTCAAGAAGGGTGCCTGCCTCATAGGATTTAGAGCAGTAGTGTTACATTTTTCCATGAACTAAGCTTAATAAAAGGAATAAAGATTTTATGAAGACAGGTGTATTACAGAAATAAGTGATGTGTTATATATATCACTATATTGCATACAGCCACATACACATGACTTCTGCTTTTAAAATACCACAAATCCTACATACAAAAGCTCAGCATGAAAGGAAAATATTTTCACTAGAAGAATCTGGATCTGTGTTTATGTTGACTTGTTTGAGAATAACTCATTTATTGTCAACATTTTTTAAGCATCTAAAATCTGTTAAAACCATACTTTAAAACCGTAACTTATAAAGATGATTACCAAATTACCTGGAAGAGAGTGCTCTAGAGTTCACATCTATGACTATTAAAAATATGTTCTTATTTTTGGTGTTTAGAACTACTTAGAAAAAATTTTATAAAAATATGATACATATATTTATTTTTCAATTTGAGACATTCTTCTAGAAGAGGCTATTGTGGATTAGTATTTGAAAGGTAAACATGATCTTCATTCTCCTGCTATCGGTTTGCCTGAGGACAAGGCCTGCTCTGTGTGGAGATTCCAAATTGTTTCTGATTTATTCAGTGTTTTGTCTTGCAGAAGCCAGGTGCAAATCTTCAGCAATGTGCAAATTAATCTTGTTCACAATCACAGTTAACAGGTAGCAGCAGAAACATCCGCTGGCAAAAGGAGGTGTCGCAAAATTGTCTAAGGTGTGATTGGTGAGGAAATGAAATGGAAAAAACCTAGCTCTAATAGAACGGTTATTTATATGCTAAGAAAGGAGATGGCAAATGTGTTTGGGTGTGTTTTTAACCTCTTGAGCTTTCTAGGAGGATATTATTGACATCGGGTAGAAAGTAAAAATGTTGAAGGAAACAAAAAACCTTTAAAACCAGTATCTCTTTAGCTATTAGAAGGGGGAAAGAAAGGATTTTTAAAATCAGAGAAGAAATAAAGACACTGAAGTAGAAGGAACTAGGTTATTATTAAAATAGTAAATAAATGTAGAGTTTAAAAAATAGCAGGTGTTTGACAAATTAAGAAAGAAAGAAAGTGAGAAACTACGAGAAATGGCAAACAAAGAGATGATGTTCTAAAATTGTACTTAATACCAAGAGTGAGTAAGGCCACAGGCCTGCATGCAACAGGCCTGAAGGGAAGAACAGAGTTAAAGAGGATGCTTAGTTTGAAGATCATGTCTCAAAAGAGACAGCTATGGATCACGAATAATTTATAGCCAGTATTGCCATTTGAAGTCAAACAAATCAAGCACAGGATGTGAAAAAAATCTTTAAAGACTACAGATAACCATCTTGAAGCTTCAGTTACCAGCTTCACAGGTAGAGGTAGAGCTTCTAGGTGTATGTAATCACCCTAGTCCAAATCCTACAAGGTATTTAAATGTCTTGCTCTTTTTAAGAGGACACCTTTGAAGAACTATTTATTTCTCAGACATACTCAGGATAAAGTTCACAACTACTACGAAACAGGTTCCCCTGGAAGTCCCCATTCCATGTCACAGTGTGTATTGCCATCACATTGTGTTTTCATGCCCGAAAGTGAAACCTCTTAATATCTTCTTAAAAGTGAGGTTACAACACTGTGAATCCCATGGGTAATGTCTTTTTAAGACTCTTTTCTTTTAACATTTGAAAATGTTATGTCCTGGGTAGCTTTTAAAAATGAACTGGCAATTCTGGATCCGCAGCACTGTGTGGCATACAGAGAAGCATGCATTTGGAGTCCCCCAGGACTGTGGTGCAGGAGCAGTGGATTGAGCTGTACCATGCAGGCTGGGGTGCACCCTACATATCGCGATGTAATATGTCACTGGAAGCCAGATCTCTGTGGGGTCTCTTATGTTATTTTTTTGGAAATTCGGGTGCTGTGTTTGTAAAAGAGAGGTAAGGCTGCACCAGGTGACAGGCATCAGAAAAGGTTGATATGATCAAAGGAGTCTTTCAATGTGTAGAGGTTGCCAGACTTCAGGGTGGGGTAACAGATTGGATGCAGAAGTGACGCAGTGGTCATTCACTCTCTCTGGGACAGTCATGATGTTACCTCAGATGCCATAAAGAGAGAAGGATACTCAAAGCCCAAGAGGCAAAGCAATAAAATTGCAAGCATTAACTTCTCACACCCAACAAAATAATTGCTTTGAAGGGGCTCATGAGTTTCCTGGAAGTGATGTAGGTATGGAAATGCCATCCAGTTTCCTTCCAGAAACCAACATTCCCACCAGGCAAGTGCAACACTGCTCCTCCACAGTGCCATGCCCAGCAGCACGGTCTGCTCCTGGCTCAACTCTGCTAGCCACATTCCCTAGGAAGCACTTAGCTGTTCATGTGCACATACTGCATGTGGGAGAGAAAGAGTACCCAAAAGAGCATTTAAAATACTGCTTTACCCTTTTTTACTCTACTGAACTCAGAGGCTTAGTTTTTAACATGACTTTCAGTGTTTAATGTGTAAATGACAGTGGTGTTTTCAAAGTGCATTCCACCAGTTCCCAGCCAGATCAATTTTAAACATTTTATTTTTTCTAGGAGTTCAAAACAAGATGGCTGATGGTAGTTTTTGAAAAATACATGTGTCAGAGACTGAAATACTATGTTTATGACTTAAACGTTTTCATGAAGGACTTTTAAAACTGTGTTACAAAAGCTGCAGAGAAGACTCACCACACCCTGAATGGGGCCCTGACTGAGGCCTTACACCGCTGGCTGATGAAGATAAAGTAACTCAGGGCTGGGGACTCTCACAAAGCACAAGCTTAACACCTCAGGAGTGGAGACCACAGCCCCGGGGCTATTAGCTGCCAGGCTCACACCGACACTCGACACTCGCACCAAAAGGTGGGGAAAGAGAGGCTTTGGGTATGTGTTGGAAAAAACTCTGGCCAGAAGCAGTGAACACCCATCCTCCACTGTGCAGAGGAGCCCAGCTGAGGGGCCCCTGCACCTTGGCAGAAGCTGCACCCACGTGAAGGACAGAGGGGGTGACATGGCCCATTAAAGGCCCCCCCCAAAGGGTTCCCCTGATCCTGCACCAGAGAAGATGCAACAGACCCCCAGTGTTGCAAGGGACAGTGACAAACTGGCCCGTGCAAGGGAGGCACATAGGCATTCCCACCTGCCCAAAGCGTATATTAATCCACTACTCTTTGTGGCGGTGTGGCCCCGGCAGCAGGGCACCCTCACCACCAGAAGACCAGATGGAGGGAGCAACGAGATGTCGTTGGGACCCTTGGCTGGGTGATGTGCTTCCACCTAACCCCTGTCACGTCTCCCTGTCCCCTCACCCCACACACACACTTCTTTCTCTATTTCTTTCTTTCTTTTCTCTTTCTTTATCTTTGCGTCTTTTACTATTAAATAAAATACATCCTTTTTTTGGCACCAACATCTAACCTCATTTGGTTTTAATCTCATTTTTGGGTATATTTTGAACCTTCTAAGTTCTTTCTGGTTTATACGCAGAGACTTAATTTTCTTTGCTCTTCTGTGTTTAAACCGGATTGTAACAACTTGTTTTACTGATGTAGTTTCCTCCTTGTTTCTTGATCCTAACATCTCTATGTGAACGCCTTTTTAAGCCAAATGAATGTTGGAAAACACGAATACAGGTGTAAACAAAGTTCTTCAAGGAGCTCTCAACATGAAACAATTTATTTGTTGTTCATTTGTATTATCTTGAGCTAGCAACCTTGATTTTGGAATAAAATTCCACTATCACAGGAATTTTATCACAAAGAAAAAAGAGTTTGTATCTCCCAAGTTTACATTTCCAGAGTAAATGAATTAAATGCCATAAAAGTAATACTCGTCATTGCCCTTTCCTGAAAAGCTACTTTTTCCTTTAAAATTATTTTTATATTGTAAGATGTTTTTTCATGGGTAGTCTCTGCAGCACTGCATTCAGATAGGCATACTAATGATTATCATGCATTTATTTTTTATTTTAGCTTTTTAGTCTTTGCACTATTCACTAATAATAAATTCTTTCGGTGAAAATTTTTACTTTTCTTGTCACCAGAGGTACATTTTTTCTCTCAGAATGGAAGGATAGCTGAAGGTTTTCCTACACTTATACTTGAAAGTAAGCTAGTTTTTCTCTAAATATTGTCATACAGTTGTTGACAATCCTTGTTTTTCAAAATAATAATGGGAAGAAAATTAATTAATTTTCTTCATATTCAATAATATTTTTGTTTTTTCCACGATGAAATCAAATAATAGAATTACTCAAGAACTTTTTTTCTTAGATCAAATCCTTAGCCCTAGAGCAAACATAGCTGGAGTGACAGTATGCTGTCATGAATGCCCTGGTTATTGCTCTTGCATTTATATAACCAAAGTCAACATATGCAGTTCCAAGATACTGCTGTTTCACCTCAGGATTAGGTAGCTGGAACAATCTACTAGCTCTGTTTCAGACCAGATGTTTGCTACTCTAAGATAAGAAGGGAAATTTTGATGAACTACAAGGATGGTTGAAAGCATTCAAACTTGTTTTCTTCTGGTTTTGAGTAAGCATTACTGGGTAGCTTCAGAAGGTAATCAAATAATTTAATGCTTATTCTTTGTTGATTGTGTGTTCTTGCATTTTGCATAAGTAGAGAAGGGGGTTAAGTAAGGTCAAATAGTTATTGCTGTCTGTAATTTGAATGGGTAGGGTGTGAACTCCTTGTAGGACTTCTGGAGGGAGGCAAGGGAAGTGTGTTGTTGGGGAGTATTTTTAACCTGTGCACTGAGAATGGAAGCAACTGTGTGTGACTGGTTGTTACCTACACAGTATGATTCTACTTCCCCTTCAGAGTCATGTTCTCAAGATTAAAATAGAAGAAATTGAGCTCCAATCAACAAGAACACTTTATCTGCATTAAACAAATTTTCTCATGATTTTCTCAATTCTTGGAACAATAGACAAGGAAGAAAAAATAGCAATTACTGACTAGTTTCATAAACATTTCTAGTCTCTAGCATTAAGACTCACAAAGGGTGTTGTGGTACTTTATGCATTAAATCTTGAAAAATATTTTCAAATTGTCCTATGTAGGGCATGATACAAGAAAGTATTATTACATAAATTTTATCCTGCAGCTCTTTAGCCTTAATTATGCAATCTTCTTGAGAGTAGCAAAGAACTCACTTAATAGACTGTATCACTTTCTGAGATAAGTGGCTGTATTTTTAGCTTCTGTAATGTACATTGAAATGAGGGCAATTATGCCTTGTTTCAAAAGACAATGTTAAAACACACACTATTTACAATTCAGAATTTGTTTAAACAATACAAAATGAGGGAGTTAATGTTTGAGAAGTATACAACGATGATGATGGCTATTTGAACATTACGACCATGCTTAATGTTAGGCTACTGTATTCCTCTGTGAGAATGTGTTGTCAGCATTGTAGGATGGGATATGGAATTGTAGGTAACATGTATCTAAAAATGTAAGTAGAATATTTTGTAGTCTCAAGATACAGCAGAGAGTTGCAGTAGTTTGTACATCATGTACACATTTTCATTTAACACCCTAGTGTATTTTCTTTTTGTTTCTCCCATTTTATTTGATAAAAATAATTAAAACCTAAAGCTCATTGTGAAGGTCTCTTCAAAGTTAGTGATGTTAATTTAATTTTATTTTATTTTTACAAGTTTTTTTTTAGATTTGGCTGGATTTGAGTGTTGTTAGCTCCCATGGATGCTGCCTAGCTCTTGTTGCATGTTACACAGACTTGTATGTCTTACTTCCACCCAGCCTTTCAATTATATCTATTCAAATATGGTGACAACTTCCCCCAACAAAACAGTATCTTAGATAAGTAGGTTACTAAAAATGCAGTGTAATGACAGGGGTTTGAGAAACTAGAAATTGCACTTGCAAAGTGAAGGGATTTAACCCTGTAAGAACAGCCTTAGCAGAATATGTTTATTATTTAGGACATATATGTGCCCCAGGTAAAACTAAACCTATTTCAAATGAACTATCCCTACTCTATACACATTATAAACATTAAGCTGTCCTTGTCTTCAAGCGTCGTTAATGAATTAGTTTTTCTCCACTGAGAAAGGAGGAAGATGGTGCATAATAAAATAAGGCCAAGGGAAGAAAAGGTCCAAGACATTATCTTATAATCATTGTACTACAAACATGTTTTTTTGAACATAAGAAGGGTCTGGAAGTGAAACGTCAGTACAGACATGGACTGTCAGTCGTACACTGAACAGTTTATAGGCTACAGAGATTATCTAGTACTCTGCAGATGAAAGGCTGAAGTGCTCAGGAACCTTCTGATTTATCACAGGATTGCTTGAACTTTAGTTATTTGAACAGCGCATTAAAAAAATACTTATTTAAATCAGTAATTTAAACATGCTTATTAACTGTTGTAAAAATGCTTAATATTCAGATTTTTTTTAATTCTAAAGTAATTGTGACTAAACATTGTTCTTTACTACATCACCTGGTCTAATCCTTTTGAACCAAAAATTTCTCCCTGCAATTCATTATAATTAGATCTAGCTGCAACTGGCAAGAGTGACATTACAATGATTTTCTCTTGTGATGTTTCTGAAAGTCAGTCAGTGGTTGGAGTAGGATGATTTCATTGCCAAACACTAATTATAAAAGGGAGTCAGGATAATATGCTTTTTCTCAAGGAGTCACCAGTACTTATGAAAATATAGTCATAGGGGCATAAGAGGCATCACAAAAATTTTTATGCTTAGTTATGTCCAGGAAGTGTTTTAAGATATAGACTCAACCTCTTAACTTGCTGATTTTATAATAAAATTAGAAATGTTCAATATTCTGCTTTTTTAAAATTTTAATAATTCAAATATCCTAAAAGAGCTAATTTTCTTGCTATCAAATAAACAAATATTATTTAAAGGCAGTGTTCTATTATATCTACACAAGTATATTAAATGCAAAACCAATCTTGCTTGTAACATTTGTGCTTTTGTAATTACCCAGCAACAAGTTCAGTGAAAATGCTTGTAAGATCCCACATTATCCCTTTTTCTCTGGTTACTTGTATATTAATTCTTTTTATCTTTATCTAACCTTTCTGGAGTTCAGTTTAAGCTCTAACAAGCCATGCTTTTAGATATGGAAAACCTTACGAAAGAGAGACTCAGAAAAAAACCTTGACCCTCAAGAATCTTTGTTAAATTGGGAAGTCATTGTGAGAAGGATTTCAGGCCCCAACAACCCTTTTCGTCAGGGACAGTCATGATTTCATTTTGCTGAGGTGAGTCAGTTGACATTGATTCTAGGAAAAACTGAGGAAAAAAAAAAAAAAAGGCTGAATTAATGTCACTGGAATTTTAAGGACCTCTTTAACCCCTCTCAAAAGATGAAAAGTAACCATCAAAGAGCCTTTCAACTCTTTATAGGATTAGGTAGAAGCAGGTGGATTTGAATGCCTAAACCTGAATCTCTATAGATACAAACCTGAACAGAAAAGTCAGATTTTCTCATTCTGTGAGAATATGAAACATGTTGATTCCCTAGGAATAGTGTTTGGTTTTTTTCCTGCTTATTAAACCAAAAAGATCTAACCTGTCACTGTGAAAGAGACTGCAAAGTGAAGGAGTGCTCTGGATGCTTTTTGCACTAACTCCAAAGGGTGGTGTCCCTTCAATGCCAGTCATGGCTCCGTGGCTGCTGCCGTGGCTGGGTGGTTCTCCCTGCTCACCATCCAGAACTTTGCAAGGAGTCTTACAGCAATACAGGAGTGTATGTCACATGGGTGCAACTAACCCTGCCACATAAACTGGCAAGATCATTTTTATTGTGGTCATAACTGAACACAGAACTGAAACCAGAAACCCTGACTGTTAATTATCTGTATTGCGTGGATCCACGGGCTTTTTTGTTGGATATGGAATTTGTGTTAAATTCCATGGCCTCAGCCTGTGCTGTTAAGATGGCCTTGGTTTTCCTATTGCTCTGCTGCCACAGGGTGGGTCCATAGTGATTTGTAAAGAAACTACAGAGCAGATGATGAACAGAGAGATGTCTGAATGACTAAAGAAGGTGGCAAGGCAACTGTGTAGATTTTTAGCCAAGGGCTGAAGCAGCCAGTACAGAAGAGACTCAAATGCATCTGTGCTGAGTCCTTCCCAGCCATTCCAGGACAGGTCTCTGTCCTTCTTGTCTGCACTTCATTGTCCAGTTTCTTGGGAAGCCTTTGGTTTCTCCCCGTAGTCTTGTCTGTCTCTGCAGGGATTACATAAGGATAAATGGTTCTAAGGAGTTCTGATTTTGCCGTTCTAAAAAAGTACACATGCATAGATCTTGGAAGTCTGCATGACAGGGAGGATTCAAAATGCCTGCTTACTGAATTAGTTTGTTTATTCAATTGTGTAAATTTTTATGTAAATTCTTATTTGCCACACAACTAACCAACTGAAAAAAGTGTAGAATACAAAAGGTAGGGAATGAAGGGAATTGTACTTCAGTTTTACTTTTTGAAGACACAATCCTGAAATGTAGATTATTTTCAGTGAACCAACTATTCAACAGTTAAACTTTAGTAAATGTTCATTAATTGCTATGGTTTGATGCATGATTGACCAGCAGGAGTATCTGGATTATTTTAGGAAAAATTTGTTGTTCACATTTTAGAAATCTCTGTTATCCATTCTTCTCCAAAAGAATATGCAGGTGTAGTTACCTTAGACTGGTTTTTGTCCCCTAAGAGTAATATCAAACTGTTGCAAGCTGCCACCATAGCAGAATTCCTGCTCACAGAAGTGTCTGTAACCCGTTTTAATGGTAGTATATGAAAGTCAAATAATTAAACTCCTCCTGTGTTTTCTTTCAAATGATGATATTTGGATGCAGTAATGTTAAACAGTGGTTCATGCAAGTTGAAATAAGGGAGAGTCTCAATGAAAAAAAAAATATAAGCAAAAATATTCCCTGTTGACTCTCTTACTAGGATAGGTGGATATTCATAATGGGAGTAAAATCTTAAGGTGCATCTGTTAAGGTATTTTAGGGTTATCTTAAGGATATTGGCTTAGAATAGAGGATTTCCATTGAGGCAGCAAACATAAAAATAGGCCTTTCAGTCTATTGTGTCTGCCTTCTGCTTTAAATGTTTCACTGTCCTACAGAGAAAGTATTCTTTTAGCAAGCATGTTTAAGGTAATAACTTAATATAGCTTTTTCAAAAAAAATAAGGATATTGAGATAAATACCTTCCCATACCATAAAGAGAATGATAACAACACCCAGAACACTTTAATAGTTGTCTGGGTTTTCTGACTTACAGCTTATGTCATTATTTGCTTCTCTGCAAAGTGGATACAAATACGTTTAAATTCTGCCAAAAGCAAGATGCAGGTAGTAGTATCTTGTACCCATTCACTAGATTAAAATCTTCAGACAGGAAATGTTTTGAGTTCTCAGAGGCATCTCCCTGGCAATGCCATATGCCATATGCTACAGTCAACCCATCCTAGAACCTGAGGCTGTGTATAGGGCTAGCAGGGATTTCTAGGTGCGGTGGTAATCCACTTATGCCTATTTTTAATGTCAGGACTATTTCCCAATGCAGATATACAAATCTGATTTGCAGCTGTCATATTTGCCTTAATAAAGAAGCAGAAGAAGACTCTTGGGGTTTTCTGAGCATTATGAAACCTCTGGGGACTGTGTCTGCCAACAGTTCAATTCATTAGGATACAACATTGAAATAAAGTATAAAAGCCTGAAAATGCATCCTCTTCCATAAAATAATAGCCCTGACCACATTTTCCTCATAAAACAGAAACCAGACCCAGATTTACTTAGGTGATTTAATAGATGCATCGCAAGATGAATATTTAATTACCGATTTGTTTATCAGTTATGAGCAATGCACTGTCTCTACTGCATAGCTCCTATTAGCTCTCTAAAACGCAGAACAGGAAGAAAATAAAACGCATTTACAAATATTGCCTGACCAGTCTTGTGTCTCCTGTGCAGCTTGTTGAATTGCTATTTATTAGTCTTGTAATGCCTTTGTATCTAATTAAAAATTCAGGACAGGCTCTGTAAATAAGCAGTAGACAATGTCTGGTCTAAAAAAGGAACTACCCAGTCACAGAAATGAACTGGGAATACCCGAAACTCCATCTGTCCTGAAGAAGTACACATTTACAAACTGTTTTACGTAGTACAATAGTTTGTATGTTCAAAACAGCTGGAATAGTGAGTAGAAGTGCAATTTGTTTAGGAATCGCATGAAATTCATAGAAACCTATTGATAGAAAGAATTTCAAGATTTAAGCTACTCCTTTCCTCTTGGTTTGTGGTATGATTTCATAAACTCTCTGAGTGTTGATCGTTGTTACGGTTTAAAAACAGTATTCTTGTTTTACTCCTTGTTTTACTACTCTTCCAGACTAGGTCCATATTTCCAAGTATTTTCGTAAGTCATGTTTTCTAAACTCTTTACTTGTTATAGTCCCCTGCACTACCCTTTCTCAAAATATTGCACTTAAAAGTGATTTTTTTATTAATCAAGCAGAATGCAGCGACCATTTGACATAAATTTTTCACAGAGCAGCACAGTGAATATTTCTCCCAAGTTTACACACAACACTGAGTAATACATCCCAGAGGCAGGTTTTTTGCAATTGTATCACGTTCTCTGTCCTTTGCAGACGACTACAGCCCCCTCCAATTTTTTTTTTTGCAAAACTACTGATGTTTTTATATTTGTGCAGTTGATTATTTCCTTCCTACAATCTTTCCCTCTTTAAATAAAGTAACAAATTACAAATTTTGAAATGTCCTATTTTCCTGTTCCCAAAGTGCAACATGTCCTTCTCGATATAATCCATGTCTGCGTTCTATTTTGCAAATCTTCTGTTTCACTTGTTGCTTTCTTTGTAAAAACTACTCATAGCAGTGTGCATCCAGATTTTGCAAGTTGGTGAATTTTTGTTCTCTAGACTTTTCCATCAGTTCATCCCTTTTTTATTGCAGAATCTTATTGCCATTCAGTGGATGGGGCCTTACACTGTGAGCAAAAAGGTCACACACAAGAAGCGGTAGTTTCTTAATAAGATACGCACTGTTTGAACAGTGATTATGGACGTACTTCAGTAATACAAAATATTTTAAACCCATCTCAGTTTCTAAGTGTGTGAGGTCAACTGTAATAGTTTATATAACACAGACGGTATTAAGCCTTAACATGTACTCTATTGGAAATAATCTAAACTAAACCAATGATGTTTACACAAGGTAGATTTCAGTGAAAAACCAAAAAATATATACAGGTAATGTATATGGACTATTTAGTTATTTTAATGACATGTTCATAGGGCAGAAGGTTTAGAGTTAACCTTTTTTAGAGTCCCCACTAGTACTGGACAGTGTATTCCATTAGCTAAGTAATTTCTTACTGCTTGGTCAGTGACTTTTGAAGAACATTAAATTTGCATGTAAATGTTCAGTTTGGAGAGAAACAAGCTGATAATTCAGGATGACTCACTTCAGATAAGAGAAAGAGGGATGGTTTGTAATATTCCAGTAGGTTTTTTTCAGATGCTGCTGGGATTTGCTGGGATTTGCTAACTAAGGGACAGAATTCCGACATCTGGCCCTTTGAGTTAATCTTGTATTTCTGCAGTGCGTGCAAAGGAAGAGCAGCAGATAAACGTATTAATTTCAGCAAGACCATCAGGTCTTAGGAAGATTACACTCAAACAAGCCTTGTCCTTCTCTGCCCATAACTCAGCCCATGGTTCAGATGTTCAGCTTTGACATGACAGAAAGAGAGTAGTGAAGTTTGTAATGCCCAAATCTCAGCCATGCTGAGTCTTTCTCCAGACACCAAGCAAGCATAGCCCTCAAGGACTAGAAGGTGTTGGTTGCTGGGAGGCAAAAAGCTGGAAACAAGAATTTGTTTTGAAATGGGGTAAATCAAGACACTGAAAGTTTACTCCAGTTACAAATGTCTTAACACTAGCCCCAGGCTCCTTTTGTTCTATAATTGTTCAATTTTGTATTCTCTAACACCCCTTCTTTTGTTCTGGTTTCTCTGGGATTTTTTCCACCTAAATTTAATTTTGGGGAAGAGTATTTGGGAGTATAGTATAGCACTCTTTCCAACATCTCATGATCTTTTTCCGTTGCCTCCTCCACTGCACGTCAGATTCTATCTCCACCAAAGCATTGGCATCAGTTTTTACTGAAATTCTGCACTGCAAGTAATTGCATAAAGAGTCAAGACTTATTTTAGCTGTATGGGCACTCAAACATTTAACTGGTGTACTCAGGCTGCACCTATGTTGCTAATAAACTTGGAATCTTTTTTTTGTCTTTACTGTTCATGAAACTGTTGAAAATATGTGCATCCTAAGAGTGTAATTATTGGTAGAATGTGGGTCTGGCTGAGGAGTACTGGACTTAATGTAGTGGCCAGCATGCTAATAAGTCACTTAAGTAAGCCACGAACACCCTTTAGGCTCTGCTGGCTTTAAGAAAATATTTGTAGGAAATAGACCAGATTCAACCTCTATGCTGTTGGGTTTTTTCCCCACCTTCTAATTATTTTGATGCCACATTTAGATCAAAATAAAATCTGTTTTTGCATATCTGTGGTCATAAAAACAAGAGGAGCAATGAAAATCAAACATAGGATAACTGCAGCAGAAGAAATACATACACAGGACACTTTTCCAAATTTTTGTACGCAGCAGGCCTGTGAAAGCAGCTCAGCAGTCTGAGTAGCTTTCATGTGCTTTCTGACTTAGGAATTGAGTGACAACTTTTCGCTGCTTTAAAGTGCATGCTAGCTGCTAATTACTTTTCGTTTAATGCAAATTAAATGGACTGGTGTGTGTCATCATACTAAAAATTACAGACGCTACATTATGGGAGTACTCCAGGTGAATAATAAAAGCTTGAATGACTTTACACTAAAAGAAGGTTTTCTTTGCATGAGAAAGGGATTTTTTGCTCTTTTGTGTTTTACTGTTTATTTCCCAGTATGCACCTTCTTCACATTAACAGAACATTAGTGAGTGCTTTTGAGACTGAGTGCACTCAATCAGGGTATGTGAAGCTTGTAGCATGTTAAGATTTTCTTATTTTCTATCTCTGGTCAAAAAAAAAAAAAAAAAAAAAAGTTGATTCAAGAATGGCTCAGGCAGAAAATTAAAGAAAATAGCAAATAGAAGAAACTCAAATTAAGGCTGAAATATAGTTAGATTTCAAGGTGGGCAAGATGAGACTGGAAGCACGCTTGGGTACACTGCTGCCGTTTGTGCTCTCTGAGAGGAGATGTATTTATTGCTGGTTATATTTTTGCCTTGAGAGCCCTATGTAATGGTGGTTATTAGCAGCTATGGCTCACACACATGCTGCTCTCCTGTCCTCTTTTGCACCTTCATGTTTGTTTTCCTGGGAAAATGAGAAAAGTTAAATGCTTTCTTGAATACTTGACTAAATACCTTCCTTGGCTAAAATGGCAGAAGACTCCATGAGGCATACATTGCTGCATTCTGTTTTGCCCTGCTCATGAGACTGAACACATCATTGGCACTTAATGTCCAGAGATTCAGGAGTTGGAACTTGAATTAATTCTTCATCTCCTTGTTTGTTCTCCTGTGTAATGTACAGCAGGCTCCTCTCAACTCTGGCATATCTCACTTTCCTTTTTGAATATAACAGCAAAGCTGTTTTTATTTTAGAAATAAAATGGGTGGGGGTATTTCTGAAGTCAGAATAAACACAGATGTCTGAATTTAAATTAAGATACTTGCCAGAACTATAAAGTAAGGTAAAAATTGGAAGCAGCCTGGAAAAAACCCAACCTGCTTACATTTCATTGTTCTTTTTGAAAGTAAGAAATGAAAAACAAGAGATATCATGCACATACAAGAATATTAATATGCAGTTCCTCTTTACATCCTTTCTCACAGTCACTGGTTTTCTTTCCACTGAGAAATAAAACAATATATATGTCTAGAAAAATATATTTTTCTGCTTAGTTAGTAGGGTTAAAATTAAACACTGAGTATTTCATCATTTATCATTCTAAATTCCATTGCTTGTTTCCAAGGAGACAGAAATATGAAGGAAAGCCATCTGAGACTCTGATTTGTAAGGCTGTTCTCTTTAATGAGAGTTTAATGTGCCTTATTTTAAGGAACAAAACAAACTTGGAGCCCCTGTAGTAAAGAGGTTGGGACTTCGAGTGTCATTTCTGTGCAGGCTCACTTTCTGTGTCTGGCAGTGGGAAGGGGATTGTAAAATGTTCAATGCAGTGTCAGATCATCCTTTAGTGGCTCAGTTCTGCTGTTTTCTGCACTGAAGCACTGCAAGTTCCTTTACCCATCCACCCTTTGTAGTAGTGGGTTTCTCCTGACAGTCAGAGGTTTTTCTGGGAGGACAAGAATGGACAGTAGACACAACTTGTTTTTCTTCCTGTGAGGAGTTCAGAAGTGCCAAAACCTGGATGGTTCCATAGATACTGAAAAGCTTGTAACTGTTCAGTGCAGTGTAAATGCTAGGTGCTAACCAGAGGTATCTTTCTTGGTTTAATGCTGTTAATAAAATCCTAACTGAACCTGGAGGTAAACCCTTCAGTTGTCTTACCTGAAGTAGTCTTCACCACCTCAGTTGTATTTCTTAGTCCTGTAAAGGCGAACTGGTAAAGCCTCCAGGACCGGGTGTCCCCCACCTCCACCGAGCTGCGCTTCCACTGGTAAATGATCTCTTCTCTGGGGTAGCCATCTTATTGCAATGGAAAATACAGAATGCTTTGTTTCATAGTCACTGCAAGGGTTTAGGGTGCTTTGGGGAGTAAAAATACTACTTTCTATTTCCGGAAAGAACTGGAGAAGCACATTGCAAGTAAATTATAGATATGTTTTTCTCAAGTTACTAGTGCCTTTTACTTAATGTCACATTTTATTAATTATAAATTATAATAGCACTTGAGATAAATTTTTCAAAAATAGGTTTTCCACTGTTGTGGACCTAACAGGATGCAATTTTGCCCATCCTCCAGATTCATCTGCAGCTGGACCAGGAATTCACACCTTGACTGAACTGCAAAATGTCAGACTCTTGACTTCAACTAGTACAATAGTAAAACACCCGTGCACAGAGAGAAAGTGGGCCATGACATCTTGATGCTGAAAGTAAAAATTTCTTGTTTTATGCTCAGATATAAGTATAAATTAATCACATAGGGTCCAGAAATTTTATAACTTTTTATATCAGTCCTTAATGATATTTGTGAACGTATATGATACATGCACTGAAAATAAGATCAAAATAAAAGTAAAAACCAGTGGGGTGTTTCTAATTAAGAACATAACCTTTGCTGACTCTAAGTATGTAAAAACAAATTTATAATAAGCAGTTCAGTGTGGGTCAGAAAAAGGAATATTTTTAAGCATGTTACTTACAGCTTGAAAATTCCAGTGGGCAGGAGTGGACATCCATTGGGAAGTTGTGTAACTGTAGCTGACACTCAGCATCAATTGTCAGCCTGAAAAGAAAGGGATCAGGATATAGGGAATGCACTTGAGAAGCTTGTCCTGGAAGCTACATCATGGCAAGCAAAGCAAGATTCTTACTAATATGGATCCAACTACAAAATATACAAACATTGTATGTATTTATATATATAAAGTAAACTATTGCTATCTATGTAACTATTGGAATATTCCAAGCATAGGAAGACATCATGTTTACTGATAAGCAATATTTCTTTTTTGGTTCCATAGACCCTGATAGTCTACTTTCTGGACTGTGTAATGGAAGAAGGTATTGAAGTTCTGTTCTGTGCATCTGAATTGGCAGCATTACTCATGACTGACAAATCCATAAGTAGATATACAGGTCATCTCA
Source organism: Struthidea cinerea (assembly GCA_013397865.1). Taxonomy (NCBI): domain Eukaryota; kingdom Metazoa; phylum Chordata; class Aves; order Passeriformes; family Corcoracidae; genus Struthidea; species Struthidea cinerea. The sequence continues at coordinate 74,499 of VZTI01004279.1, forward strand.
TGAGCAGTGACAAATCTTTGTGTCACAACATGCCATAATGCACTAGGAAAATGTATTTTATGTGACAAAAATTCTATTTCAGAAACGATGGATAGGAGTCCAAATTTAGACATCTGCATCCAAGACAGCCATCTAGACTCCCTTCACAGCTAGTGCAAAGGCGCTCTGAGGATACACTTCCTCTCACTCCAAAATAAGACATTTAAATTTAATCAGAAGAAAAATGTACCAAAAGGTGTTCATCCCCTCTGAATATTAGGAGGGTCTCCATGATAACTCAAGTAGTGTAGGTGCTAAGCTCAGGTAAAGACAATTACTTTTAGAAATCCCAAGTAAGATGAAATGTAACCTCTGATGTTCCTGCTAAAAACTCAATCAATTTTTCATTCACTCCCAGCCCAGCCATGAGCTGCAGGATACTTGGACTTTGGAAGAGGTGGGGTGAGAGAGGGAAAAAAGAAAAAGGGTGGGGTGAAATGTTTATTTGTTCCACAAGGAGTCTCTAGGAAAGCTGTAGGTTTCTAGTCTTTTCTCATTCTGGGGTGTCTAAATGATGAGCCCTGTGAGTTGGGTTTGTCTCCAGGTTCCTGAATGAAGGTGTTATGGGCAAATGACCGTGAGTCTCATCCTGTAGGATGCAGAGGGATGCTGGGACCACCAAGTTAATGGAGTCAGAAGGAAACTTTTCTGTGTTAGGGATTTAGGAAGAAATCTGATTTTCCTGTTGCCCTACCTCTTCTCATTTTCATCATCTTCAGTACCACAGATACTTGATTTCCTGCTGGGCAGGGTGGTTCTTAAACCTGGGGGGAGGTGACTGAGAAAAATCAACCATCCCTTCTGGATGCCTCTTCAGGACAGAATCCCAGCTGTGTGATACCACATTTCATTTCTGGGTTAATCGAGGTTGAATCCTTACCGGTGCTTGCTGTGACTCACTAGCACAACTAAATAGACATTCATAGCAGATAACAGTTTCCAAGTTCTACCAGATATATCTCTTTCTAATGAGAGGAACCGAGGGATTTAAAAAGAAAGATAATAAAATCCAAACAGACAGTAGTGTAGCCAAGTCCAAACTTAACATTTGAAAAATGGATCTAGGCTCATCTTTATCAGACTAACTTTGATTTGCTTTGGATTTCAATTCTGATCATTCTATTATCTCTTCTGGCAATGCAATATGCAATGAATGTAAAATAACTATGACATGAAACTGATTTTCGTAATTCAGACAGTTGCAACATTAAAAGCTTCACATCTATTCATTAAAATGATAAGTGTACTTCAAAACTTTATTTTTGGCACCCAATAAAGTAAAAACAAAAAAAACTTTGAGAAAATGCAGTCTAGAACTAAGATGATCTTATGTCTATCGTCTTTGATTCTACACTCTAATTTTAAATTATAAATTCTCTTGAAAAAATGCTGTATTTATTTTACATAAACCCAAATATTATGTCACATGCAAGAAAAAGTATAAAAAAACTCCCACAGAATTTTCACATTTAGGAAGTATCTTATGATCATTTGGAATATGATATTTGAGTTGTTACATATGGCATATGCATAACTTAATTATTGAAAAGGTAATTTGTCTTAAAATAAAAACTATACGTGTGACTGAGGAACCTGGACACGTTGAGCATATCAAGTTCAAATCCATGAAAATTTTGGTGGAAGGGGGTATATCCATAGGTTTGAGTTAAATATTCAATGCTGGGATTGCAAAATCTTGTTCGCCTAAGATATTTAATGAATAAAGTGCTTTTTCTGGGTGGAGTTTCATCTGGCTAAATTGTAATCAATTTAGAATAAGAGGCCTTTGATGTATATAATAGCTCCTTTTATACCATCTACTTAATTCAAGGATGTGAAATATTTACCACCAGTTTAACACAATAAAAATGTAAAAGGGACCAAACCAATGGCAAACAATAAAACATACCTGAAAATGAAGGCTAATTACTATAAAAATGCCTATATTAATGTTAATATAGGAATGTGACTATTGTGGAGCAAGACAGTACAATCTATAAGAAGAAATAAAACTTATTGTGCCAATATAAAATAAATTTCATACAATTGATATCTTCTAAATACTTCCCTTTTTCAGGGTTGTTTGCATAAATAAATAGGAAAACCCAGTATTTTTTTCCTTCAGGTTAATGTCAAGTGACCTGAATTCGCAGGATTTTTCTCTTTGACTTTCCTTAGAGAAAATGAAATTAAAGTTAGATATAAATACCTCAATGTGTACAAGACTCTGCCGTCATTCCAGATCCTGAGCATCCTATTAGGAGTTGTTATCCAATGAGCATCAGCCTTCTTGGAATTTCGGAAAAATGTGTCTGGTATCCAGATCTTCCCAACCATGTTGCTGTTTAATCTGAGCACTTTTATTGTGCTGTTGAACTTCAGACGTCTGTCATACCACGTTTGGGCGAAAAATATATCAATTGTATATTCCTGTTGTGTTAACCAGAAATACTGATGAAAACATAGCACTCAGCATTCCACATAACTCCTGATATGCTTTCCTTAATTTCATATGAAAAAACTGTGAGCTACAGAAGGTGATACTAGAACTGATAAAACCAAACTCTTTTAGTGAATTTTTGAGGGTTGTTTTACCAAAGATTATTGTTTTAAAACAATTTATTATTTTACCATTGAGGGTAAAACTAAGGTGCAAGTGAGTGTTATATGCACCTTTCTAATTCTGTGTCCCTGCATCTCAACCCACACCTGCTCAGGTCAGAGAACAATTACTTATTTCCTTGGATCTAGGACAGGAAAAGCTTGAGCTGACTTAATTGCCTGTGCCCCCTGGTCAGTCTCAGAAATGGTGAAGTCTCTGGAGAGGATTTAGGCCTTTTACTTATTATCTCTTGGTGGCAAGAGTGGTAATATCACTCATGAATGGTTTTCCCAATTTTGTAGCAATCTGGAAGCTCAGTTTTAAAGTATTGCAAAGCATTTAAAAGCAGAGCCCATAAAAGTGTGAGGATATGTTAAAACTATTGTTTTTGCATTTTTTTCAGCATATAGCTCAGCTTTCCTGTCTTGTACAGATTTATAGCTCATACAGTCCTCTCATCCATAATTAAAATGAGGTGTTAAAAATAATATAGGTATGCCACAACATTAAGAACTAATGGAAGCTTTGTAATGTCAAAATGATGGAGACTTTGTAACAAGAAAAATGGGCAATCCTTTACCTACCATGTTGATAGCATTCACAGGGCCAATGCTATTTACGTACATGTCAGTGTGAATTATTGTCGGTTTAACTGCAAAAGAAACAGCAAGAATCAGTAACGCCCATGAAGGTCAAAATCAACTACATGAAAGTCAAGCACAAGCATGTTGTTATGGCACCTCTCCACTGTGGTTGCCTCACATTTAAATGTGCATATATGATAAATACAAATTTGCAACAATGTCTTCAGTTTGAAATTTGTTGAAGACACTTTGAGACAAATTCTTACATCATTTATTCTATCAAAACAAATTCCCTTATGCGATGAGAACAAATACTGAAACCAGTGCAGATTGCTTAGAGAGACTCATGTCTGACTGAGAGGATCTATATTTTGTGTCAAGTCACAGCAATGCATCAAAACAAAACACTGGCAACGAAAGCAAACTTATTTTTCTTATGATGTCTTGCATCACTTGTTCTACATAATAATGCCAAATGCAAAATGACTGCTGTTGCCTGCAGAGGTGGCTGTAGGTGAGTAACAATTTTGTGAGCCCAAAACCAAAATAATACTTAAGGCTCTACGACAGAATTAAGAATAGTTGTTACATTAAATTATTTTGAAATTACTCCATTTCAGCTTTATTCTTCTTACACACTTTGGTTACAGAATGATTGGTTAGATGCTTTTAGGAATGCTTTACTTCCTTTCTGTTTCTAAAGTCTTGGTTTAAGTGAAGACAAATTCCTCTGCTAATTTACACTGTATACATACACTGTAGGTTAAAGACTCATGTTATCCTTCACTGAGAAAAATTCCTTAGTTTATAAACCTCTATAAACTTGTTAGAAACAGCTTCCTTCATTAACCTTGCTGCTTTCTGCTTTCCTCTGCCTGCCTCATCCATAAAATATCTGCACCTTTTTCTATAATCTTATTACTGCTGTGTCCTCTTCTGTATTGTCTGTCTGCTCTGTCCACTCATGGGGCTTCTCAAACTGACTTGCAGCAATTCAGGGAGATTTTTTTCCTTTCAGATACCTCAGTAATCAGTGGAGAGAAAGATTCCTCCAAATGGTAATTCAATCAAATAAGGCTTCCATTCTGAGTCCAGGCCTGGCTCTATATACTTACACTGACTGTGGGAATCAGCTGGGCAGATTGGCTTTGCTTGACTGCAGTTATCTTTTGTGAACCTATTCCTCTGTGCCCTATTCTGTCACTTCCTGCTCTGCTGTGCAAGTGAGGGCTCAGGCTGCATCAGTCTGTGCAGGCCTGCTGCTCTTGGAGGCTCTGTATCCATCACATCATACAAGGATTAGGCTGTGTTACCCTCTTTTTGGCCTTTCTTTCCAATGTATTTTTTGTGATTCTCTAATAACGTCTCTTAGGTGTAAAAAGAAGAGGAAAAACTTGCTTTTTCATTCCCCAGAAGTTACATTCTGAACTTCCTGTGCAGGTAAATCATCAAAAGCAGCCTGATTCAGCAAATTATAACACTCTTATTAGATGTCTTAGGATAGGTTCAGCAATCTTAATTGAGGTCAGCTTCCAAAATCATGACTATTTTACATACCTCTGATGTTTTTCTGCATTGCATTTTATTCTCGTAACTACTTTGAATGGCTTCTGCTTCCTGGGTAGCATAATCTGACATGAAAATTCTTTCTCTTTGCTGCTTAATCAAAAGTGGTCTAAAAACAAAACCAACATACCTCCTATATCAGGTCTCAATTTGTTGTCGTATCCTTCCAGCAAGCCATTTAAAATAAGAGTCACATCACTCTCATGGACTTTGGGAGTCAAAACCCAAGTCTTATTTGAAGTGTAATCTTCATAATCATCATCTCCCTTTTGGGTGGAACTATTAAAGAAATAAAAATGAAGAAAAGAAAAGCCTTGAAAAATACAAATTTGTAAGTTACTACTTTGGAAGACAATACACAGGCATTTTAGATTTTAATAATACTGTAAAAACATTATAAAAATTTCCCAATTTCAAAATTAGACTCCCACTAAAGATGCCACATAACAGTTGAGGTTACAGTTCACTTTAGCAGCATTTCCTTTCAGTACGGTTGAGATCACATTCTGTCTGTTCGGAGGAACATCAGTGCTTATCACCTTTGTTATGCCTATTTTTTCTCTCATTGACTCAGGTGGGACCTGTTATGAAACAAATCTGTCACTTAGCTTATGCAACTCTCCACCAAAATATCACTTATTATGTACACAGTGTTGCTGTTTTACTTCTGTTGGAGAGAGTGATTTGATGAAACACATTACTGACAAGACCAGTAATTAGATTCATTCAGACAAACTTCTCACGCAGCTTTTCTCCACTCTGATGAACCTGAGTTTATTGTGCATTTGGAAAGTTGAGCACAAATTTTTGTCAAGGGTTTTCCTTTTCACTTTTGCTAACCAGAACCCACAGAGGATAAAAAGTCTGTCTGCTGGGTTTTTTCTTCTGCTACTCAGAAGTACGACAGCAGATCTAATTCAACCTGCTTAGCACAGTAAAAAAAGCAAGTTTGGAGTCAGAAATCTGTAGACCAGTCTTAATGGATGTTTTGTTTTCTCAAAATCAGTGCCTCTAGTTCTAGAGTAGAACATTGACACTACTTTAGAATATGACATAATCAGATATTTTCATTTCAGAATGTCAGTGGTAATCAGCTAACAGTGCTAGGCAACTATGGTTTTTTGCATAATATGCCAGTGCCCTTCTTTCCTGACCTGCTTCTGTGACAAAGTTTGAATGCTGCTGGCTGGATATGGAAAATATTAACGATACTACAAATGTCTTAAGCCAGCTGATAGAGTTTGGGTACAAATGGGTGAAAAGCAGAAAAATTAATTATTTTCCAGTTTCAGACAGAATCTGAAAAGGAGTGGGAAAGAGCACAGAGAAGCAGATTCTCATCAATTTTGCTTGACACACAAAACTGAAAGAGTCACAGCTGGTCATGGTCATGGGTGCAGTAGTGAAGGGATGACTCATCCCAGAGCCTCAGAGCACCATTTTGTTAATAGTGATCTTCGCTCAGCTGAGGTTTTGCACACTCTTCCATGTAGTGCTCTCCTGCTGCATCCAGCTTGTACCTACTCAGAGTGCATGGCTCAAATGCTTTCCCGTGTTGGGTGTTTGGGAGATGTAAGCCAAATGTGCAAATACAATCTCACTAGGAAAGAGGGTTTGGGTTCTTTCTTCCCCCTGGGCACAGCCTAACAGGAAAGAGCTGTAGCATTTTTTGCCTCTCAGTGTAGGATGCTGCTTCCCGGGAGGTGCTGAAGGCACAGGGACATTTGAAGCAGCCTGAGATTGCATAGGGCTGTAGCAACGAGGAATGTGTAGCATGGAGAGAGAGCTAGTCTTGCTCTGAGTTGAGCTTGGAAGCTGGTAATGAATCCGATCTACACCTTTGTTACGTGTGCTGGGTACGAGCCACTGACTGCAGCCTCCAGGCACCACCTCACCTGCCCTGCACCAGCCATGGGTATCTGGGAGCTTCAGATTCCCAGGCCAAGAACTGGCAACCCAACCTCTTCATTCTGGCTGCACAAGCCTGGACCTGTAGTGTTTTATTAGGAATCAAAAGCAGAGTTTTAATTGGCAATATGCTCCATAGTATTCTGCTGGTACTGACAAACAGGCCAATTTAATTAAATTGGGAGAATTTTTTTTTTATTAAGTTGTCTGGAGTTCAAAGATCCAATTGTAATTCAAAGAAACATAACTGAAGCCAAATTCTCTCTCCTGGAGGAAAGGAAATACTTCTGAAATAAAGTCATTGCAAACAGAAGGCACTAGATTATGTTTTCAAACTATGCAAGGTGAATGAAGAAAAATAACTTTATGTATAAAAACCTTATTCCTGTTTTACAACCAATTAAACAACCATTCTCTGAAAAGAATACCTTTTTCTGCATGGGAAAGAAAAAGTAAATCAAATACATTCTTTCACAAAGGCAACATGTTACTGAATATCAGTGCAATGAGAAAGCTTCAAAACTCAAACCAGCTAATTAGTAGAGTCTGGTCTACTAGACAGTACAGGATTAGAAGTATGTTTGTCTAGAAATTTTCTCAGATCTAGAACAACCTTATTGAACAGCAGCCCACAGTAACTGAAACTTCTATTCCTTCTTGGAAATTATTTGTATGACAGAAATAGCTGTCTCTATGTTTGCTCATCTCCCATCTCAAGCCATTTTGGCACTCCACATCTCCAAAACCAGCAAATGCTTCATGAAATTAGTGGGAGACAGAGGAGGGAAAACACAGCCAATGTAGTGGGGAAAAATGCTACTGAATTCCAGCTTTTATAAGAATTCCACAAGGATCATAAGTTAGCATGGGTATGCAATTTTCTGTCTGTGTAAACCTGCATTCCAGCCAGAAAAATCAGAGGTGCATTTCTACCCAGATGAGCAGAGCTTTAGCCATGCAATACCATTAATACAATAAAAATTATAATGACAAAGCCCTTTTCATCGCCTTAAGACTTTCAGATCAGTCCTTCTGATTATATGGCTGAAATTTTGCAAGTGCTTTTAATGTCCAAACCAAATTTGTTAAAGCCTAGATTGTACCCAAATGCATATTGAAATCTATTTTTATTTTTCTGACTGCCAGAAATTTTCAAGTCTAGTAATATAGATATCAAATGACACTTATTTACCTATTTGCAGATTAAACCATAATTTTTGAATGTTCATCTTTCAGACACTGATACAAAATCTCACCATATGAGATATTCCCACTGTGATATTAATGCCGCTGCAAGATGTCTGCAAAACTGCTTTACGTAAATCCATAAATACATACAGTTCCCTAGTTGCAAAAGAGATTACTTAAGAGGGTCAGAACCCAAGCTTGAAACTTCAAACCATAGAGTAATTAAAGTTAGAAGGCATTTTTGGAGGTCATCTGGTCCAATCCCTGCTCATTTTGCCAGCTGAGTCTGCATGTGGTGGCTCTGATGGTAATCACTTACAAATATAGATAGATACATGTGTAATCACAAGTGTTTAACAGTCAGGGGGCTCTTTGTATGTCTCAAATTACTTGAAATACATCTTCACAAAGCAGGAAGAGGGCAGAAATTACTGGTGCTAATAATCATTTATTAATTTAGATCTGGTTTTCTTAACAATATATGCAAAGATCTATAAAATGGTCTCTTACTCTACAATTACATAAAAACCTTATTCTGCCAATGAGATTTTTACCATGTCAGAGGCTAAACAGGGTTAAACTCATGTTTTTTTATCTTCCTCCCTAAAACAAACACATATTAATCCAAATCCTGCATTGAAGTTTTTACTTGATTTATAACATTTATGTAGCTCTTTTGAGTGCTCATTGGTGAGGAGTAACTTCAGCACAAACTGAGGCTGACACAAACTAAATGTTCAGGAACTTATTTTTCAGATCTTTGCCAGTGTATTTGATCCATAAATTTCTTTGCAATACTCTGGGCAACATTTAATCATTCTTGGTGCAAGTGTAATCCTTGTGGGCAGAGGTGCCCACTGCAGGTAGAACTGGGGTCACCAGCCAAGGGAAAAAAGGTTAATGAAATGATGCTCACTTCCATTGTCATATCCTCCTTTATGGGCCCCTTAGCACTAAAGTCATTATTTCTGTACTGGAAATACATTAAAATTGTAGAAAAGCATATCTCTGCTGGGAAATCACTGATGCATTAGGAAAACAATTTTTTTCCATCTTCTTTATTGATCCTTATTCAGAAGACATGGTCAAGCCCATTACTTAAATGTTTCGTTAATGTGCTGATACACTATTCTCTTAGCAGTCCAAAGCCACAAAAGTCCACATTACAGTTTGGGAATTTTTTTTTTTTTAATAGATTCAGCATGTTTTCTTTTCTTTTGTGTTTTCATTTCCCTGGAAGTAAGTTTGATGCCTATGTAAAAATAATCAGCACTTTAGTAAAATTTAACAAATAATTACATTAATGGTATCTAACTGTCTTACATTATTATGCTTTCAAGCCCTTTGGTTTAAATTCTTTAGTTCAAAAATTAATATAAAGCATAGGTTACCCATTTCAAAACTACTGTGTTTTAGTTAATTGCTAACACAAAGTCAACACTATAACTTTGGATGATCTCTGCTGTCACCTCTATATCAGACACTCTAAAGTGATTGCCAGGAGAATCTTACGTTATGTTTCTTGGAAAGACACTACCATGTGTTGGTAAAGATAGGCCATGCATTATTTAATATCACAGACAGCAGCAATAATTTTACAGTCTAAATTGGGGGACAGATTGGGCACATCTTATTTAAGTAGTGAGCAATAACTCACTAAGGATATCCCTTTGAAATAAGGTATTTTTTCCTAGTCCACAGGAACATGATTTTCATATCTTGTTACAAGGAGTAGAAGGGAAAGCATATTCTTCTCTGGCAAAAAAACTTCCATGGCTGGTGAGTCTTTCAGCCTTCAGATATGAGGTCATATATTTAGCTCGTCAAAAAAAAATCTCTGTAGTTCCAGTGATTTTAAATGAGTTGTACCAGTTTGTACCTGCTGTGGCTCTGTCCTCTAATTTTTCTAAATATACAAAATTAATTTTAACTATTACCAAGAATTTTGTTGTGAAGCTTCACCTGAGTTAATTGCCAATATTGCATTTCTGTTTACAAGCAGAATCAGAGTAGCCACTAAGTGCCTAAAGGGAACGACCTGTAGCAGGTAGCTAATAAACTAATTAAATTTATAGCTAATAAACTAATTAAAAACTTGATTTTATTTATCAAAAAATCTGGGCAATTTCATCTTTTATACAAAGTAGGCTATAGAACTTACAGCAAAGATTTAATAAACTACTTGAACGTAAACTGAGTTTTCCATTGAAAGCACCAATGTTTTCTACATCTTGGGAAAGAACTGAAACATGGCTTGCCAGTTCACCTAACAGCACTGTTTAATTTAATGAAGAGTCAAGTTCAATTCACATTCTCTGATGTACATAAAAAATTACCCTAATCTATAGGTCATACATTATTCGTGGTGATAATATGGTCACTGGGAGGGAAAGATGTATACCAGGTTCCCACTGTGGATACAGAGATGCTGTAGGCAGATGTGACATATGAGTATGTGGAGATAGCAGATGTGGAAGAGAATACAGTGTCTCTGGAAATCTAACAGTGTCTAAATTCTCCCTTGTTGACTCATATTTTAAGTAAAGGTATCTTGATTGAAGCAGAAAATGTTTTCACAAAGCTGTGCCATGAATTCTCTTGTCCTGTTTGTGTTTCTGTTCTGTCCATTTGTCTTTGGGTTAAATCCCAAGGCTATGCCCAGGACTGGTTTTATTCTTGCCATAAAAACGGCACCTATTTTCTCTTTAACTACTGAATGTTCATCGCAAATACCCTTCGATTTTCTTAGGACTGCAAATCATGTAATGTGAAGATTAATCTCTTCCCAAATCATTTCCCACATCAAAGACGGACACCTGGATGCTTTGCTTGGAGAGGAAAAGAGAAGATCCAGTCAGTTATCAGAAGTTCCATAACAGAAAACAAAGTTGAGAAATTTGGACTAAGAAATCACTGAGAAACTGTCTTGTAGTCCTACTCCCTTCATCTAGAGTTGTGGTGCTGCTGCAATTACAATTCTGGATGGAGCTATAATGTTCCAGAAGAGCCCGAAATCCTGGATTCAGAGAGTTTTCAGCAAAGCTTGTTTCACATGGCCACAAGGAAGTATAAGCTGTATTTTGGCCATTTGTTTTACTCGTGTAGTAAGGGAGGCTGAGGAAGTCCCCAGGAGGAAAGAAAATAGTTCTGACCTCTACTCAGTGGTTTGGGTGGGGTGGATTTTACGTAGGTCACCTGTAGAAGATAGTTTATTTCCTAGGCACTGCTTCTGCTGCACCTGTCATTCCATGTACTACATAAATTATGTAGTGTAGGTAAAACCTTGGCATGAAATCAGTATTACTTAAAGCAAAGCAAAGCTGAATTTTTCTGTCATCCCTAAGTCACAGAGGGACTGAAGTGTATATGAAAATAATTATTAAAAGAATATTACAGTTCCCATAAAGAAATAGGTACAGCTGAAACTCTTAGATTATGGGACTGAGCACACAAGTCTCAAAATGGTTAAGAGCCAGAAATTACTAGAGGAGAACAAATGAATGCTCCCAGCAATGACTTCTCAGTCATCTTTACTGAACAGGAAGGCCCCAGACTGCCAGAAATCAGTCATTTCTGAAAACTGTGCCTGCCCTGAGATTTAAAGGCTGTCTGGATTCCTGTGAACATTTACACTCTGTTCCCATGAAGAGATGATACCTGGCAACACAGCACCTATGGATCATGCTGTGGATTTTACAAGCTTTCTTGTAGTCATTCCGCAGCTCCCAGTAACCTCACTGGTGCTTGTCAGCCATTTTGAGTAAAGCAGTCCAGTACTTAAACCTCTTCACAGACTTATAAAATATTTTATGGCAGTGGTGGTTTTGTATTCATGTCCATAAAACTGTCACTCATGGCAGACTGGTTTATCTTATAGTTCTTCTACATCTTGCCCAAGACATGCACTCACATTTACTGCACCTAAGATGTAATAAATTTTAGCTCTTTGTAGCTATTGTTAAAGCATCTATTTTCCATATTTTCAGATTCAGCTGAATGTGGCTACAGCAAGTGTTTATAAAGGTTTAAAATTAAAAATTTACTTGGTTTACGTTTTGTTTCGTTCCTGTCAGTTCATGGAAATACTTTTTTAAAAAGCCCTTTGGAGTGCATTTATTGGGAGTGCTAACAATAAAACTTCTGGTTTGCAGTATTTACTGTGTTTTCTAGTTCATTGTGCTGAAAAACTGTAGTGCAATTTTTGCATTGCGCAACTGATTGGATTCAAGTCGTGAGTGACCATGAGGATTGTTGTCCCTTTTAAAATATTTCTAGTAGCAACAAAATGGGCTCACAGCCAGTTGTCACAAAAATTACCAAAAACAGGGACCAGTGTTAGTAGCCCCAGCAAAGAACCAAAAGCTGAAATGTAGCACCCAATCTAGAATCTGTTTCTTCAGCAGAACATTGAGGTATGTTGTAAAATAAATTGATAAGGGATTTACATCTCCAGGTCTATCGGAACAGATTGGTGTTATTAACCTAAGCTGAATTACACCACAATATAAAACTTGTGGGTATGGAGAGGAATTGTATGTTACCCTGAGGGAGGACAGCAAAATGTAGAGAGATGAAGGAAACTTCTTTAGGCCAGTAAGGAATAGACAGATAATTATAGAAACAAGCATACATCATTCATTTTGAACACCCTGAGCTTGAAGTGCAGCATATATACTTACGAGAGCTCTGGAGGAGTGTAAGATGTGATCAGATGATTCAGATAAGCCTCCATAACTTAAGATGATTATTTCAATTTTTTTTTTGAGCTGGAATTTTGTATGACTATATTTCTTTATATTTTATTTACTTGAGGTTATATAATCTACTTCTCTATCTGGTTTCACTGTGGTTGTGGTTACTTATGTTAGCAGTGAGCAAAAGCATTAGAAACAAACAGAAAAGGGAGAATCAGCTAATGATATTCTTCTGCTTCATAGGGTTAGCTTGAGTTGATCTGCTTTATTTGAAGGTATCTAGCTATATCTAAGTGTAAAAGTTTTAACCTTGGAATTATGTCAACTTCAGAAGGCTTCTTTTTTGTTTTACATTCCTCTTTTCGCCACTCCTCTCCCCTCCCATTCCCTCCCATCCTCTTCCCTTCTCTCTTCTTTTTAATTTTTTTTTAAACCACTCGATGCATCTTTGAAAGTGAAATCTAAGGCACTTGGAGCATGATTTTTGCCAGCTGCTATTATTCAGCTCCTGCAGATTTCCACTATAGCTAGCAAATCTCAAGAGAAGAAGTAAACGGTCATTACTGAAATGTGATTTGATTAGTTCTGTTTTAGTTTGAGCTCATTTCATTTTTTCTGGCTGTGTTTTTATTGAATATAATTGTCACCTGTTAGTATTCCATGTGATATCTCTTCCCCAATGATGTACATTGCTTTTATAAAAGATTGCTCTAAAATCTCACTATAAATTAAAATGCTCAATTCTCTTCTCAATGAGTAGGATTAGGAAAACATGGATGCCTTCCAGCCATCTATTTAAACATTAACTCAAAACCCCCAATCCTATAGATCAATTAGACTTGAGAAATGAAAAAATAGGTTCTTGTTGTGTAACACCCTATGAGGCACTCATGTTCATGGTTTTTCAAAGTTCTTGCACAATGTTTTTCTGTATTTTGTCTGCATGGTAATTTCACCCAGAAGGAAGTCACTTCTGGAATCAATCACTCACAATGTAGTCATCTTCTCATCACTATCTGTCAATGTTTAAAAACAAACATGTGAGGTGCTAGAAATGTCAGCAGTTTTGCTTATTGAGTAACACTCCTGAGCATTTTTTTGAGATTTAAAATACCTTTTTTTTTAATTAGTCTACCAGCGTGAGCTATAAATTCAAGTTAGGCTGAACATAAATTCAAGTTAAACTGAATATAAATCCTTATTAGAATTAAATCTGTCAGGGAATGTTTTCATTCTCGTCTTCTACATCTCAGTACACAGCAGAGCGCTATAATGAAGTGTTCCTAGTGTTGGGCTGGGAGCCAGGAACATGGAATGCTTACCCCAGCTGAAGGACTAGTGTCCTTTTACTTGCTGTGCTAAGCCAAGTGATATCTTCTCTGCATGTAAGTGTAAACCATTTTTACAACATTAATAAGCGCATAAATGTCCCTTATTATTTGTGTTAGATGAAGACTGGGTATGATGCTAAATCATCTCATGATGGAGGAAGAAATAATCCCTAACCATTCCTTAGGGAATGACTTTGCTTTGTGCTTACCAGCAACAGTAAAGCCCATATTGTTGGTAAAGCAAGTGGGTCAGGTAAGTGTTTATGGAGCCAGTAAAAAATAAATGTGAAACTAGTATAGGTTTATTCTGAGTGTATTAATAATTCTTACTTCTCTCAGATCATGGAATTATCATTACTGGAATGTTTTTAGATAGAAATGCGTCTGAAGAAAGAGCTGAATGAACAGAAAATAGCTGCTCAATACACCTCTAATTACATCATGCTAACTCATTCACAAAATAAGAGTAAGCAAATGGTGAAAATTAAACTGGTTTTTTGTTGTTTCTTTTTTAAACAATGCTTCTGGTTTAACTTCATTTTTAATGCACGGTAACCAATAGTAACCCATGTGTTCCCACATAAACCAACCTATATCATGCAAGACACTGTTTGCACTCATGCTCATAAAACAGACTGTGCAGGGGAGGATGTGGAGTTTATTTCTGATAACAGGGTAGATGTGTGATACATTAAGAATGTAAGTGGCAAACTAATGTCTGTATGTCAGCTGAGTACGAAAATCGTCAACAAGTGTTCTGCAATTCCCCTATAGAATTTATTTGTTTTGATGAACTTTCTTTGGTGGTTCGTACTATCAGGATGGCTTCATGTCAGGGTCTCCTTAAGCATGTGGGACATATAAGCATGCCAGCTTCTGGGTGAGGACTGTCAGCATCTCTGCTCTAAAATTCACGCAGGCAGAGTTTATTAACTGTCACCCCATGCCTGTTTAACCTGGAGAAAAGGAGTCTTAGAGGCGACCTTATCACTCCCTGCATCTCCCTGACAGGAGGTTGTAGCCAGGTGGGGGTCAGTCTCTTCTGCCAGGTAACAAGGGATGTTACAAGAGGAAACAACCTCAGGTTGCACCAGGGGAGGTTTAGGTTGGATATTAGGAAAAATTTCTTCACTGAAAGGGTTGTCAGGCATTGGAGCAGACTGCCCAGGGAAGTGCTGGAGTCACCAGCCCAGAAGTGTTCAAGCCATGTGGATGTGATACTTGGGTACATAGTTTAGTGGCAAACAGGGCAGTGTGGGGTTAATGACAGGACTCAATGGTTTTAGAAGCATTTTCCAGCCTTAATGATTCCATGATTCTGTGCCTTTGCCCTGCTGTGCTGCATTCCAAGTCCATTTCTCAATGCCTCTGCAGTTGTAGTAGCCTTGTATTTCTCCACACTGTACAGCAATGTCAGTAACTCATTCTCCATGGAGTCATGGCTTGTTACTATTGTCTAAATAAAACTCTGGTTGTACCATACAGAAAGTCAAACAAATTAGCCATAGATGCCTGGTCAATTAGACAAATGGCTGTGGCAGCTAAACCAAGTAAAACGAAGCTGTGGGCAGGTCAAGAGGAGTTCAGACCCAGCTGGCCTGACAAGCCTCTGTCCCGAGGCCATGTTGGCTCAGTGCAAAGCAGTGGCTGTGGTGTGTTGCTGGGCTGCAGCTGAATTCACATACAGTGGTTCCAAAAATCATCACATAAATTGTGATGCAAAATGCTACATCTTACTTGCCTATTTATGCTGCACTTTTCCGGGGACAAGTATATTCAGCTTTATATGCAAGAATTTCAGAATCTTTTTTCTGAAAAAATGTTCAATTGTTTTAAAGGTCCTAACTAATAAATATTATGATGACTCTGTAACTTTATTTTAGTGAGAAGAAACTGTGTATGGGCTCACTCAGTGTCTTATCTTTTTCTTTCTCTTTCTATCAATCTCCAATAAGTAAAAGGTAAGGCACATAACATGCAAATTCTACCTAGCTCTGAAGTTTTTGACATTTGAGTGGGCTAGGCATAATGATCACTGCAAAGCCTATCTTCCCATCCCTTGCATTTGAATGTGACTATGAAGGCTCGTCAAAACACCAGGAAAGTAGGAGCAATTTCTATTCCATACACATACAAACATATATCTCCCAGAATTTTCTTTTTCCTCCACAAATATTTTGGCATACTTTTTTTGACTCTCATCAGCATTACAGAATTTTACTTTATAAATTGTCATTGCTCTGATTATGGTCAGAGAAGTTTTTCTTTGAAAAAGGAAAGAAAATTTTACAGAGAAAGCTACTGGAAACTTGTTTTATAAGTAGATGTTATTCAGGGCTAGAGAAAGCTGGATGCCTCATAACTGGAAAAGAGAGCAAGGATAAGAACAATAACCAAGTACAAGCAGAAGCTAAGAGTGGGCTTGATTAATGTGTGTAACTGGCTACAAGGGTCAGAAGTAATATGGATGACATACTACTACGGATGACATATGGATGACACAGACATATTCCAAAAGCATTATTTTGAAACACTGCATTGGGACCCAAGTTTATCCAGCACTATTAGGAATTTGTTTCTGAAATTCCTGGAGAGAAGAAACCATGTTAAGGTCTAAGACATATAGACTCATGTAACTAGAGTTTCAAAATATATTTAGCACAGGGTGCTGAAGATGCTACAGGGAATGACACAAAGTCCAGAAAGACAAACGGTGGTGAAAATGTTTCCTTCAGTTTGAGAGATTATGTAAGAGGATTTTTTTTTCTCCTTGTTTCCTCATCTCCTGCAGCTCTGTACTGTGGCTAAGTCAAAGGATCCACTAAATGTAGTGTTAGACTGCAGAGACTGTTTCAGTTGAAAACCAAAGTGTCCATATATTCAGGCCACAATGTCCAGTTCCCCATCAGGTTTCCTTGGCTCCATCAGAGCTTTGTGAAGCACCCACCATGGCACAACAGCAAGGAGCTTTAATGGTGAATCAATACAAGACCAAGCAGGGGATGTTACCATCTGGCATTACTAAGTCACTGGATTAATCCATGCCCAGCTGTGGGGTCTCCCTGGAAGAGATGTAAGCACCAGCTACATGTGGTGTCATTTATGGAGATTGTACTTGTGAGCATTGAAGCAAGGTCCACAAAGGAATTTAGAGTAGCTGGACAAAGCATCATGGCAGCTCAGAACAGGCTCATTGGCAAAATGCAGAGGGTTTCAGACCACATTTTCTATGAGTACAGAGGAGGCATCATGAGGCTTCAGAGATTTTGTGGGTCCTTTATGAATCTTACCCAAACTGCATAATGAAGAACTCTTTAAAAATAAGAGTCTTTCCATGACCTGAGTTGATGCCGATGGGACCATCAGGTGAGGATGGACACCTGCAAACCCCTAAAAATAATGGCAGATGAGCAGAAGCTAAGGATAAAGATGTTTTACTAATCATAGCATATCTCCCACAAGGATAAGTCCATCTTCAGTTTTCCCTTGCTACAGATCCAGCAGCTTTTTATGAGCTACAGACTTATGCAGAATAAATGCAGAGTATTGATAAGAAGAAATTCCACTGGAAGCCACTGAAGTAAAACTTTATATGCAATTTATTCTCCTGAGATCCTGGGGAATTTGGCAAACACACCTCAGGATAATTTGTTAAATAAAAAACAGGTGCTATTCTAAGATCTACAGTTTTCCAGGACAGATTACCAAAGAAATAATTTAGAAGAGAGGACATAAATGGAATACATTTGCTGGCAAATGTAGCATTTTTAGCTTATATCTGTCAGATTTTCCAGGATTATGCTTTCCATACTGCCAGCTGCTCAGTATTCTGATCCTTGTGCAGAAAACCATATTGGTAAACATTTAAACACAAATGAAAGTGTTCTCCTGGATAAAGGCTTGAATGCTTAAAACCTTGCAAAACTGAAGCCCAGCTTAGCTGCCTCACGCTGTTTGTCAAGGTGTTGTTGCAGACATGACATCTTTGTTAAAGAAATACATTGTTTGCATACCATTTGGATTTTTAGTCATTAACTAAAAGGAGAGCTCCTATTTAAAATACACACTATTTATGATTGGACATAATTTGACTATTAAACTTCTGGGCTTTTTAATTAAATCCTTTCATTACTATTTTATTGAGGAGCTCAGAACATTGCATATGCAGGTAATGATTGCAGGTAACAAATATTTCTCATTTTTTAGTCTGAATATATATTGCATTGAATATAATCACGTCTATGCTTATCTACTATAGAGAGATGAAGAGAAATACAGCTTTGGGGATGGTAACAGAAGAATTTATTTCACAGATATAGTACCTTTCCCCTTTCTTTTTTTTTTTTCCTTCCTTAGCAAATTGTGTAATTAAAGCTGCTAACAATTTTCCCTTCTAGTATTCTCCTTAAGCCTTCACATGCTCAGAACTTTCAAAGTTACCATGAGAGCTGAATTTATGGTTTCTGGTCAAAGATTAATTTTATGTCAAAGTCTAAAATAAAATCTTCTTTTTGAAATCAGTAAGGCTAAAATTATTCCTATTCCTTTTTAAAATCAAATCTATATATGGGTTGTTTTCCTACATATAATCCCTAGATGTCTGAATAGTAAATTTTGGAACTCATTATAGAAATAATCCTTATTAAGAAGTATACCAGAGTGAAAGTGGTTGGCTATTAAGTGGTTAAAATGCATTAATTGGGTAAAACAGTGGTCTAAAGTGGTTGGATATTAATAGCAAGTAATTTAGAAATGCATAATTTAATTTCTGAGCAATGAACTCTCCCTAGAGGTGCTGCTGTTATGTGGTGAGAGGAAAGATACTCTGTCCTGACCTGGACAAAATAGCGGTACCTTAGATTTGCAACCTTTTGACATCAAGGAGGCAGAATTGTGGATCTGGATCACAGTAACCAGTGCAGAGAAGAGTATTTTCATGTTGTTCACCACTGATTCTTAAATATGGGTTTCAGGGCCTTGTTATGCTGGACATGGAATTTAGGAATTTGGCCCAAAAGATTTGTCATGACTTTAATCTCGTGTGCTACATTAGAGCCTTATTAAGGTTTTAAGTAATTTTAAGTGCATGCTGTAAGTCTTTAAAGCAGCTTAGTGAGGTTTTTTTATCATTTCCTTTAGAAATCAGGAAATAAAATGAGAAAAGTAATTGTTAATGTATTGTTGATTCTTCTTGCCCCAAAGAGCTTACAAATATCCAATATTTATTCAATACCACATGGTCTGTGATACTGGTTAATTTTTTTGTTTCAGTAAAAGAGTAGCAATATTTGTAATTGTACTCTAAGGACCTCCAAGTATGTTACTGTTGGTAACCTTCCCCTCTTCCAAATCTTCACCTTCCCAGAAAATAGTGACTTCTTTGCTCCATTACAAAACAAAATTATAATACTCGAACACAGTTGAGCCCTCACAGGCTGGAGGAGCAGAATGCATCATTTAGGTTACATATAGAGAAGCCAAAAGGTGTCTTTTCAATATTCAAGTTCAGCTACTAAGACAGTTCTTGGCAGTGTAAATATTATTACATGGTTCACATGTCCCATCTTATGTCTGAAGCCACTACCAGCTTTCTCACTTGTGTTCTTGTTCGAGTGTGGAATGTCTCTGGTCTCTGACTCCCAAAACACACCCAGGCTCTCTTCACTTCATGCAAATTGTTGCTCATCACTTATCATCTTTGTTAATTTGAACATAATAGCTCATCTTCCCAATCCCTGCACTTGTTTTCTATTTGAAGCAGGCTTCTTGTCACTATGTTAAAAATGTTGTACAATTCCAGTCTTCATAATTCACTTCCAGACCAGGTTCATTTCTGCCTCTTATTCACAGCAAGTGTACAACCTTCCTGGACTCATAGCTGAAGTCCTTACTCTCTGAATTAAGTAACTCTAAGGGATATCAGTAATTCATCTAAGAAGGTCAATCTGACTGTAATTTTAATTATATATCAATTATATGGTGGCATTCTTCATTCGCTGACATTTGTGTGCCTGTTTGCCTTTCCTGTTTTATCTGTTTGTGCCATGGTTTCATAGTTGTCTTGAAAATATTGTCCATTCCCAAAAATAAGAATGAGCTAATGGTCTACATACAGAATTATGTTATTGATTTTTGGGGGGATCAGATGATTTCTGCACAGGGAGTCAGTTTAAAAGCTTAAGTTTTGGAAGAATGGCTCTTAGGGCTGTAAAAGTAGAAACCAGGGTAGCAGAGGGAAAAAGTCATTGTAGACTCCTTGATAAACTGTTTTCCCTTGCCTGCTTCAGTATCTGCTGTCCACCTGATTGAAGCCCTTTTAGTGCTAATCTGTAGTGTGAAGTCTTTTGTGTCTTCACCAGTTTTTGGAGAGGAAAAGCAGAGTACAAACGCTACCACCCTTCCATGGGATGCACACAAAATGGCCAAGAGATAACTGATCTCTGTGTCACATCTCATTCTGCTTTGGTGACACACTTCTCCAGCTTTAGCAAACATATGTGTAGTTTAGTAGGTCCCAGAAGTGCATCACTTAATAATATATTGACTAATACATTGATTAGTTTAGTAAGGCTTTCTAGCATTATCTGATTAATTGCTCTTAATGGTTCTCTTTCTCATTCTTTCTTCTGCTATCTGTTTTTCTCTCTCTTGAAAAATAATCTAAGGGAATTAAATGAAAGTGGAATTCAGTGGATAATCCTCAATCTGTTGCAGCAGGCAGATTGCTGTTTGGAACTGAAGATATCTTGCTATGGATTAACAAAAGCTTCATATGACCAGAACATGCTATTTGTGTTACACAATATAACATTGAACCACTAGTGAAGGAAAACATTAATTTTCTCATACCACCCACTTTTTTTTTTGGGGGGGGGTGTGGAGGGGAATTCTGGCAAAAGGTTATTATGGGTATGCATGAGATGCCCTTTAAGATGCATTTCTCATCTATGTTTAGAACCAGAAGTATTTTTCAGCAGAACATGGAGCATTCAAAAGGTTGAAGAAGATAAGTAGCTCAGAAAAAAAGGTAGCCTTTCATCTCAAGGGTTCACACCAAAGTCCAAGATGACATTCTGTAAAAAACACCATTTCATACATGACTACCCGCATCATTTGGAAAGAGCTAACGCAAGCATAAAAAGTAAATAACTTCTTATTCCGTTCCTTCCAAAAGCTCATTATTATCCTTCATTTATTTTGAATAGCTTTTTTACATGTATTGATCTTTTATTTATGGTACTAATCTGTGTATGTTGCTTTAGGTATGGTAAAAATGATATTTGTTTAATGTTTTGCTGGCTGTCTGCAAATAGATGAATGTTCTGTCTTGTAAGACTAATATTTAGTTTCATACACAATGCCCAGATTTCACAGCTAGGCCTACACATTATGTTGTTCTTTACTGAATATGTGTGAAAATGTCCTTCCACTAGATCTGAAAAAATGGAACTTATCCTCAAGATATGAAAATCTCATTTAAACAATAGTGATTTTCTTTCTTAGTGGTGTTTAGCTGTTGCACTAAGATTCTTGTATGATTTACTGAATTTCTGTTGCTTGCTATCACTTTGCAGTAAGCATAATGTAGTCATTACTCTGGGTCAAATCAGTGATATTTTGTGCCATGTATTTTGCATCTGGCAGCTGCCAATAGCAGAGGATAAGAGCAAAAGATAAGGGCAGAAATATCCCTGTTGAAGTCTCTCCTCTTCAAGAAACACGCAGCTAGAGATTTCCTATAATGAAATGCTATCAGTGAGTCTAATGGATTTTAAAGTATTTTTCTTCTCTTTGAATCTATATAAATATTTGGGCTCTGCACCATCTCACTTATTAAAGAGAAAAACATTTCTGTAAGTTTTCAGCCGGGGATAATTTCACTGCGTACTCTATGCCCTTTATATAAGAGAGAACAAATAAAGCTGCTGTAGTCAACTTTTTCTGTGTTGCTTAGGACATCACATGAAAAAAACATTATGCAGCTGAGGTAGTCTTTTACATGGGAAGGTATTTGTTACATTTCTCTTCTGCTTATGCAGGCACTGGTGGTTTTCATCAGCATTAAAGCCTCCGTTTTTTGACAGCAGTTGTGTTAAAAATATTACTGTTATATAAATAAGAGGATATCACTGTGTGTCAGACTGAATACCCAATATTCAGTCTGACAAGACTCACATATTAATTTCCTGTCACAACTATACAAATACCCCAGAATCACACTAGAAATAATCCTCACTATTCTCTCAATAGTTTTCTTCAGCCTAGCACCATCACCCCTCTTTTACCTCAGTTTGTCTGAGCCAGTTGGCAGGTGTAGGAACTTATGAAAATATGTACTCACTATCTCCCTCTACCCATCCTCTTTTCATATGGATGAAAAAAAATATATAGGTCTTTTGTAAATTTCTCACATTGAAGGAGATGGTTACACATTCTGATATAAATTAAGTTCTAACCACTTCATATTACAAATTTAAAAGCAAGTAATATTATTTTCTGTTTTGCTGTTTTCTCCATTTTCTGGCCTAATGCAAAGTTAAATTTCTTCTTAATTAGAAGAATCAAATAAGTAGGCTACTTCTGGACATCAAAATAGGAAACCAGACCCAATTCAAACAGCAAAGCTCCTACTTACTGCACCAGGGCTCTTCTGAAGCAGGTGGTCACATAAATAAAACGCCTGTAAAGACATTGCACCTCCACAAGTATACACTCTAGGTGAATTCAGACTCTCATGCTCTGTTTTTTATAGTGTCATGACAATTTAGGCCATAATCCATTATCACAAGGAAGCATGCAATGAATCCTAAGTCATCAAAAGTCACTCACCATATTGAGTCTAAAAAGTACACCTAGAATGGACACTTTATATTGTTCCTTTCTTGTCTCTCCATCACCTAAAATATCTCTTCACCCTGGTTATTGTGTTTTGGATATTTTCCCTAGGGGAAGCTGTAGTCCCTAACTTCATCGGTCCTGAATGAGTTTTAGTCTCATTCTATGAGAAAGGATCTTCCTTACCTAGTAATAATCATAGTTACCTGACTGTGGTGATGGGCTCTTTTTTCCTGTAATTTATGGTTCTTTCCTGGTACTTTCTGCAGTCTTTTTATTCATTGTATAAGGAATGTATCTTGTTCTAAGTAAACAGCTTCCTGCTTTGAGCCCATAAAGTTTACATCTACTTCCAGTGAAGGTATCTGGATATCCATTTCTATCATCAGCTGTCATATCTTTTCTAAAAATAAAATGAACACGTCTCTTTCTCATATATTGCCAAAAAGCTTCCCTGGTTCTTGTTCAGAACTTCCATTGACAGAAAACAACTAATTTTCTAGAATGGAGAAATTCCTTTGTGTTCAGAGGGCCATGAAAAGACCTATGTGCCACTTAAGATCAATTTACATTACAGTCTGTGAGCTGGAGTGTAAAGTTTTAGCTGATCATCTGTATAGAATAAAAAAGAAGGACTGAAGGAAGAAATATTTAGAGGTATTGTAAATCAGTTACCTGGAATGTAGGTTGAGAGTTTTCTGCAAAAGCATTATGCAGTGTAAGAAACACTTTTTGAAGATCCTTACTGAGTTATAATTGAACTTTGGGTGATTTCCCAGGTGTTGATGAGCACAAAACTACCTGTAAGAAGCTATACTGGGTATGTCCTGGCTTTTCCTTCAGCAAGAGACTGACTTCAGTGGAATAGGGATTACTGAGAGGATAAAATGAGGCCTGTTATGTGAGAAGATTCCCAGAACTGCTGAGATTTTCAGCATTAGGTGTCGGATAGGTTGTTGGTTTCTTAGTAGGCAAAACTGAGAAAATGGACAATTATATCTTATCATTTGTTTTAAAATAAATTTATATTGCAATAGAAATCTGTTTCAAAAAGTACAACACTAAATAGGCTATGGAGAATGAAAATGAAAAAAAAAAACAAACCGTCAGCTCTGACAACCTATGTGAGGTTTTGGCAGTTTTTTTCTTAATCTGTATATTTTGTATGTATTTGTTGAGACTCTTTTCAGTGGTGCCCAGCAGCAGGACAAGGAGTTATGGCCATAAACAGAAACACAAGAAGTTCCACGTCAACATGAGGAAGAACTTCTTTATGTTAAGGGTGGCAGAGCACTGGAACAGCTGCCCAGTGAGGTTCCTGGAGTCTTCCTCTCTGGAGAGATCCCAAACCCACCCAGACAGGTTCCTGTGTCACCTGCTCCAGGTGACCCTGCCTTGGCAGGGGGGTTGGACTGGATGATCTCCAGAGATTCCTTCCAACCCTAATGATTCAGTGATTCTGTGATTTTCTGAGCTTGAATTCACATTAATCAAGCCCCCAGCTTCCACTTTGTTCTTCACTTGCAGTCTTATACAAGTCACTGCCAGTCTCACACAAGCCACCTCTTTTTCTGCATTAAAGTTTTCTGTGAGTGGAGCTGTGGGTACAATGGTTTGCAAAGCTGCAGTTCAGACTTCACCAACAGAGAACCCCAGTACACTCCAGTTATCCTGATGAATGCTAAAAAATAAGTAATCAAGTGATCACCCTAATGGAATCTCTGTATGTAGGAGTATATAGAATTTTTACAGCTGGAGTGGCTGGCACTCCCTGTAACAAGGGGAAGGCTGCAGGGTACTGAGCCAGCTTCAAATGAGCCAGTCCATCTCTCTCTGCAGGACAGTGCCAGTCAGAGCTATTGACCTTAAAACTGCCTCTGCTTTGGAGCTTACTTGGATGTATGTCTACGAGGTACTGTAAAAAATCAACCATCCTATAAGCATGTTACTGCTCACCTGTGTCTAATGCTTTATCTAATAATTTAATAATTTATTATTCAATTCACAATTCAGTCCTCTATTGGAGAAAGTGGTGGTCATTACTTAAGGATATAGGAGTTTAATTGTACTGGGACTGAGACTTAGAAAGAGTTCCCCTTGACAAGACATTTTCTTCTTTTCCTTTCATCATTCTTCCCTTTTAAATTTTTGTGCAACTGTTACAGAATTTAGTGACCTATGTCAATAAAGCAAATGTAGCGTAAAGGAAAACAATGCAACCACAATCCAAATCAACAAGATACTTTTTCCAGATTACCATTAATCATGAACATTTTAAACTTAAGACCCTAAAGCATGATTTGAATGGCCATGAAGAAGACATGAATAATGTGGGAAACATTATATTAAAAGAGCGAATTAATTTCCTAAGATATTTTTACTTCTGTAGTTTTTTATTACCAGCTTTCACTTTTTAGATTTTCAAAGATGCAAACTTTTCAAAAGACATCTAACATCACTTTGAGTACTCACTGGAGTATTTTGGAATACATGAGTTTTGGCATGCAGGTTATGTTTAGGTGATTTAGTCACTACAGCAGAAGTTAGTTAAAGGGTTTCATCCATATTTCTAAACCATATATTTTCAAGTAGGGAAACAGTGACTGTAGTCTTTTTTTGCTCCATCAAGTTACTAATAATAGAATTAAACTTAATTTTCAAATCTACTTTAGGTCAGTAGTTTTGGTACTCTTTTTATGACTATAATAGTTGCTCTGAGTTTGTGTCCCAGTATTACAGCTCACAGCAGTCAGGAGTGCAGCATGGCTATGAAGAACTCATAGGTAGGCTCATTCCCCTTGTTCCCCCTGACATGCTCAAGTAGTGCAGGTCCTGTGTCCACACAGCCTTAGCTCTGCTGATACAAACACTGGAGTATATAAAAAATTCAGTTTCATAATATCATAGATAAGGATAAAGTCATATTTTAATAGCACTTAGATTCACATATTCTGTCATGACACTTCTTTAAAAGGGACCAATCCTTGTGAGGTGAGAAATTGTTTCTTACTGAGCAACTCCTTATTCCAGTAATGGGACCTCTGGCACAGTGTTAGTGTTACACACTGTGTGAAAGTATTGGAAGTGTACGAATAACTACAGCGGAAGGATTAACACCAAACTGATGTTAGCAAGTTTTACAGTAATTCTAAGTGACTGTCCATCTGAGGGATATTCTTTTAGTCCTTGTTATTATATCACATCACTTTACAAGAGCAAAACAATTTTATTTACACCCATGTTCAGTAATTTACTAATAAAAATACAAGTACTCACTTAGGCACCAAACTATTTTGATGCTAAAATTATTGCTTTATTTATGGAGTTTTTTGGATCAGTCTTGACAGTCTTCAGTTTTAGGCATGTAGCTGCAGCATAAAAACATTGCCATGAAACTACTTGGGCACTAACAAGTGAAAAAAAAAGTCCCACATTTCCCACCTGAACATTAATTTCCACTGTATTATGTAGCTTTTGCTGGCAATTGGTTAAAGCTCTGCAAAAATAACTGATAAACTCCATATATAAATAGTGTGTAAAGTACAGCTTTAAATAATTTTGAAACTTTGCTGGTGAGTTCTATTGCATGTAATGTTTTAAATACCTATTGTATGTTCAATAAGGACAACCAGATAATTAGTTCCAATTAAACCACATCAGGTGTACATTTTTTTTTTCTTAATAATAATTTTAAATTGTCTCTGGATCTGAAAAATTTTTATGTACAAGTTTTAGAAATTGGGAGCTTGATCTGACTAATTTTCACTGAACACAGCTCCAAGTCCATGTGATGGACTGCACACTGCTGTTACAGTAATCTGAGGGGTAAGATGATGAGGGAACTTTATGCAAGGAGTTTGCAGTCCAGTTATGAATGTTGAGAATCCAACTGTAAGAAAGCACTTCCTAAAACTTTAGTGTGCCCTGTTGTAAGGATGTATTTTGTGCATTTAATAAAACTGATACAAATTCTGTGAAGGTAAAATACCGCAGTGTTGTAAAATGACATTTGTTCTGAATTCATTCAAATCATGATTTACTGAAGTCAATGCTAGAATTTTAGCTACTTCTATTACTGCCTGAGTGTTGTCTTAACTCTCCTCTTCTGTCTTCAATCTTCTAAATATTAACAAGTTTGCAACAATAAATTTCTCTATATAGTATTTTTTTTTGTATTAATAGAGTTCAAATTTCTCCACAGCGATTGTAATCAAATGTGTTCAATTACTTTGACCAGATTCTGCAAATACTTAAAAGTTCTCTGTGTATTCTGATTGATGTCAACACATTTATTCAGATGTTTAACATGGAGCACCTTTGTTAGTGTTCAGTTGGCCCTTTAGAATTTCAGTGTCCAAGAAAAGTGACACACAATACAATAATATTCCCCTCCTTCTGAAGTCTTTGATGAGTTTTTAACAAAGAAAACCTTTCATCTTGGCTATAAATGAATGGTATCTAAGTTCAACTTTTATAACTCTGTCTTGGCCCTTGAGTTTCCAAAACTAATAATAAGGTTTCTTCCAAAACAGGAGGAGGAAAATGTTAAAATTAAAGTTGTTAGAATTAAAATCATATTTGTATGTTGACTCATTTTAAATGTTTCTGTAGAACACTAAGAATAATTTTCCCTTTACTTGTAGCTATTATTTCTCTGTCTATGATTTATTCTTTAAAATTATGAGGTCGGGAGGCTGTTAGAGGAAACCATCTTGGCTATCAAATAGCTGTGAACAGAATACAGAACTTTTTGCTGAGATAAAACTTTAAGTTGCATTATGAAGGGTTTCGTTTAAAGCTTATGAAATAATTTTGGCAAAATTCCTCTCAGGCAATGCTTTTCTGAAAGATGAGTGAAAAGAAGGAAGTGTGCTAAAATAAGTATCTGGGATTATTTCAGTGGAAGTTTTATGTCAAAATAATATGAAAGTCCATCTCATAAAATCCTGTAAAAATGGAATTATCCATTTCTGTGTTCAGGTAGTAACCACAACTGGTTCTGTAAGGGTCAGACATACCTCACACCTGTCTTACTCCCAACACCAAAGTACACTCATGGTAGGCTCACGGAGTTTTATTTCATTTTCTACTCAATTTTCAACCATTTTTAGTTTCTTCTCACATGAATTCTTTACAAAGTTCTTTTTGTGTGAAAAAAGTTACTTGAAAACCCAGCAACTTTTAACTTCCCTGGCCAATCATTTTGGCCTTTTATTTGGCTTAGAATTAAGATCCTACCATTGCAGGTATGAAGTCTGATGTTTCTTAAATAAAAAAAAACAGAAAGAATGCACTTTTTGGTATGGTGTCCAGGTAAAAGGAAGGCAGGAGAAAGAAGGTAAATTTGAGGAGCCTGTGTGAATCCAGCGTTAGTAGTAGCAAAGAGAGTGGGCACTAACTTCTCGAAGATATTAGTGACCACATGGCTTATGCAGCTGTGGGGAGCAATCTGTTGCCTCTTAGAAGGCCACCCAGTTTGCTGTGCAGAGATATTTTCTCATCTAACCTGTTAAATGCACAGTCCACACATTTGTGCAGGAATGTCTGCTCCAGCGCAATGCTTGGCACTGCAGCAATACTCCCGCCCTCCACTTTCTGCTCATCCACATATGAACTCCTGCTTCCTCTGCTGCTGGGATTTTTACCCCTTGCCATTTAGGTATCCGATGCACATATGCAGCATGCACAGGTTGTCTGTCAGCAGAACGTGTCGGGTGTGGGGGGAAATGCTGCTGGAGACATTCAGCTCAAGCGAATCCGAAAACTATCGCATCCCCTGGGGAGCCGCGGCCGCCCGCACGGGAGGGATGTGCCGGGCCGGGGAGCTGTGAGGGACCCGAAGGGCTGTGAGGGACCCGGGAAGGCTGTGAGGGACCGGGGAGAGCTGTGAGAGACCCGGGGGAGCTGTGCGGAACCGGGGGGACCTGTGCGGGACCCGCATCCCTGTCCTTGGTGCTCAGCCCTGCCCGCCGCTCGCCGCCGCGCAGCCCCGCACAGCCATGATGGGGCTGCCCGCTCCGGGAAAACAAGCGGGAATGCACGGACATTCTGCCCACAAAACACAGCTGCAGTGTAACTGCATGCACCGGAGCAAGCAATTAATTTAGAGATAAAAGGCTTCATTAATATGGCACCAAATTCTATGAACGCCCCGGCATGTACCACCATCACACACACCCGCTGCTCGACCTCCCTGTCCATGTCAGAGCGACAACAATTGTAAGAGAAATAAAACATTCTAAGATCTCAGCTGCTAGGAGATAGATGAATGCAATGCCACTATCCAAACCTCTGGCATTCTCACCGCAGCTCAGCAAATTCGCAGATTCTTCACCCCC
>VZTI01004279.1:103639-121925 GCA_013397865.1 Struthidea cinerea
CTCCCTCTCCCCCCACCCTCCCAAACAGAATCAGAAAACGCATCTTACCACTGGATGAGAGAGAGGAACAGAAGTGCCCGCACCATCATTTTGAGAGAAAATGCAGGATTCAAGGATGCAGTGCTCCCCAGGCTTGTTGGATTTGGAGGAATCATCTCTATTCCAGCCCCCCCACCATCCCCCCCCCCAGCTTTTTTCCCCCTTTCCTCTTGGTNAGAAATTAGATCTGCACAAGCCCTTTGCAGATATAATCAGAAAACGTCAGCTCAGGCAGCAGGCAGCTTTCAAATCTAGGGAAATAATATAATTTGGAGAAAAGGAAAAAAATAAAACCCAAACAAAAAGCGAAAATCACAGGCAGTCACAGAATAAAAACAGTCAAGGAAAGGAGCACATACACATTTACGGAACCACTGACACACATGCAACAAAATCCAATAAAGCAACAATGAGTAAATGAGAGGGCAAAAAAAAAGAAGGAGTAAAGCAATGGAGCTTCTGCCTGAATGCAGATTAACTCTGAGGTCAAAGTGGAAATGATGCACTCTGCTGCAGCACAGATTAACACATGCGTGGTGTCAGCCAGGGTGCTTTTTAACCTTTGATTACACATATGCAGGCAGCCTGGATTTTCATTTTGGAGCCGAGAAGGATTTGGCAGGCATAAAAAAGGAGGTTGGAAGGAAAAGCTTGCCCTATGCTGCTGAGCATCCTCATTTTTCCAAACAGCGTGGAAATCGTGATTGCAAAGGGGGGAAAAAAAATGAAAGGTTGGATGGGAGAGTGGAAAAGGGAGGGATGGTTGTTGCTAAGTAACTCAGGAAATAGGGAAAGCAGCATTGGTGGAGTCAGTATGAATGAGGTGATTTAATGTGTGATAGGATTAGGGGGAATATGCAAGGTTTTTATCTCCCCTCCCCCTAATAAAATGAGGCTACACAAACACAGGAAACACTTCCTGGCTAGAGGGGAAACACTAGAGTACTATAAAAGATGAACGTTGCCAAATTTTGGAAGCAGAATCCCAAGTTCCATTGTCCAAAAATGCAATTTAGCAACTATTAGTGGAGTAAAAAATTCAGGGAGTCTCAGGATTTCCTAAAGTAAGAGCACTTCAGTCTAAAATAGGTACTTGGACTACAACCTGCAATAACAGTTTTTTTACTTCTCCTATTTCTTCTGTCTAGATCAAAGTAAATACGGACAAAAACAAGCCTACCTAATGACATGAACTGGGAGAATGGGCAAACTTAATCATCAGGAACTTTTTTTCAGTCCCAAGCCCATTTTTCTAAAACTTAAGGGATAAATAAATAAAAAATTATCCTAAAGAAAACTTAAACGAAGGGAAAGTGAAATGTTCCAAATAAAATAAAAGCATTAATATTTCCTGCTGGACTTAGTCTAGTCTGAACCTATTATGACCCAGATTCTGCTGAAACCTTCTAGTACCCTGGACATTCTGTTAGTTCCCAGTGTCCAAATGCAGAATGATATTTATCCATCAGAATTAGATACAGTAGTTGCTGTCTCAGAGTCTCTAAAAACATGGATCTAGCCTTCAGCCATCAAGTTAATTTTTTCTGTTTCCAAACACAATACATTTAACAATAATCAATAGATCAATATTATTAGTTGAATGAAATATGTCTTGGTTCCTGGATAGTTGGATGATTATTTGGGCTGATATCTAACACAGTCACTGTATTTTTCTGTGTATTATCAGTGTTTGTAAACACTGTATTATCAGTGTTTACAAACAAAGTAACAAGTTGCAAACCTCTTTCTTAATATTTCCAGCCAATGGTCTTATTGCTAATTAAGTTATTCCACCAACTCATGAAATATAGCCTCTTCAGTGATAGAAAGCTATAAAATATTTCAGATGCTCTCCCCGTATCTCTCTTCTTCTGCGTTTATATATATATATATATACACATATATATAGAGATAGATATGTATGTGTATATGTATGTATGCATGTTCAAATATCAACATTTATTCATGGTTCACTTCATTACCTGTAAACATGACACTTCTGTGATTTTATTGCTGTAATCTCTCTCATCAGTTATCACAACCTACCTTTGAAGGATGAAAATGCTGTGTATATTTTGGTGAGGGAATCAAAATTGTTGATAGCTAAGAATTTGAACTGTGGAAACATTTATTGACTACAGCAACTGTGTCTGCACAAGCATGGCAGCTTTACTCTGCACTTTTTTTACTGAAAATTTGTTCTGTTAGCAAAATCTTCTTGTCTGAAAAAAGTTCCTGGACTTCCTACAAAATTCTTACGCACTTTCATTCCAGAGGATCAGCTCATTATTCATG
Source organism: Struthidea cinerea (assembly GCA_013397865.1). Taxonomy (NCBI): domain Eukaryota; kingdom Metazoa; phylum Chordata; class Aves; order Passeriformes; family Corcoracidae; genus Struthidea; species Struthidea cinerea. The sequence goes on from VZTI01004279.1 coordinate 105,974, forward strand.
CTAAAAGAGGCAAGGGATCTGCAATAGAAGAAAAACCTGCGGGTGTCAAAGCTTGAGAGAGTTTTCCAGGCTTCCCATCACATAGAGGGTATGTCAAAAAGAATTAGATACTGTAATACTAATCCTTGATTGCTCAGAGTTTATTAAGGTGCAGAGACCATTGATAATATTATTCCTGTAGGTACTTTATTAGCTGTTCCTTCTATTCACATTGTTAATTGGATATCAGAGGGTTTTGACAGACAAGCATAACGTGAAGATTGTGTAGATTTTTCTGCATGTTAAAACTTGGATATCATATTATGATCAATTTTTCATCCCAGACACATCTGCTTTAATTTTTGTTTCATCTGTCTGCAACTGACATTTAGACATTGACTTGGGTAGTGGGAATTAGGATCTTTGGCCTCTGATACAGTCAGTGGACCACACAATGGCCAAGTCAGGTTTTTGAGTGCTCCTACATAAGATCATTTCAAATGGTCATTTCAAAAAATACTTGACCCCAATACATAAAACTTATCCACCACTAATCAAGCAATACCAATTTTGGCTCTAAGTAATTTTAAATGCAAATTTGTTCTTGCATTTCTTTGCAACCTCGGCCTGAAAGAAAGTAAACCCATGTTTTATGCTTAATGAATTTCAATATTATTATATTATGTTGATAACCTCTGCTAGGAAATCTTTGTTTATCTGTAGCAGATAGAACTGCCACAGAAAACAAAAATATGCCAGGCTGTTTTCTCTCTGAACACACGTAGTCTTTGAAGCACAATGTTCTGCTTTCTGTGCCCATAAGCTCAATCAGACACTGATGTTTTAGAATTCCATCACAATAAATTATCACAAAGGATCAAATTTACATAAGGACACTGCCTAGTGTGAAATGTTTTCCCGACACCTTTTGTGTGATAAACCAATCTCACATAGTAACTTGCCCCTGGGCACAAATGTAGTATCTTCACAACAAGTAACTTCAAGTTCTTATGAAAAAAAGTCTTATGAAGACTTTTTTTCATAAGAACACACAAGTGAGTGTTCCAAAAAGAAGCGTTCTGTATCAGACTAGAATAAGAATATCTTAGTAAATTTGGTAGACAGCTTGTTCATTTACAAGGGGGTTCTCAGCTCCTGTGATTTCCCTGTGTCTGTATTCTTAAGCCCAAGGAAAACATGGCTTTTCCTTACCCTAAAATTATTTCTTTTCTGTGTATCAAATGTTAAATCACATGTCAGAAAGGAAGAAGAAAAAGATACATGTAAAAAAGCAAATGCAAAAGTGGGTGTTACAAAAGATGCATAAAGTGAAAAAAAAGGACTCTGTCAATGTCAATATCTTGCCAGATTGTCTTTTATCACATGTCCTGTCTGGAAGTTCTTTCTGTTTCAGCTTGTTTTTCCTTGTGTTGCTTTAGACATAAACAAACAAGCAAACCACCAAAAATAAAGTGCTAATTTCACTCTCTCTCAAATGGCACATGGTGTGGGTAGAGATAACTGGTTTATATGGGTCATGTTAAGGATGCTTTCTTAAAGGCATAAGAAGGAAACATCTAGGTAGCTAAATTCTCTAATTATGCTTATGAGACTATTTATTACATATCAAGTAATGTTTTGATGCTTAAAAAAATACATTAACTGTTTCAAATTATTCTTATCCTGAAATAAAATATCCTATTAATAAATAACAAGACTTTTGAATTGCATGAATCAACATATTTTTAATAATAGCTTGTATAAAGCTATATATAAATATATATTTTATAATAGTAGTTATAACATTGATAACATTTTGCTTTCTTCCAAGATTCTCCTAGCCCTGGGTAAATATTTTAATACTGAATTCCTGAGGAAAATAGCATCCCATATAAAACATTTATTTGATGGAATTCCAGGATTTGATATAATCTCTCTTTTTTTCCCATAGCCTGTCTTCTAACACATTTTCTGGTCATCAATAGTTGTATAAATGTATATTAAAACATGGAAAAACTAAAAATTAATCTTGGAACACTTCTAGGAGAAAGGTAGGTCATGCTTTTATACATTTATTACTACACATATGTGTTGATGGTTGTGCATGGGAGGATTTCATTTAGAATACCCAGACACCTAGTTCTCTTTTAATCCATGTGCTCAAAATACAGTGAGTCTGTGAAGGAGTGGTATGGAGGTGGGATGAACAAAATCTGCACTAGATAAGTGCTAGACTAAAATCATAGTTTAGAGATGATTATTGACTTCCCAATCAACATGAAATCTGGACCTTTCAAAGAGCTTTGTAAACCAAGTCCAACATCATTATTGCATCTGCACAAATACATGCATTCATGTCTGTACTAAGTAGATGAACTCAAAAGTATAGTGCACAGTGTATCCAAATATAGACCTATTTTGCCAAATGTAGCCTAAATATAACTATTTGTTATAGTTTTAAAAAATAGTCCCATCGTAATATTGAATCTCACTGCTACTTTTCCCTGGTAAATATTGGATGGAGTCAGAAATATTGTTTATCATTGTGTAGAACATGGATGTCACAGAATTTCAAAGTAGGACTCTAAGTTATATTTCATTATTTAACTGGAAAAGTATTGTTTAAGCATTGTTTCAGTCCTGTTTATTTAGAAGTAAGATGACTCACTTAAACGGTCAGAATAAAAGAAAAAAAAAATAATAGGTAAAAATAGTAATTCTTTCAAGAAACCCTTCAAGCTGAAGTCACCTTGTTAGAGGATTCAACCTACTGCATTTTTTTAAAAAAGCCAAAATCTTGGGCTGCTTGGGAAATTATTTTTTAGGGAATAATTTTCAAGTTTAGCAGTTCAAATTGAGAAGTTTCCCAAGACAGGCATACAGTGATATTTCAGGATTTAATGCAAAATGAGTATTTTTACAGATAGTTATTAATTTAATCTGTATCATCAGGTTTCTCTTCAAAGCAACCACTTTCCAAGTATTTGACATAAAAGAAAAAATTCTGGTAGCCTAAATACAACCAAAATACAACCCCAAAATACTCTGTTTGCTTATGTGCTTTGATCTTGTGCTAAAACAGTAAAGAAAACAAGTTGTTGGCTAAGAGCTCTCTCACTGTGCTTAGATTTACAAGCTCCTGCCAGGAACAGACTTACCAAATGCTATTTTGTGCTGTAAACATCTAAGATTCCGTTATCATAAAACTCTTGGAGCAAACTGCATTCCCCATCTCCCTACTACTAACCTGACTGAGCTTCCTTGCCCTGTAACATTACCTAGAGGGCCTAGTTCCTTTACACTAAATTCTTATGTGAAGAAATCACCATGCTAAGGTACTTTCTGAGGAATATGTTAATGTTGTTTTCTGAACAGTTTTATTAATGCCTAGGAGAGGTTTCTGCTTCACAAGAGTTTCGAAGAAGCACGGTTTTGAGGAGTCATTTATTTATATATATTCATGTATATCAGTCTTGTATACAGGATTTCACACAGTTTATGCTAAGAGCTTAGATCCAAACCCTGTGTTCAAACTATAGCTTCCTCCCCATACTTGCCTTGTGCTGAATCTCTAAGTTTAGGACCACTTTGAAACCATCCCAGGAAGGCAGACTCTGCTTCCTGTACTCAAGCACCAGTCGAAGGGGAAAGGAGAATGCTGGAGTTGTCCACCTGTCACTCCTGGGGCTGAGAGAGGGTAGGCAATGCTGGGCTCATTTCTGGGGTGATGACGGATTCTCTATATGAAGGAACAAGGGAACCTGTTCACATAATATGCGCTTTCAGTGGGACGAGTTGAGTTCCACTGTCCATAAATACGATTATTACCAGTCACCATTCAACCTACTTGCATCTTGTTCATGGATATTTACCTGCATGTAACTTGTAACTGTATATATTGTCTATTGAACAATGAGAGAGGAAGGAATATCATGTGCACAGTCAGTACTAAATACCAAAGGGAAAGACACATTAGAAATTTTGAAAGGGTACTTTTCAATAACTGTGTTCTAGTACTTGAATATATGTGTATTGGAATGAAATTAAACAGGTCTTCAAATCAGCTATGAAACAGCACATTTCATGGACCAATATTCTTGCAAATAGATTTTCATCGGTACATACTCACATTTGGCAGGATTAATGTGTTCTGTAAATGATACGTTTTTGTTCTAAGGCATTGTATATATAAATTTTCTTATTTGCTACTACGAAGAAATAGTGCTCTTGAGGCTGTAAATGTTTATTTAAACTGTGCATGTCTACAGTATTATATTTATTCCCAGATGAAGAATGAAAATTCTCATAGACCAGGAAAACATGGTTCATTCACTTATTAGTTTTTCCCAATCTATAATGCAGCAAGAGCATCAGAATCAGATGCTTAGTTTCTGCCTGAAAAAAAAAGTTTGGCTACCTTAAGAGAGTGATTACTTCTTTCAAAAAGAAGTGTTTTATAAATTTTTCCACAAATAGATATAATTTTTTCAGAAGAGTAGTCTAGAAATCCTGACAAAAGGCCAAAGGAAGCAGTTTGAAATGCATGCTTAGGATAAGGCCCAAGCTCAAAGCTCACAAACCTTGATGAGAATCAAGAGCGTATTTTAACTTCTGCCTGAGCCCAGGGCTTTGCACAAGGATGTGCAACCTTCTTTTTCATTAATGCAAGAAAAGGCCACTACTTGACAGAAAACTTAAGCCTCAGAAAGTCACTTTTCACACTCGTACTCTCTATATTTTCAGTAAAGATATTTTTGCTGTTTCTGATTTTCTCTCTTACCAAGAAAGTGAGACCTAAAAGTAAAAAAGGTGAGATTTGACAATATAAATCCTGAGTTTGTTCAGCAGCGAATATTTTAAGACACCAGTCTCCAAGGTCTGTGTGGTAGCAGACATTCAGGGATGCCACTGCTTCTATCAGACCCAGCATCACTGACCTGTAGTTGTTATCCCTTTTGTATAGAAAATCTGATTTGACATACATTGTAGGTCTGGCATTTTGCTTAGCGTTCACTAACACAGAGCCAAAAGCTCTGTATTTCCAGGCTAGATTTGGTATTTCCTTTAGACAGTTTACGTAATCTTAAGATCTATTTTGATGTGTCGTTATCTCCTATGATTGCAATATTCAAAGTCTATTTCCAGCAGCAAGGTAGTATCTCCTCCCAAAGTAAACGTGAGGAAAAACTTCCTGCCATTTGTGTAGGACCACAACGGGACACAAATATGGTTTCATATAGGTTGAGTGGAGCAGGAATGGCTACATCAGGAATGGATCCAGGGTGCTGAGGTCTGTGAAAGCCTTACAGCTAGCCATGCCAAGGGAATGTTATGTCCAGTCTGTATAATCATTGCAAATGATTTTCGATTCTTCTTCCAAAAAAGAGGAAGTAATGGAAGTAAAAGGCCATAAAGAATGTTTTCTTCATGCAGAAAGGAGGCAGCCCATTCTCTCTGTTTAAGAAAGAAGAAAAAACAGAAAAAAATCTATGCTAACTCATTATACTAATTTTGCAAGTGTAAGGATACACAACAGTATAGTTTTCAATACAGTAATCAACATCTGTTTGATCTGCCTTTGAGCTATAAATTTGGTTTATTTTGGGTTAAGCTTTTTAACTTTACGTAAAGCTGAAGAAGAAATCTCATAGTTCGGCCATGTTTCTGTTCGGGGTAAGCTCTTTTGATCTTTCAGCATTCGGAAGGATCACATTCTATGCAGTGGATGCAAATACACTTTGGGAGTGATACCCGATGACAGTTCATGGGTGCAGGTGTACATTTTTTGAGTCTGGACTTTTAATGTCATGCTATGACATTCTTATGGGCAAGAAAGGATATATGATCTAGTTCTAGAAATTTCTCCTCAGTAATTTTCAGTGGTTTGCTTTTCCGTGCAGTTGGGTACTGAATCGGATTATTCTTTTTAGTACCAAATATATTAAATAATAATCTGGATAGTAGTATGAATAATATCTTTACTATATTCAGTAAGGATGCCAAGCCACAGGCAGGAGGGCGTTGGGAATAGGATTAGACCTTAAAAATGAAAGGAGATCTGGAAAAAAATGATGAATTTCAGAACATTCAGAAAGAACGGCCAGAAGTCTTGAAAACTGTTGTCAAAGGAAACATGAGATAAAGGGGCAAATGCAGTTTAGTCTGAGAGGAATTATGTCAAATTTTCAAATATGTGCAGGTGTAATGAGGCATGAATAGCTGGTGTTTCTGTTTTGTAGGATGATAGAGATATATCACAGCTTCTTAGATTAATTATCTTTGGATAAGTCAAAAAAATGCCCTATGGTAGAAATCCCAGAGCACTGGAACTGTTTGCTGAGGTCAGATATGAGGTCCCTTCAGTGTTGCTTTCTATGACTGATAGGTAAGTGTTCTTTATAAGCTAAATAATGGGCTGAAATTAAACAGAGAATTGTTTAGTTAAGCTTTAAACAAAGAAGAAAAAAGGCAGACTCATACATTTTTTTAAATCTAAAATAACTAATGGAAATTAATTCATTTGATAGGCTAAAGGGCAATGAAAGCTTTTGTTGCCACAAAAATAAAGGTATAAAATTTTCATTATTTAGACGAGAAAGTGTATTGCTTGTGAGATCAAAAGAAAATGGAAGAAAGAAAAGTGATTTCCAAGGGTGTTATATAAAGTTCATAGCCTCTTTCCATCTCTTTCTCTTAAGTTCAGTTTTGTGACATCGAAGTTCACTACTAAGCAATGACTTTCAGGAAAATATTCCTAAGAATAACCTGAACCTTGTTACTTTTCATGTTATTTGATCTTGTATAACTTACAGAACAGCAACTGCATTGAAAATCTTTTCAAACTGCTTGGACTACAAGAGACATGTCTTTTATTCTTCTTTCCTGTTTGCATATGTAGTGGATTTTTTTGCACCTCTAAGTGACATGGCCCATATACTCATGAAAACAAAAAATGAATCTGAATCATTCCTTCTCCTCTGAAATGTAGATTGTGTGATGATCGCAGTTACAGACCAGATCCTAACTTTTGCCTATGTTAACATATTTCTGTTTCAATGTTTCTCTATGGTTTTAAGCTTTCAAGAATCCTATTGCCCCAAAATATAGAGTTCCTAATATAAACAGGGACCCATCAAGTGTCACTGAAAAGTGCTGAATTGATATAGTTCCATGTACTTAATATGTCAAGCACATGTTGAAAGAAACTGTAAGGCTCATACTCACTTCTTTGCCCTTAACTGGCTACTGCAGTTCATTTTTTCAGACGAAATAAGGCTTCAGAAGCTGCTTTGAGACCATACAGTGACAGGAAATATAGAAATTGTAGGAATTTAGTATTTGACTCTTTTCAGTATTATAAAGCTCTCAGAACCGGGACAGAGAACACAAAATCTCTCTAAAATCCTGTCATATAAAAATGTAACTTATCACCAGGCTGAAGCCTGAGGCCTGGGTACGTTGTTGGGATGTACACAGGGAAACAGACAGGCAGGAAGGGTCCGCATGAGATCTCTCATCCAGCTCCTACTCAAAAGAGGTGTCAGTGCTGATTGAATTTAAACCAGACCTTGCTGTTCAGGTCTAGAAAAGCGTCAAGGTTAGAGATTTCACAACTTCTCTGCGCAATTCATTCTGATCTTCAGCTGTGCTCACAGTGAATCATTTGTTCTCCCCCTTTGATTAACAACCCTTATCTCTGGTACTGCCTTCTGACCCCGCTCCATGAAGACCCTGGGGAGCTGCTCCATGTGCAGCCACTTCCATGGTCCTCTGGGAGCTCACTCATGTTTATCAAATTAATAACTGTACAATTTCTTGTCTTGAGGCCCCCAAAAAGGACACGATGCTCCAGATGTGGTCTGATGAAGGCCAGGTAAAGGTGAGTGATGACCTCCTCAGATTTGCCTTCATCCCTGCCATGACTCCTGTTTCCCTGCCAGTCAGTCCCCAGCACTATTTTGGGGAGGGATTAGTCCATCCCATATGCAGTGTTTTATAGCTATTTTTGCTGAATTTTGTGGTATTCCTTCATCCAAACGAAGCCTCTCTGAATTGCAGCCCTGCTCACAAGAACATTGACACCATGTCCCAGCTGCTGTCATCCACAAACTTGATGGGGCTGCATCCAGTTTCCTTTAGTGCACAGTTTTCTAAACAACAAAATGCAAAATCTAAAGGCTGTAGCTAAACTAGATTGATAATAACTATGTTAATTTTTCTTTCACACTAAAAAATTAAAACTAAAAAAATTACTTAAAAAAGTACCATCACTGGGAGCTTCCCAGGAGTATATTTTAGTTTATTTATCTGTGCCTGCTTTGAATGCTACCTCTCTGTGCATCTTCTCATGGAAAAATAATTTAAAATAATTAATCTTAAATGCCTTTATTTTAAAGGATGTTCATTTAGTTTCCTGGTTCTTTTACACTAAGGCTTTATTATCAGAGGGGCTGTTACAACTAATGAGACCATACAGTGCTATGCTCATGTTTCAACACAATCCCATTAGAACTTCGGTCAATTAAACTGCATTTTGAAGCAAAAATAACTGAAAAAAAAGTTCAAAGACGTTTAAACATAAAAAACATTATAATGCTTAATCATGTTAAGTTACATATTATTATTGCAATGATAATTATTAAAAAAATTTGCTAATATTAAAGTTGATCATGTGATAATCATGATTAGGCAGCATTGTCTAGTTTGAAATTATGCCTGTGCTGTCATTCCAGGGGCTTGAACTAATGTAAATATTAATGTATCTATTAATAAGAAAGCAAATTAAGAAAAATGGAATTAAACCAAATACTATGAGAAAGCTTCATTTTGAATATTACTCTATCTATTGTCACCCTTGGATACATAGAACCAGGTAGAAATTAAATTAGCAGAACGCAAAAATGTATCCACGTGGAAATGAAGTGTCTTCTCCTCTGACATAGCAGTGAATCCACCAGTGAATTGATATAGGAAGAGACCATTCAAAGGAGGCTTTCAAGTGCTTTTTAATTATTGGTTAGATGTTGCACATTCCTGTTTCTTTAGCATAGTGTCCCAGGAGCTGTAAACCAAGATTTATTTTACTGAAACTTTTGATCTTTTTCCACTCAGCAAATATTAGTTTAATTTTTCATACTTCTCCCAAAGAACAAGCCAAGAAACTAATGGACTGCACTTTGATCTTTGTCAGATGATGTCAACAGCAGTAAATGTCAGGGTGAATCCAGAAACAGAGGTTAACCTGCTGCTTTTCTACTTGGATATTTAGCAGTGGGCACCTGCACCATCGTTTAAGCTAGTAGACAATTGGAGATTAAATTGGTTGTGTTTTTAAGAGATACTACTTAACTAAGTTTTATATTGTTTCATAGCAATCCTGAAAAAAACCAGAATCAGCGTTTTATACCTCTGAGTTAATAAGTTTGCATTATCACCAGCAAAACATTTCTTTATTTATGTGTTACTCATCCGGGTCTATGTTACAGTTTATAGGAATACAGAGAGGTGTGGTGAATATTACACGTTTAGAATCAGAACTGAAATGTCACAGACCTCAGAGGAGAAACGGGAAATCAAAAATTCAGAAATTTTAACTTGTTTTAAAGCTGATTATCCTACTGGCCATCTTGAAATAGAGGCACTCACTCCACTGCGTAGAGTTTGGCTTTGAAGTACCCAGGAAGGGAAAGATGCAGCTACCCCAGTGCTTGTGCATCGCTGGGGTATGAAAGGATTGCAGGCACAGGGTACAGTGCACTCTTTGCGTTTGGGTATCATGTTATAGAATGTAAGACCACTCTTACTTTCAGTTAAACAAACACTGTTCTTTGAACCTGCTCCACTCAGTCACACTTCCTAGGTGTTCATTCCAGGCTGCTGCTGCTGAACAGCAGGAATGGGATATGTGGACATTTTCCAGGGAGGCAAAATACTACTTAACAGTGTTTAAAAGAGACAACAGATGGGGAGACTGTTTCTCAAAATAATCCTCCCTAATGGACATTGCAGTCACAATCCTGCAGAAAGAAAGAGGAGAAAAAATCTCTGCAGCATCTGTGAAAGGAAATCCTGGGAAAACAAATAAATTAGGCTCTTTTAAACAGCCAAATGACTGCCCAAAGTTATTTATGCAGAACATTTGCTCAGTCACTTCCTTCCATTTTGTTTATGGATGGTTTAACTGAATTTTCAGATGGGTTCTGTCAGATCATGTTCCCAACCCTGGTTCTTTTGCACTGCTTCAAAGTATGGACAGAAATTTGCTTAAGCAGCTGGGGAATTCTTGGCATCAGGATCCCAAAGGCAATGCCAGCCAAGGTGAAGCCATGCTTTTTGCCACTTATCCTTGTCCTTCTCACCACTATGGGAAGCAGAATGTTGAGAGAATTCTCCCTTTTCTTGCTTGCAATGCCATCCATATATACAAATATATCTCGTCACTTCTGTTCTCCTTTTGACAGTGAATAAACTATTAATATGTAAAACTTCACGGAGTGCTAGTGCTTTTCTCAAACTTTTTTTTAGTGTAATTAAATCATATTTTCTTTATTCTATTTATTAATCTGGGCAGTGACTCATATATTCCTTTGTAGGGTCTAGAGCCTAATCATACTCCTTGTTCTGTGTTGTAACATCCATTACAACTGCTCTCTAACATTTTGGTTCTGTTTTTATAAGTAGATAGTTTTCTCTTTTTTCACAGCTTTTTTTCAAAAATCTTGCTAATTTTGGAATTTGCATATTCATCATTTGATTTGGTCTATTAAATTGTATGGAAATAAACATGGGTTGTCCCTGTAGCAAAATGTCTCAGAATGAGCTCCAGTACTGCTAAAATCAGTTAAAATAGGAGAATGAAACAGGAAAAAAAAAAAGAAGAAGAAAAAAAAAGGGAAAAAAAAGGAAAAAAAAAAAGAAGAAGTGGGCTGGAAATGGAAATGGGAATAAGAACAGATGGCCTCAGTTAGCATTTTTAGATATTATATTATATTATATAAAGTGGTAGGAGGGAAACTAAAAAGGTAAATAGCAACCTTTTTAATAGTAGAAGTGTTCTGTTGATACACTCTCTGTGTTGTATGGATATGAAAACTGAAAACCATACCGCTAAATAGTACAAATTTCAACATTAAACTGGTTAATTGGTTACATTGGAATTGTAAGGATATCTACAACAGTTATGAGTATCTCTGTGGTTTTTTAAGACTTTTGCATTTATTTGAAACATTTATTATTTTAAATTATCAGATCTGCACAGCTCATTTGCAAATTAAATGCACAATACTATTCTTCAGAGACATAGTGTGTCTCCCAAGGAGTGTCTGCAGTTTCTGGCTTGAAGCTGTCTACCACACTTCATGTGTGATTTCTCCAATGCCTGACTCTATTTAGGAGCTCAGTTACTACCCAAGCTTTTGTAACATTGCCAAGAAACTTCCAGGTGAATGCTGGCACCACTTCTTATTTTATTGTGTGAAAAGAAAAACAGAGTATATTCACTTGCATTTTTTTTTTTGGTTTTGGTAGAGAAAGGTTGTTCAATATATTGGCTGGGACAAGGCAAAAGTTTTTTTTGGATGTGTGTGAGTATGTGGAACCTGGATACATCCTCAGGGGATTGTAAATTGTCATTGGCATCATACAAGAACACAACTATATATATCTAACATTAAAGAATGTAGGTCATGTCTAAAAGTGTAAAGGAGAGTCCCAGAGATGCAATGATTCTGGAAATGATCTGGAATAGTGATTAATCATCCCATCATTCCTGAGAAAGTGGCAATCCAAAACCCTGAGGTATTTTGAAGTACTCAGCATTTAGACAACAGGCTAGAATATGATGTTTGGAAGTATGTAATGTAGATTTTAATTTATTTAGGTATAAGAGGCCTTGAACCTGTAACAGAAATTAATTGTTAAAGCTGGGGTATTTTAGTGTTAGAGAAGAAATCAGCCATATCTGAGATTTGTCAAAACACCCTTCCCCACTTGTGCCCCAAACTCACCAGTGTGATTAGCCAGGATGAGAGTGGGAGCAGGACATAAAGTGCTGCTTATGATGGTGCTTAGAATGAGCAGGTACAGCCTGGTCAGCATGGTCTAAACAGGCACTGGGAGCAAAAGCAGAACCAGGAGCATCAGGAATCTCCTGCTGACAGCATCTGGGCCCCATCCCAATCACACAGGAGCAGAATGACTGCTGTCAAGAGACACACATCAAAAACATAGGGGTCTCCACCTAAAATCAAAACTCCTTCAAAGTCCTTGATTCCTTTTATGAGTCTGGCAAAATACACAGAAGATATAATTAAGAACAGAAGACAAAGGGTAAAATGAAAAAAAACCAAATTCCATGATAAGCATATACCTACTAATGGTTGAGCATTTTAGTGAATCCATTAAGGCCCAAAACATATCTTTAAGGTATATCTTTAGATGGTAAACTTAGTTTCGAAGTCAGATATTCTTCACTAATTTATTAGCTAAGAAACTTTTCCTACTTATTAATTTAAGACATCCTGTCTCCCTATTCCTGTCTAAAGCAATTTTTAATACAAGTACTAAACACATTGCACTGAAGCATTTGGTTTGGCCACAATGCATCTTTCCACTTAACACCTGAATAGCTGGTCAGAATTTAGCCGTAAACCTCTTTTTGACTGTATCTATTTCATATCAAAAATCAGATAGTGTCATTATATTCATGGCTTTGAACAAAGCAATGCTCTCCTACATTATAAAAAGTCATTTTCCTTTACCTTTTGATGTCTTTGCCTTTCCAAGAATGTCATTTGCAATGATAGTCAGAATGTCGTGGGAATCAAAGTTCTTCTGTGAGCAGCTCTGCTGGGTCATGTTCACCTGTGCAATGAGAATGAATGCATAAATGATTTATTTATGAAATTTTACATTTTGTTTTTGAATTATATTTAATATGCTCTTATTATATATCTTCCAAGAAGTATTTTCAAATAGATAATGAGTAATTAAATTACATCATTTCTTAAGATAACATGATATTAATGAGTGCTGTGAATGAGGCTCATCATTAACATTTCTTGCTGCCTGAAGAAACCGTCTCTTCTTTTAGAAGCTTTGCCTATACCAGGAAAAAAAATCAAAAATAATCTCCTCTGTGTTTGCTTCCATTTATGCCATTTGTTTAAAAGCATAGCAAATATTGATAAGAGCATGATTCAGATAAAACATAGACAAAGGTGTTTATCTAGATTAAGTATATGTATATTCATTGGTTTATTTATATACATTAAGAACTAAAATTAAATACATTATAAAATAAAGCTGTACTGTACCAGGCTAAAGCCAGAGGCTCGCTTCAGCTGTACCTCATGTTTCTAAGATTTAGCACAATAAGGGCAGGTTATTTCAAGTTTTCAAGCAGGTTTTAGCTGTCTCTCACAGTATCCATCATCTTTCACGTAGACTTTTCATTGGCCTACTTGCCTACTCACAGAAAGAATTCTGCTGGTAAATTCGGTGCAAGAGCTACGCTTTCAGAAGTGTTCAGTGATTTTCTAGCCTTATACTGGATTATAATTCTGCAATAAATTCTGAACTTCTCCCTAAAGCTTTTTCTGAATATTCTACTCTCTCAAGACCAGGCAAGAATCTATAAAAAGTAGCCATCCAGATAAAATCCATCACGCCATTAATTTTTGAGGGCATTTACGTTGCATCAGAGGCATCATATGAAGAAAGACCTTAGGAAATTAACCTTTTAAAGTACACCACTCACTACCTAAATTCAAGCAAAGGTTTTGTTCTTTGCAGCTTTTTGGAAAGCTTCTCTTTCTTGACTCACTCTCACTTTGTTAGACAATACTGTACTGTAGCATTTAAATGTCTCTTCTTTATCAGTGATGTGTCAGAGTGATGAAATTTAATCAAATGCCACATAAATCTATAAACAAATCTGACCATAATCAATTGTTATAGGAGTTAAATGTATTTTCACATCTGGCCTGATTTATTAGTTTGTGTTGCATATTTATTTTATTTTATTTTATAGTTGATATCATATTATAACACTAAGAGGAAAAATATATTGTTATTAAAACAAATATATGTATTTTCAACTATACTTTTATGTACATGTGCTCCCCTCCTAGAAGGCATAATAATGATAATGACTTATTTCCAGGGAGGCCAATTTTATTTTGTTGCAAAATAATTCCTATTTAAGCTAGTTGTAGAGGAGAAAAACTGAAGTCAAGAAAAAATCAGTATTTTTCCCATAGCAATTTAACAAAATAACACTATCTGTTAAATATAATTGGTTTTGATTTAAATGTTCCCATAAACTTTGTTCAGGCTCTGCTGAGCCTGCATTATATGTTAACCCTATCAGAGGGAGAAAAACACTTGTGGAAACACAGTAAACAAGCCTTAAGGCAAGGTGAAGAATCTACCATTTTAGTATTGATCCAGTAGTGGGTCTGAGTAGAAAAAGAGCTTTAACTGGTCAGTTATCATCCATAGAGTCACCGTCTGAATACTGTTAGTTATTGTAATTGTATTTTGCTTTTTGAGAAGTGCCTCACTGCCACAGACTATCCATATCATGATATTAAAATAATATCCGTAGTTATCTTATAAACTTTCTTATGGTTTAGGAACCATAAGGTCTATTCTTTAATTTTAATTAAAGTTATTCCCTTTGACTGGACAGACATTGCAAGAAAACTGGTGAAATAAAACTGGGCAAAAAGCATGCCATTAAGGTTTTCAATACTGAGTATATTTGGTTCCTGTGGTTCTGGAAACTTTTAAAATTTTTGCTGTGCACGAATCCATCGAGCAGCTGTTTGAGTAACGAATCTCTCTTGTGCCAAATCAACTCCTTTTTTCTTTTCAATCATGGATTAAAGGGTTTGTAAACATAGAGACAACAAATCTGCGTGGCTCTATATCTATTATTTGATGATCAGGCTGCATCAGCAAGAAGAGTGAGACTGATGCATTGAGTCTTTGCATATTGTTGGCTATCAATAGGACAACACTGGTTACATTTTTCTTCTCTAGTTGCTTTTGAATTCCTGCACGCATTTTAGGTTTATTTTCACTCGTATTTTTTATTTCCCTTGGTAATATTTCAGGTTTATTAAAAATAGCTTCTTTTCCACTACTTTGAATAATTATTTTCAATAATGAAAACAAGGGAGACATGAATTAACTACAAGGATTTTTCATTTTGGACAACTATAATGGAACTTAGCAATAACACAATTTTTTCCTATGATTACTTACCATTCTCACTTGAACTCCATTAGCAGTTACAACAACAATGGCTGACACTGTGCAGGAGGGTAAGAATGGAAAGTTTCAAAACATTTCAAAGTCCACTAAATCACAATTTAAAAAATTAATAATGTGAATAAACTTGTCACATAAATAAACTTCTTGTGATTGGGAAGAAAAATTTGCTACTGAAATTTTCATGACAGGTCATATGCTTCAAGAAAAAATATTCCTACCTATTGGTAGGATTTTAGGCATCAGAATATTTCATGAGCCAAATCTAAATCAATATTAACATGAAATACTCACAATGAATATAAGGGAACATGCCAGTTGATATAAACCATTCATCTGTTAAATAATTTACACTACTTTTTTCCCTGTTCATCTATCCTACTTTCACATTATGCTTATGGTGTTTTAGACCATCACTTTTTAAAGCAATGAATGGAGAACTCCATTGCATACAGTTTTTATTAAAACTGTATAAAAAAGTGAGTATTTCAGTTCACCTATCTAACAGAGAAGGAAATGTGAATTAGTGCAAACCTTCATATAACCCAAAGGTTTCCTTTTTTTTTTTTTAATTATCCAACACTTGAAGCAATAGCAAGGCAACAATTCACAAATTGCCAAAAGCACAAGGAAGACCCCTTCCTCTCTTTTCTCGGGAAAAGAGGGGGAAATAAAAATTTAAAATAAAAAAAAAAAAAAA
>VZTI01004279.1:144695-174096 GCA_013397865.1 Struthidea cinerea
GAGCCAGAGAGAGAAAGTGAGTCACGTCATGTGGGACGGAGCTAAGATGGCTTCGGAGGAGAAGAGAGGGGGGTGCCGCGCTACCCGCGCACAGTTTAAAATACCTCTATCATGCCGTGGTAAGGAACTGTAATATCAAACTGTGCATTTCTTTAAACCATTTGAAGTACATGGGGGGATGGACATTCATGTGTGGCCCGTGAAGGCTGTAAAGAGTACCCATGCTGGGCTGCTTAAAGGCAAAGAAAGAGAAAATCTTTTAAGAGACTGGGGGCAAGAAAAAAACCTTCGTGTTCAGGGCAACATAATTCATCCTTAATAACCCCATGTGATGATCCATGGCTTGCAGTGTAAAAGAACTGTGAGATTCATGGAAGAAATGTACTACACCACAGCAGTTTTTTTTTTCCTTCTGTGTTTTGAATCTGTTAATAAACTCATTAATAGTCTGTAAGTTGTGCCTGCTTTGCTTTCTCCTAATTCTTATCTCACAGAAAAGTAAGTATGTACTAGAATCTAAAGTTAAACCACTACACTAGGTCATTTGGGTCTCTCACGCGGTATGTACACCATTACTTGGTACCTCAGCTGAGCTCAGATGAAACTGTGGTATAATTTATTTTAAAAGAACAAGAATAGTGGTTTTCTAAAAAATGACATAAACATGCTGAAGTCACTTCAGTTCTGCTTACTTTCTAATCTAACTGATCTAATACTGAAATACAGATGTCTCTCTTTGAATGGGGAAAATACAAAGAATTTAATAGATGTTCATATATATGACTTTGCTTTCATGAGCACATTTTTGTTAATATTTTGTACCTTTGATATTAACATTGCAGCTTCTGCAATTTTTCTCATTAGGCTATTTGCTAAAATATTCATGAAAAGCAAACACAAATCTGTCAGTTAATTAATTTAAAATATACATGTATATTCATTTATGTTCACTTGGCAAAGTTAAATTACATAATTGTTTTATACAATGCAGGGTTTAAAAGATTAAGACTGAAAAATGGAACTCTGTATTTAAAAATAGTTGTGCTTTCATTTTATTACGATTTTGTAACTTTCTATTTTCTGAGACTTTGCTGTATTCTAATTGCATATAATTAGTTTACTGCTATAAGTAGAATGCTTCAAAAAAAAAAAAATCTTAAGATGGTTAAAGTCTCCCAGAGAATAATCATATTTGCTCCCTTGAATCTAAGCACTTCAAAGTTAAAAATTCAAAGATATAAGAATCTTTGAAGAAGGACCATATGAGAAATGTGGAGATCAGTCTACCTGTTTATACTTCCTTGCTAGTCCTATGGAGATACAGGAAATTCAGGGATAACATTACATATATGCATGTAATCATCTTTGAAGCTTGAAATCCTCTCAAAGTCAATGATAATTTGTAGCTGACTTCAATAGAATCACAATTTGATCCACTTCATGAGCTTTCTAGCTGTAAAAAGGTCCATGAAATGGGGAGAGTAAGGGAAAGCCCACTCAGTTCTCTGTGGGAGAGTAAAAGCACCAAGCAGTATTTTATACTAAAGAAGCTGAATTATTTAAATAATAATTTAAGTATTAGAAAAAACCCAGCATGGTTGGAATATTGGTTCCTTTGGTCTTTTTGCAATGATGAACTACCTACATTTGCTCAAAATGACTAAAACTGAAAAGGCATTTTGCTAGTGATATTTATAAGCTGCTGAATTCCATAGGATTGCCATGCTGAAATGCTGGATCTCTTCTCTAGTACGTAGTTCTTTAGGGGAACTGGTAGAGTGAAATAGTAACAAGAAGCTTCTTTCTTCTCTGTATTTGTAATATCACAAGACAAAATCAGTTAAAAAAAAAGATCTATTTTGGAAAAGGGCACATCTGGTTGAAGAATGATAAAAGAAGCAAAAGCTACAGTCCTCTTACAGGATTTTTCTCCACTCCTTAGAAGTTTCAATTTAGCAAGGATACCTACTCAAGCACCTTATTAACTATTGGCAAATACATTTTTAAAATAATTCTTTTCTTCCCTTCTTTTGTACCCTAACATGCCCCTTTCACAATTGGGGGTGTGGATGACACTTAACAGCTAAAATCAGGAAACCAGTGAGGCTTTTGTCATGTTCTCCTAGATCAGTGGTATTTGGGATGGTTGCTTTTAATTCAGAAAATTATTTGCAAAGGAAATATTTGGAAACTTAAAGCAGTTACAAATCAAAATGTTAGGTAAGTTGTCCTTAAGTAGGTGTGTATGAATAAACTTCCCATTTATAAGGCTAGTGCTTTTTTGAAATTTCCTTATACTTCTCTCAGACTGTTCCCCACCATTTTCCAGTTCATCTATCCCCACCGTGTGTTAACTCTTCTCTCACACTCTTCTCCCCGTCAGAGTGTGGAGATGGTAATTGTGAGGTTCAATATGACCTTGGCAAGATGATGTTCTTGAGCAAGCTGGAAAGGAGGCACGATGAGGTCCCTCCATCCTGAGTAGAGCTGATAATAAATCATGTTTTTAAAAGTTCCTTTCGTGGAAAAATCAGAGTCCAGCTATATTAATTCAAGACATAAGGCTGAGTAAGGTTTTTAAGTCAATGAAATTTCTCTTGCATTGGAATTTACAGGGAACAGACTCAGTATCAGCAGAGGGTAAAAAGCAGTTTCAAAAGAGTGCCTGATTGCTCAGCTTTTTCTGATGGATTCTACTTCAGATTATTCTACTTCCTGCATTAAACTCATGAAACTACGAGCATCACTTATTTTGTGGCTTTTGGACAGGGAAAGATCACAAGAGAGAGCCTTGAATATATCTCAGTCTTTTCCAAATTCACTAAATTATTTTTTCTGAATTCAGATTTCCCCTCCTCAACCAAAGAATGGAAGTACAGAAATAATGTGTAATATTTCTTTGCCATCCAATCAATAAAAAAAGACAGGTATATTTAAGCCTAGCTTAAATATATACCTATATGTACATATATATATATATATATATATACAGTGCTATCCTAAAAATATGGTCAAGCTAATTAGAGGTATTCCAGTTCTTAATTTTTCTTCAATTTGTCTCCTGTGTAGCTATTTTATACCCAAACAGGTTTTATATATTGGTTGAGGTTTCTTCCTTTTGGTCACTGACCCCCACCCACTCAGCCTCAGACCTTTTAATCTTCCACTTCTGAGCCTGCCATGGTTTTGTGATCCTTTTGTGAAACTTAATGTTCAGTGGGCAGAGTGTTGGCTCCCAGGCATACGAGCTTTAGTGAATTGCAAACTGAAGCACTGCATTTATTTCGATTCACTTATCAATGATAACTTTGTTCCATGACATGCAGCTAAGTAAAAGTGGAAGGAAAGAAATTCCTTCTGCAGAGAAAAAAAAGTGGCTAGAACAAAAAGAGGTTAAAAAAGGGAAGAGGCCAGAAAAAATATCTAAGAGCATTTCCCAGAGAAGTGTAGGCCTTTCATTATGATAAAAGGGAAATCTGAGGGTATTTCTTGATGACGCTTCCAACTTCTCAACTTTTCACAAAAATACAATGGCCTCCAAGGGGAGGGTGGTGCTTTGTGTCCTCTTCCATCAAGTTGAGTTTGTCATTTTTCCTTATGGGTCCTGGCCTTTTAAATCATTCAAGGGGATGTAATTCCTTTTGTTAAAGGAAAGTCTCACTGAAAATTCCTGTGTATATTAGCAAAAACTTCTAAAACCAGTAGCAGCAGCAAAAAAAAAAGAAATTCTATGAATGCTTTCTGAATTTTTTTCTGTGAATAAAACCTTGTTTTGGCAAAAGCTTTTTGAGCACCCTGGTTTTAGTTCAGTGAGTGAGATGGGGGATGCTCTGCCTCAGCTGCACTTTCTTTTCAAATTTATAAGCATTCTCAAAGTTTTACATTTTTGACCTTTAGTTGACTTTGAGCTGAATGCTTTAGTAGTTGCTCATGTTTCAAATAAGGTACAAGTGCCCAAGCACAGAGTTCATCCCCTCTGAGGACTTTCAGGTGAACACTCATGACTTTGGGAGCAGCCTCTCACAGCTTCCTCTCATCTGCCACTGCAGTTCAGTGATTTCCTCACTCCCAAGGAAGAAACATAAGCAATTAATCAGAAGAGATCAGTAATTCTTCTGGTTGCCCTAAGTGACAAGTTCAAAATAAACAGGGGTATGGTGACACTGTTTAGGCTTGAACAGAATAGATGACGACAGATTATTTATGAATTGGATTGAAACAGCTCCTTTCCCTTGTCTGTCCCATTTTCCAATGGAGCAAAACATAATTTTATAAGTAGTTCGTATGACCATTACTGTAATGCAACTTGTTCTGAGTTTTATCTCAGGGGAAACTGCATATTTTTGCAGGGAATAGACTGTGACCCACAAGGATCATTGAAATCCAGCTACTGGCTCTGTACAGGAAAACCCCGCCATGAGACTGAGAGCATTGCCAAACATAGAAGCTGTATAAATTGTATAAAATTGTGTTATGACTGCGCTGGCACTGTTGCACCATTTGTTACTGTAGCTGAAGTTCTGTTTGTGTTTAGTGGAACTGTAAATACGGCTGGTAAATGAAAAGGTAGGAAAGTTCACCAGTACAGAACCACCTGAATTCTTTAGGTGAATGTTAGAAAAAGCAAAAAGCATTTCATTATGTTTAGATAGCTAATAACACAATGTGTCAAATTTTAGAAGAATGGGGGACTGAGAAGTGGTGGCTCAAGGGCTGTGGTAGATTATGAACTTAATAGGGTAAACATGGTAGCCAGAAAAAAGTAATGTTTCATAATGTATTTTTCATATGGTTACCAGATTGTACTCTGTCTTTATTTGTTGTTCCTGTTGGCAAGTATGGAGCAATAGGAACAAAGCAAGGTGTCTGGGTATAAACGTTGGTGTTTTGAGTGTCTGAAGTTAACTCTGAGGAAAGAGTATTGAAGCTTTAGGGCAAAGAAGCAGCAGACATCAGTAAAATAACAGCTGTTGAAATGAAATTTTGCGGTAGGGGAGCTGTATTTCACCAAAAGATAAGTGTTTGTCTTGTAGGAAATGAATAATAAATTTGTAGAAAAAAATATTGCAATTGGGTACATCCAAATATGACTAGAATATTCTCATTGATTTAAGCTAAATAACTAAAAACATGTAAGATTTCTGTATCTGTGGAAGGGAAGGTAGCAGTGTGAAACCAGATTAGAGTCATTTGCCTCCCTCTCTGCTCCTGGGCTGTTTAAATGAATTGCCCAGCAGTTTGTCTTATATGGGCATGAGATGTCTGATGGCTGGTTTTGTGCCATCTCCTGGAAGAATCAAACAGACTGGAAATCTGAGTACATGTTTTTAGGATACCACATCCACTTGTAGAGAGCAAAACAAACAAGGGAGATTAAACCTAGAGAAGCATTAGAGACAGGCTATTAAAATATCAGAGAAGCAGCATTTATGTCTTGTGGTCATTTAGATATTGAGGCTTTGGTGAAAAAGGTGGAAGTCAAATATATCTTCTGTCTTTGAACCATTTGTAGCTAATGTTCTTTGTCCATTTGTGTGTGTTAATAGGTTAATCATTGCACCCAGTTGGTTGGTTAATTGTCAGCAATGTTGAGTTTATTGAGAAAAATAAAGAAGGGAAGGAATATGAAATAAAAAACCTGAGAATTCGAGAAAACACTTGAAGTGAATTCTGTGATCTTCCTGAATGCCAAAAGGCAGTGGGTGTCCTCTTTGACATGGTTCTTGCTGGGCACTAAAGGAGGACACACGCTGTGTTGCAGATCCAAAAACTCTAATGGCACAAGGCACTGGGAAAGGTATGACCTTACCCACCTTCCTGCCATGGGTAGACTGAACCCTATGATATTTTTAGAGAGTATATGCACCCTCTAAATGAGAATTCTCTGAGACATTCTAATAGATGACCTAATTTACATGATCAATCATTATTTATGCATTTGTTTTCAGCAATTGCAGCTAACAGCTTGATTGCAAATGCTAATGCAGAAGAACAAAGTAAGTTTTAAGAGGTTATGAACTTGTGTTATTGACTTAGGTTTGCCTGCTCTGCGCAGTCTCTGGTTCTCTGACAAAAGCACTATAAAGATGCTTTATATGCTGATGCCCTTTCTGTTTGCTTTAAGTCCTGAATGAACCAGGGTTAGAGCATTGCTCAGTAGATCCAGGTGTATCACTTCTAATGATGATATGGAGCAGAAGGCTTTAAATTGTGGGCCTGTTTCAGTTCAAATGAAACCAAACTGAAAAATTGCCAATTTTTGTTAGGTGGTTTGGTGTTTGTCCTTTGGTTCTCAGATTTTTGTATTCCAGCTACAGATAATGCGGCTTAAACGTGCTGAACATGGGCAGTTTAGCTAAAACAGGAGCTTTCACTGATCTGAAGCATTTTACAAAACCTCAGACTTTAAAATCACAGCAAGAAACCATGGAAAATCTCAGAATTTTTGTCTGTGGCTTCTGTCCTCATGATGGAGTACTGAATGATAATGTATAAGGCTATTGGAGTGTTAAGTGTCTGAATAACTACAAAATCTGTATTAACAATCTTTCTGTGATTATATAGATATAGCTAATCCATACTTACCACTTTATAAAAACCTCACATAAACAATAGAACAGACATAAAAGACTCAATTTGTCATCTTGTGATTCTGAAAATAGTTGCGCTCTACAGTTCAAATGCTTCTGAAAACTGAATACAAAATGCACTTGACATGTATATATTTATCATGAAAGCTTGTAGCATTTTTGTTCCACTTATTTTTTCACTGTTTCTTCTTTTTTTTGAATGTCCTTCAATTCTGGATGATAAACTAACATGCTGAAACTCAGGAATGTTGAGAAAATGTAGCATACAGTCTCTGGATAACACAATCCATCTTGGTGCTTGAACTTGGGTCTTATTTATAGAAAAATAAATTACTTATTTACTAATCCACACAGTCTACCCTAATTTGTTACTTTATCTCACAAAGAATAATTAAGTTCCATCTAAACATCTTATCGGTTAATCCTCCCTAGAAAATGAGCTCATTAAATTAGTGTAGAAGGGTATTTTGTGTCACAAATCCTTCTCCTGGTTGAATAAACAGAGCTTTATTTATGTTGCAGAGTAGGAACATTTTAAATTTCTTGGTGATGTTTTAATTATGACTGCTGATGCTACAATTAGGAGCACAATGAAATCAGCACAGTACGACAAGGCCATTCCCAGACTGTGTCTAGTTGTCACATTCCAGAATACTTAGTTTTTTCTTTCAGTCCACATGAGAACACATGCACAAGGGGAAACACAGAGGTAATTTTTAAGCAAAGAGAGCCATAATTAGGGCCATTGGTCTAAGTCCAAAATGATGTGATCTTATTTGTAATTGTCACTTCGTGGCTGCTTTTGTTTCTTATGAGTATCAAGCTGGTTCTCTAGACTAGTCGCTGGTGATTGAATTCAGTGCTCAGAATTCCTAGAATATATCAATTTAAACATTACTGTTCTAGTGAGACCCTTGTTGAAGGCCAGGAACTGAGAGAAGGTGTGAAAATATATTTGGTGATTTCCAGCTACACTGATCCTTAAACAGAAGAGTGCTTTTTTGGCGTCAAAGAGCTGGTGAAAAAAATTAGTTTTCAAGTTGCCTTGAAAAGTCAGTAAGACCACACTAACTTCTTTAGCCCATGTGTGTACAGTACCTGGAACAACACAGTATGGCCTCTACTAATGATATAAATAATGATAAAGGCAGGGAGAATGAATAATCTCAGGCATTAACTAAAAGGCATTCACGAAGAACAGGTGACCATTCCTGCTAACTTCCCTTTATTTGAATAAACAAAATGTTACATTGTCAGAAGTCTAGCAGAAGAAGACATTCTTAATTTTAGAAATGTTCATTTCCAGTATTAAGTTCCCTTTTTGTAGTTCTTCAAATTACACTACATGTATGCTTGCTGCATATTTGCACATACTTGTTTTCTTTGCATATGCTTTGTCAATATTTTAAGCTATTGCACTGATATTCATGAAGTGTGTAGGTGAACTCATTTAATTTTTCATTCCTGGATGACTTCATTTATCTATAAACCTCACTAGATATCTATGCTATGGAAAAGCTGATTGTTTCTTTAAATGCCTGTCTTCAAAATGAATAAAGAAGCATGTGCAAAAACAAAGTCTCAATGAGCTAACACTAGTCTGATTACTAATGAAATTCGATTTGCTACGACTTTTTTTTCTTTAGTCTTTTTGAATATCTGTTCTAAAGAATCCTGATTATGAGCCAGTCTGACAGCTGTCAATCACAGGCTAATTGGAGTGTAACTGTGCAAAGAGCTTGGACTCAGTTATATGTTGAAAAAAAATGCCTTAGAACTAACCTTGACTTCTTGTATCTTTAAGTCAAAATAAGGAAAGATGTGTTTCAGTTTGGGGGTTTTTGTTCTTTTGGGGTTTGGGGTTTTTTTTTAGGACCATATCTGTTGTTTTCAGAATGTTTTTCTGGAAGGTAAGTAAGATATGGAGAAACAAAAGTAGGTGCTTTTCTACTTTTCTTTCTTTTTCAAGCAAAAAGAATGCTTCCAAATGCAGATTTTTCTTTTACGAGTAAGTGTTAAGGATAGAAATAACGACTTCAAGGTGTCCTGCGCTGTAACTGTTCTGGAGCCATTGTGGGTTAGCAGAATTTCCCAGGTCATTTATGATAATCCTTTTGTGATAGCAAGATTGTCTGGTAGAGTGATGCAAAAAGTGAACTAAGATCACTTAAATCTATTTATGACAAGGGCTATAGCACTTTGATTATTACGGGGATTCAGGAGAGACTGATTTTGTATTTGAGTGGCAAGGTCTGTCGGGGGAGGGAGATTAATTTTATAAAGAGGTTATATCCAATCTCTCTCAAATCTTTTGATGATTGTTCCAGCAAAGCTGGAAAGCGAGCCTCCAATCTGTTGTCTCAGCATCTTTCAGTGTCTGAAAGGACATGGAAATAATCAGTGATTGAGATGGGGGGGATGAGGCGGGGACGTGGTGGGGGGAAGAGTCTAAGACGTAATTTTTATATCCTGAGTGGGACGGAGATACAGCATAGTATAGAAGTGACGCTGGGCAAAACTTGGAAGAACTGTTTCCCTTATATTAATCTGCTCTTATCTGTGTGTCTGGCTCCCTTATCAACCTTTCTTTCTCTTCCTTTGCTAATGGTCATTTCCTGGAGAGCTCTCATTTATATAAGAGTGCCTTTTTCAAGGAAGCCACAGTATTGTCTGGGGCTCTAAGATGTCTGTTGTGCTGACCAAAACTCATGGGGGGCCAAATAAGCATTTACAAATATCTCTTTGAACTGGTCATCAATCAAGATGACACAGAGAGGACTCCCAGACTGGTCTGCTCATGTGCTTCTCATCAGTGTGTGCCGTGATGGAGAATTAGCCCTAGAGGCTTACTTACACGTGACATGTCAGTAGGATTTGAAACAGATTAATTTCCTCACTTCAGATTGGGAATTTGGCTTTTCTGACAAATAATAATTCTGCCTTTACAGAGGGTATCCAGTAGGGCAATTAATTTGAATTTGCTGCTTAATATTAATTGGTTTAGTCAACTTACTTGATTACTGCTTCTTAATGAAACAGGTAGCATGTCATTTTATGTATAGCTGTCCAAAGTACTGCACGGATTCCTTGTTTGTACCACATATTTTAATCTCTCCTTTTCTATCAGAAACAGTTTTTAATTTTAATTTACTATATTTAAAAAATTAATTCTGATCTGTATTAATTCATATGATGTATATTAGTTGTGTTGCTCAGGCACTGTGGGATAAATTCTCATTTTTTGTCTCGGTTTTCTCATCCAGAGTTGAAAAGGATTTCTGTATTTAACATCCTATTGCTGTAGATGGAAAAAAAAGCAGATACCACCAATTCTTTTTATTTGTTACCCCCTTCAGTCTCGTTGGAGCTCTGATTTTAATTTTCACTTTCCTGCTTCATGACTGCATTGTATTGGGTTGAAATTTGTAAATTTTCAGCAGTAGCTCCCAAATCCCTACCCATGTCAGTTTGCGGCAGCATAAGCCTAGACCTCATGTCAGCAATTTTACTGCTTGCTTTTCTGTTTCATTTTCCCGGTTTGGGCTTGTAGGTTTTTATTTTATTGCTAGGTGAAAGGATCCTGCACTCATCTGCTATTTCTATCAGCTAAGCCCAGGAAGTAAAATGATACTATAATCCACTTCAAATCACATTATAACAATCCTTATTAATTGAGGCTTTGTCTTTAATCACCTCATAAGATTATGATGAGAGAATTTTGCCTAAGAACTGCCACCCAAGCTGTCAACTGGGCCACTGGATCTCCCTGGAATCCTCTATTTCTATACAGTTGAACATGTTACTTCATTAGAGTTTTAATTATATTTATATTGGCTCAATTACTACGCTAGCAAAATTTTGTGATGTAGCTGGAGAGCGTCCTAAGTCAAATCACTACTTAGGTCTTGCTTTCTTAACATGAATCAAAAATGCAGAAATACAAATACAACTAAAGTACTGGGAAGTTCATGAATATTCTCAAATCTCTTTACTGGTGGATGAAAGCTTATTCCCTCTTATTTTTTTCTGCTGCAGCTTTTTTGAATCTTTCTTGTATTGCACACAGGGCTTTTTCACTTCTTAATACTTTCCAGCTGAATTTCTGAAATCCATTATCTGTGCTGCTGCCTTTTTCTTCCTCTTTCTTTTTGTCTTTTGTGCAGAATAAATTTTTTATACTAATCAGTATAAAATACTAGACAGGCTGCAGATATGAGAATGTTTTATATAGCAGAATACACCTAACATTTATAAGATACTTTATTAACTCATGGAAATTGAGCAGGATTTTATTTGTCTGCTATCTATTTCTTGTGAATCGTTTGATAGCCCAATAATAGTATTGCTGCATTATCAGCCTTGCATTTTAGTCATCATATATAGACCCACATTTTTTTGCATAGCATGTTATATCCTCTATTAACTTAGAAATAAAATACCAACATCATCTCATCAAAATCATTTTAGAGCAAAAATATATTGCTCAAAATAAAGTGTATATATATATATATATATATCTTTTACAGAAAAAACCTTATGGAGCACAGGCAGTAAAATTTTATGTTTCAGTATTTACCAGGCTACTTTTTATACTGATATCTCAGTCTTGCACATCACGTGGTTCGATTGTATTTGGTTTAGACTAGAGCAATTGTACATTGGTGTTCCTGATTCAGGTTTGTCAAATGGTACGCTACTGATTCATAAAGAGTAGACTACACAAAGGTTGATGCTGTACCTGCTGAGTACCTGCTCATTATGTATCATCTAATCCAAGTAAATTCCAGTATTTGTTTAACACTTATTAGGGTCAAACTCATTTCTCCATTTTTTGAATCCAAATACAATTTATCATAGGGAGGAAAATCGTATTAAAAAACCCAAAAACCAGAAGGGAGTTTATATTCATGCCAAAGATCCAGTTTGGTAATTCAGCATCTTACTGAGAGTAACAATACACTTCTGCTCCAGAAGCTAATTTTTTATCGCATACAAAGGCTGTGTTAGTTCAGGATAAGAGTCTTAGAATGGACTGAAATGCAGCAACGACTTAGTTATTCCTTTCTATGTCTTACTGTCTCCTTTGACTAGATTGGACATGACTAAATGGGGATTTTTTTTTGGTATTTAGACCATATACAGTTGTTACAAGTCACAGCTCTGGGGCACTGCTGTCCCAGGACTACTGCTTTCTAATTCTGACATAGGTTGCCTGCAGCCACAAAATCATTCCACAAGCTCGTTGTGTTTCTTAATCCCACAGTCCCTTCTGGCATGAAACAATCTGTCATCTCACTTTTTTTCCTAAGTCTCTTCCCTATATCTTGTCCTAACAAGTCTTGGCAAAAGCAAGAGTGAAACAAAAGCATGCAATTAGTTTAGCAAAATTGAGGTGAGGGAAATGCTAGCTCAAATGTTCCATTAATATCACCGAGAACAGAATTTCCATGATTTATTATTTTAACAAGATCTGTTGAGAGTGGAATTCAATACATTTCAGCATACATGGGCCAAGAACCCAGACTGGTTTAGGCACCCACATTTCAGTCGCTAATTGCGGTTAAGATATATCTGGCCATCATGTGCTCAGTCATCATATTTGGCCACCCTAACTTTCCTAGTTCATGACAACTCTGTCCAGGTAGGCACAGCTTGAAAAACAGCTTTGTAAAAAACTCCCGGACTGTAAAGCAAATTATGGCCATACAATAAGAATTTGTGGAGAAAGGAGGAGAAAAAGGTGGCAAGTGAGTGAACAGTTCTGCCTCTGTGTACATGCTGAAATATCCTCTTAGAATCAGACTTCCAGGTTACGTGCATCAACGTAATTCACACATTTGAGTAGCTCACCATTTATCCCCATGGGAAATTGGAACAAAGTTTTGAGAGTTACTGAGATGGACATCACTCATGAGGTGCTTGCTCTGGCTCATTTAAAACTGTGGTTATGTCGTACATATGGCTTCAAGTAAAAAGGAAAGCTTGAAGTGAGTGTCAAACCCCAAACTTTCCATCGGTTTCTACAAAGTTTAGGAGGAACTGTGGTTCTGTGGTTCTGTTCATCCTTCTCAGGAAATTCTGTAATGTGGTATTCTGTGCATGAATCCTGTTGTGTTGCAGGTGTCTAGACAGCAAAGTTTAAGTGCAAATTAACACTGAAGCTATGGCAGATAGAACACTCACTTGAACTTGGGGAGAAAATTCATATATATGTGTATAAATTAAAAAAATGTTAACAGCATTTCAATAATTTGATTAGAGGTTTAAAACTGTTTCATTAGGGTTGAGAGTTCCTCCTCATCATCCCACAATTTAAGCTCTAAATACACATATTTAAGACGTAGTTATTATTCCTCAATGACTTTGTGCCCTTGGCAAAGTCCCAGAGCTGATGCAAATTTCTCTAAGGTTCAGCAGGTTTTGCAGTCTTTCTGTTATGTTAGCCACAGAAATATTTTTAATGTATTTTATAGAGATAAACACTCTACCATTTCCCCCCCAAGCAAACAGTAATTAGGAGCAATGAAAAAAAAAATCTGTTTTTTCTGACTTGCCCGAAGACTGTGTTTCGTATTTACTGAACAGCAGTCTCACAACATCCTCCTTGGAAGGTTCGAGAGCCATAAGGCAACTGGTTGTATTTAGTAATCTTCTGCATCAGTAGTTTTGCCTTTTGGGCTCCAGAATTGATTTTCCTCATCTTGGTGTATTTTTACAGCTCTGCCCCTTGACCTCTGTTGCTCTTCACTGGCCAGCGATGACATGAGTGGCACAAGAAATGTAAGTCAGACTGGTGATTTCTGGAACATCAGAAGTGACAACTGTAGAATAGAACTGATGGCTAGAGTGAGTTAAGACAGTTCTTTTGAAACATATTACAGCTGGGAATCAGTCACCACAGAGAGACCATTCAAACTTAGGAAAGTTTCTTCTTTATAAAGAAATTCACTGCAAGTAAGGGAAGGTGCCTACCCTGCAACCACAAAACCCAAAGGCTATAGAGACATTTTAGGCTTCTGCTAAGAATTCCATAAACGGTGTGAGAACCATCTATCTCAAAAATCTTAATGTCTTGGATTTTTCACTAGAAACATGCTGGGGTGAAAAATGCTTCCGCAAAATGTATTTTTGTTTCATTTAGAATTCTTTTAAAGCTGACTTAGCCACAGTATGCTGGTATGCTATTGCCTAGCTTGGCCTAGACTTTTGGGTATTGATAGCACATTCCAGTGCTGAGACTTCTAATGGACATGAACATTACCATTACTGTGGTGAGATTTCCAGCTTTTCCACCTGTTGCGGTGACCCAGCCCACCTCGGGGCTGGATGTCATTGAGTGGATCAATTTTCCTGCTCCTGACTTCGATCCTGAGGGCAGGTCTGAGGCCAGCTCATAGGATGACCATCAGACCTAAGGCCATCCTCTTCTGGGTGATTGCCACTGCCACATATCCTCCCCTCTTTCTAGACCCTTCTCTTGTTCTTTAGTCCTTATTGGTTCATCTGTTTACGTATATTTATCAGTTTAATTGCCTAAGTATAAGTTCCAGAAAGTTCTCCCCTGTTCCTTTCCCTATTGGCACCTGTCATTCCCATCATCTCCCTACTGGACTGTTTCCCTCAGTTCCTCCCTCTTTTAGAGCGCCATAAAAAGGCTTCTTGGGTTTCCCCCCCGCCTTTTCTCGTGCTTCCCCTTCAGCTTTGAAGCTCCTTGTTACTTTTTGTTATCAATAAAGCTGGATTTGTGGGCACAAGAGAGGTCCCTCTGCCTCCTTCGCTGCCGTCCCGTTGCTAGGCAACATCCAAGCTGCAGCCTGCTCCTTTTGTGTGCCTCTGAGCAGAGCGCTCCGACCAGCCACGAGGACTGTGTCCCTTTGGTCGCCGACCAGGACACCGCCTTGCCTCCTGCCAGGCCACCGGGCGGCCTGTGGCAGCTACGCATCCACCCTTTTTCTAATTACCTGCCTCTTAGCTCTTTGTACAGCATTCACTGCTGAGAAGTCTCAATTGCACACCACAAATCCTAGCTGCTGTTAGAGACAGTAGCAGTAATACCTAGCTGATGCCTGATATTTTTTTCTCAGCAGAATATAAAGGTCATTGAAGAAGCCTGGGAGAACAAAGTGAGTAGATCCTTGCATGATTTTTTCAAATCCAGTGAACTGCAAAAAATTCTCCCTCTTAAAAGTCATTTATTTAAAGAGGGAAACATGAGCATTAGTAAGCAACTCGTCATTATTATTACTATTTCACATTATTGACAAAGCGACTTATCTGTGTTCACCCAGAAGAAGACTTGGTAATTTGAGTCCTTGGACAGTTAAACCATACCTAAGCCTTTGGGTTATATCACCTAAAATATGGTAGTGTGACCATGGTGAATATTTTTCTCTTGACTGTGCAGAAGTGGACTGAAAGTTATGTTCAGCTGAGCAGTTTCCTAAATCTCAGACATCCTGAGTTACCAGTTATTGCAGCCAACAGGTTATGGTCTGATCTGCCTGGTTTTTTGCCAGCAGAAGTCTGAGTTTCTTGGACAGAAAACTGTTGGCATTCATCCAATGTTAATGGTTTCTTGTCCTTTCTGAAACACTTGGTTTAACTGTGGAAATCATCAAATTAATGCAATTAATACATTTAAATAAGAATTATTCAGAGATAGGGAATAGTGTTTCCTGTGAGAACCATTTGTCCGCCTTTGGAGCAAAGACTGCCCAATGACAACTTGGTGTCCTTTTCAGCCTCATTGTTCAGTGGTGCCACAATGTTCCTCCAGAGGGGACCACAGAGACAGCCCCATACCCAGGCTGAGGATTTTCCCCAGAAAGCTGTGGCAGGCAAAATCCTGCTCCATGTCATGTCACTCCTGCAGGGAGACTGTTTGGGTCAGGGGCAGCCAGGCAGTGCAGTGGGCAGGGGAACATTGTCCAGGTGGTTTGGGCATGTTGGCATTGGCTGCTGATGAAACCCAGGGGTCATGGATCAGCAGCTGTGGCATCATCTCCTCCTCCCTTCATACAAGTGCACATGTGCTGCTTGCCAGCTACCCTCAGACTGTGTTAAGCTGCTTCAGCTCTGACTTTACACCTTTCTTACCTTAATTATTCCCTCTGGTGTTGTATAGGCAAAGTTCCTTTGTGTTATTTTTCTCTGTGTGCACTGATGAGAATAGGGTGTCCATTCTAACTATGCGAAGTACACTCTGTGTAATGGGTCAAGTGCCAGAGCTGAGATCTCAGGCAAGTTCTTCTCTGTTCCTATATAGAAATTAAAAGTAGTAGAAACAAGTTATGTTTTCCATCTTAGATTTTAATGTGATTCATTGCAATTCTGCTTGTTCTGTGTTAGTTTCTGTTCACGATCCTTCACTGTACTGACCTTGGTGTAAACTTGTTTTCTTTTATTCTTGCACACCGTCCAGCTACAGTTATGGTGTGAAAAGAAATCGATGATTATTTGCTTTTGCACTGACTGTGCTTTAAGATATTATCAGTCATTTTATCTTTTAAATATACATTCCCAGCTATTAAATGCTAGATATAATAAAACAAAATAGCTAATAATCTGTGTAGCTTGCTTGTAATACAGAGATATAGTAGCTTCTCTGACATTTTTTAGAGCCAATATTTACCTTTATCACTGGTAAGTGCCTCCTGAGACTCATTATTCATGTAATTCCCATTAAGAGGCAGTAGTAAAACAGCCTGTTGTCTTACAACTCTTGTTGTTAAGTACATTATGTTTAGTCGTAAATACGTCAGCTTTTGTTACACCAGAGAATTATTATTTCTTATCTCTACACATTTATAAATAAATGAATCATGTTTATTTATAAACTTCTTTCCATTTATCTCTTGCAGTAGCCAGATAAAACTGCTTTTCTTTAGGTACATTGTTATATCTCTCGAAGCTTACTTATTCCTTTTGAACCTAAGGCTGTAACAAAATTAATATTCTTGCTTTTTATATCTTTTACTTTTCAAGTAACCAAGATGATATTTAGGAAAAATAAAAGTTGCGTTGAAAGATAAATTCTGTCAGTTTAGAATAATGCGGTAAAAATACCTCACAGAATTGAGTTACTTAATTGTTATTCCTACTGCCACTACTAAGGCCTGATATAGGAACATAAAAACTTGCGTCTTTAATTTGCCTGATCAATGGTTCCATGCAGATCTATGAGAACCCTCAATATAAATTTCAAGCTCTGTTATATAATTAAGAAAATGTTTTGCAGCAATGTGAATATAACCTAGAATTCTTTGTCTCTTTCAAAGCCTTGAAACCCATGTTTCCGTGGCTTCCCACTTAAGTATTTATGGCATTGTTCACATAGCTGCAAGAGGAAGATTTTTAGCTGCATGCTCTGGTAGACTTCAGACTCAGAAAAGTTTGTTTACAGAACTTGCTGCACAATCTAATTATGTTTTTCTTGTTATAATTGCTTTTTGCATCACCAGTATGCTTTTAAAAGTCATTCTGTACATGGAAAGACATAATGAGGTTTTCAAAATCATCAGGCACCTGTTTAATTCTACTTATATCCACTTGAAAGTGTTTTTGTTGTTTTATTAACTCATTTGCTAGGAGCAGACCAGTGCACTCAGGGATTGAATGATGGATGGTTAGTCATCAACTAAAGCTACGATAAGCATCTGAAAGTGGACTTTCTGCTTTACCAGTTCTTTGTATTGGCCATAATGACCTTTCTCTTCTGTCTCAGTAGTCTTAAAATTATTATTCTCTATACTGTTTGGGGTCTGTCTGTTCAAAAACTGTTAAATGGATACAGAACTTTCGGCCCTGCAACCTTTGTTGGAAAATAAAGCCTAGTTTAGGATCAGAGATGAACATAAACATTGATATTCAGGAACTCCACTACATTTTTAGAATGCTGCTAGTGAAGTCATGGCTGGCATCCTCTGGAACTGGAAATTATTTACCGTTTCTGCACATCTGGTTATTTTTTGAGGGGTGAGATGACATAGGTGTAAAAGAAGTGCTTGCAGGTGAGAGCATTCTGGCTTTGCAGCCATTAAACATTGTATCAGTACATTCATTACTCTCATAGTTCACACTGTCCTTTAACTGTTGGAAGGGGATACATTGCTCCAACTACTTCATTAAAGTTTTCTTCCACAGAGAAGATGAGAGAAGTTGGTCAGGAACAAGCTGGTAAAGGCCCTAATGGACCAAAGCCCCATTTTACTTGATCTAAATTAGCCGAGTTCCTACAAATCAGGGCTGGTGAGGCAAGGTAGTGGGGGATGTGTGCATCAATGGAAACCAAACCCTATCAAGCCCACAATGTTTTTACATTAATCTGTGTATTATTTCGTCGTGTCCATGAGGCTTAGCTGAGCAGTGTGTGTAGCTACAAAAATACTTTACAAGACCATATTAAAGATAATGTTTGTTGTAAGACACCTCTTTCCTGACAAATACATCACTATCTTGGAGAATGGGGTCCCACACCTCTTCATGCCTGCCATAGCTCCTCAGGCAGGAGAAAGATGAAAACAGATGTTTAGTGTTGTGGGATTTTGTATAAAAACAAAATCAAAGCAAAAACCTGTCTGAAATGCCTCCTGAATTATTAAAATTAATCATTTCATCCAGAAAAAGAAATGAACTCTTATTTATGTGTAACTGAAAAATGTTAGTTTTCTTTCCTAAATTTATGTGCCTACAGCAGGTCCTAATAATCAGCAGAGGTTTTTAGCATGACCTCCATTGTCTTTTTCTTTGATTCAAAAGGTGTATTCATTTGAAAGATTCTTGGCTAAAATCCATTTTAATGCTTTTATACAGTATTTAATAAAAAGATAATTTAATTTAAGAAAAAGATCTTTCTATTGTAGCTTTACTATGTTTTATATTTGGTTTTAGATAACCATAAAAGATTTTAATTTTTTTCTGGGATTTTTCATATCCTTGCAGTGAATTTGTTACATTAATAAATGTCACTACAATGGAGAGCCATCCTAGGAGCTTACAAACCACTTCTTCAAAGGGTGGTTCTGCTGCTGTGGGAATAACAGCAATGGAATAGGCTCTCCAAGTATGTGAGGTCTTTAAGTAACTTTCATTAATCCTATGGCAGCTGAATTATTTTTTTCCTATGAGGCACTGCAGTGATCTGGTGCTAAAGAGATGATACATGTAAAATCAAACAAAGAGTGTAGCAAAGGTGCTGTGTGCTGGGCAGCCAACAGCAAATCACTGCTAAACAAATTTAGCGTCTTGGGGCTGGTTCAGATCCTTAGGCTTGTACCATTTGAGGCTGATCAAATACTGCATATGTAAGGATACTTGAAAAGAAATTCCTTGTATCTGTTTGCATTCAAATGCCCTTGGCTTAAGAAAGAGTTCAGCAAACACATCTTTGCTCCCTTGACAGCACATTCAGAAAAGCTGTGCCCTTTGTTGGTTGATCTGCAGGTTTTTGAGGGGAAGCATCCCTAGCCTTTGGGTGAGATGCCTGTAACAGCTGTGCTGCAAGTGCAAAATCCACTCAGAGCATTTTCAAAAGCCTTAAAGCAGTTTAATCAAATAAACTTATCAGCATCTATGAAGTCATCCTGCCAGTTTGGATGGGTCTATGGCCAGAGAGAATGAGCCTATAGAAACTTGTCGTTTCAAGGCTTTTACCTCTCTTGTTGTATTTGACATAGTTTGCAATCAGATGGAACATGACAGGAACAGCCTGACAAGCTGATAATACATTTCACTTGCAAAGTTCGTGTGCTAGGACTGTAAACACATTTTTTTTTAAGCTATGTCATGTTTATGCATAGCACAAGGATTTTTTCTTCAGTGGATCTGCTATAGAAAGTCTGAGGAGATCTAGCATTTTTATATTTTAAAGTATGACTGATATTTTTACAGCCCCTAAGAAAAAGTTTGACTTTGCCCAGTCACACTAATTTACTTCGACAGTCATTCAAATACAAAGCACAGGCTGAAAGAAGTTATCTTATTACTTGCTTCTTGAAGCATGTGGGCCCCATTTCCCTGACATTAGGGTGTTTCATAAGCTGTTATTATTTACCATATGGATAAAAAATAAGAGATAGAAAGAAAATCTGATTTTTCCGGTCTTAAGAGTCCAAGAGAAAGAATTTCATTTGAGAAGTCATTTGTGTTGTAAAAAAGGTTCTTGATCACTAGGAAAGTCCTGCAGTAGCTTCTAGGGATGATTCAAGGAAAACTGAAGGAGCTTCTGTTGATGTAATATCAGAACAAACACAGAACTCCCGTGTTGGAGTGTCATGCTGGACTGACTGGTAGCTGTGAATCTGTCATCTGATGAGGCTGTTCTTCCACACTGTGAAACTGAATAGTGCTATATGTTTTTTTTTTCCTCTGAGTCAAATCTTGTTGCCTTTAGTCATTTTGACTCATTTTTACTTGAGTAAAATTCTGCCTGAAAATGTCTGAGCAATGACAAAGATGTGAAAATCCCCATGTATGCTCTGCATCTGGCTTGTGAACATAGGAGGTGGGTGCTCTTTACCATCCTCTTCCAGAAAAGCCCATGTGGGTTTTCCTAGGCGTTCGTTTCTGTGGAGTCAGTTGTAGGAGGCAAGGAACAAGGATTCAGACTGCATTATCCTCATTCAAAATAGAGGAAAGCATAATAAATTAATAGAATCTGAGTCCTTCCAGTCTTTCCTTCCATTTTGAAAAATTCTTCTGTAGGACTCATGTTTAAGAACACTACGAATCTTGTTATATACAAAGATACACTTATATCAGCCTTTTGGATCCTCTAAAGCTGTATGTCTGCAATTGCTTGTCTCTCCCCACATAAGAGCACAAGCCTTGCTTTCCAGGATCTTTTCCAAGAAAATTTGAGGGCTGAATGCACTGGAAGGACTTCTCATCTCTCTTTTTTTCTATTTGGGAGAGAAAGAGGAGTTGAAAACTAAAATTTTCAAGCTATACATATGCTTGTTTGAAATCTATCCCTACAACTCTTTTAATAAGTGAAATATTATTTTATACAGCCTGAGGTTCTTCTCTAACAGTCTCTTAGATTTGTGTGTTTATTTAACCAGTTAAATCTCTAGCTTAAATAGTCATATTTTTACCTTCAATCTCTGGTTTATCTGCCATTTTATCTTGGAGACAATGCATTTCATTTTGTTCCTACCTTATATTAAAGTCAATGTTGCGGTACAAAACCTTAACAATTGTTCATCTGATGCAATTAATTGCCTTACTGGATATACACAGTATGGAGTGAACTCTTTTTTCTGAATGTCAAATTGGATTTGGGAAACATTCCTGTTATATTTGTCCCTGGAAAACACTGTACAGAAAATCACATCTATTAAAAATGCACTCATTACCAAATCCAAGGAAACTGAGTTTTTGAATGAATAGCAGCTAATCAAGCAATGTGTCATAAAACGCAGTAACTAAAGAAAACCAAAGTAAAACATTCACTTTCATTATTGAACATTTTTAGCTTTATTATTATAATAGAATTACAGTCTGACATAAAATAAAGAGCTTTTGCTAAACTCTGTAAAGCAATACATGCTTCTGCCATAAACAACCTCTATTAGATTTAGGTTTTATTGCCACATCACTGCACTGAGGTGCAATAAACATTCAATGTCATCTTTTTAAAATTATCTCAGGAGTAAACAGAAACTGTCCTCTATAAGAGTGTATCATTATTTTCAAGGAAGACTTACTATTATTACATGGTTTAGCAAAGCATCGTAAAAAAGCTACATAGAGAATACTTTGATAAACTGTGCAGTCAAGTTTATACAGTATAATACTCTTGGTATTGACTAACTAAGAGGTGATATAATGCAATCATTGCATAGCAAAAAGCAGACTAGTTAAGTAATATTCACATCTAATGTGCAAAATGCAGACCAAAAGGTAGCTATGAGAAGGTAGCTAGAAAGATAAAATGCCCTAAATGAACACACTAGTTTAATGCCAAAAAGAACAAGATAAACAAGTACACAGAAGTTAAAGAGCCATAGTTTATTTTTTTTCTATACATGTATCTACACATGATACCAGAGATGAAACATCCCCTTTTAAATAAGCTCCAATCAGATAACTTATCAAGTTTAGACAGGACTAAATGTTAGACAATGAAGCATTATTTAAAAAAAAAATCTCTAAATAAAACATTAAATATTTCCTTTTGTAGATAGAGAATGTCAACTCTTTGATTTATTAAGAATTTAGAAATCACTGCCTATTAAACTTGACTCTCAGTAGCTGTTTCTCTGGAGGCCCATGTAGCATTGTTTCAAAATCCATTCAATACCATATATTACATTTTTTTAAACTGATGCTTGCAAATATCCACCATTCTTCCAATCTCTTTGAAAAAAATTATCTGAAAGTTTACTTCTAAGAATCAGCAGTAATGATACTGACTAGAATTTTTTTAAAGGGAGCACAATACCTGCAAAATGGACATCTTATATTTAAAGCCCTTACATATTGTTCCTACAAATATATTGCTACAGTAAAAATGAAATGTAGTAAGTTTACTCAATAAAATCTATTTTCCTGTACATTCTTTTAGGTATGACTTCTTTGTATTTAATGCTACATATATTACATCACTTATTGTAACAGTTATGTTTCAGCAAATATAGCAGTAATATACAGATGAACTTCTGTCTTAACAAATATTTCACCATTTTTACCTACCAAATATAATCCCATACTTTAGTGTTTATGCATGACCTGAGCAGACCAGTCGTTAATCTAATAGTATACAATGGATGACATTGTCAAATTGCAAGCTGCTGTACACTTAACCACTTTACAAATGGAATAAATTCCAAGCACTTTCTGCTTATTTATTTTTGTAAGCTTTCCAGTACCACTGATTTATTTCTTTTCCTTTAATTCACGCTCTAAATATGTTTTATTGAGCATTTAACAACATATTAAGAGCTAAGAGGTGAATCCTACACAATGTTTTAAGAACACAACTTTAAAAAAGTAAAAAAATGTACAATCTCATGCTGCATATTTACAGATATTATTTAAATACTATATTTTATCTTTCTGCTATTCATAAATCTCAGTCTAAAGCTTCTTTTAATGTATCATTTTATAAAAG
The DNA here is from genome assembly GCA_013397865.1 of Struthidea cinerea. Taxonomy (NCBI): domain Eukaryota; kingdom Metazoa; phylum Chordata; class Aves; order Passeriformes; family Corcoracidae; genus Struthidea; species Struthidea cinerea. The sequence continues at coordinate 167,397 of VZTI01004279.1, forward strand.
AATACATTCAACATATCTAGAGCTTGCAAAAATTTTATTGTTTGTTTTTTTGTTTTAACCCTCTAAAACATAGTGATGAGTAAAAGCTATCTTTAAAGCATCCAGGAATTGTTTGGATTACACAAGTGACAGTAGAAATTTGGGATCTGGACTTGATTGTGCAACGGGTTTTAAATCTAGTCTAGTGACAACTTAATGCTTGGAACAAGCCTGCAGTAAGAGAGCAGATTAAAGCATTTGTTACCATTAGATCTTATGTGCTATACAGTGACAAACTGTACCTAGAGTGAGCAGATTTCCTTTCTCATTAAAGACTATTTAATATTATAAGTCAGGTAGTTTGGAACATAGAAGAGAAGAGGGATTATGAAAATAACGTATCTTATGGGATTCAGCAAATGGAAAACTTTACATCCTTGAAAAGATTATAAACAGTGGCTGAATAAATGATACAGTCTAGGGTGTGCATCAGGAATGTCATAAAGAGTATTTCCCCCCTCCCTACAATTCTCTGCATAAAAATATCTTTTTCATGTACATATACAATATCTTTTGGGGACATTCAGTACTAAGCTTGCTACAAATGGTTTCTTTTTTTTTTTTTCTGCCCTCCCATTACTTTACAATTCTTTTCCATTTCTAAAATCACTTTTCCAAAGTATATAGTTTATAATGTGCTCTCCCTCACACACAGGTTTTTTAAATATACAGATATATTTTACCTTTAGCTAACTAAAGAAACCTTTATTTTCTTTAAGACAGAGGCAATGAAGCAAATGGGAATTACCGTATGTGAAAAAGGGAATTAATTCCCAGAGCAAAAGACAAAACAGAAATATACGAATAAATGAGGTTATTGATGTGGAGTTTGAACTTTTAGCTGGGGCTCCCGGTTTAGATAGGTAGCCCAATAGACTAAGTTAAAGATTCCAAAAAGCAATGGGAAGGCTATTCTTGATAGCCGATCAATTTTACTGACACTGTTAAAAGTTTTCTTGGGTTCTGCAGGTTTTGTTTCTGGCTTGACTTCTTTGGGCTCAATCGTTGCACTTTTAGCAATGGTTGCCAGCCCAGGGTCCCTTGCAATATTAGGGGTGTAGCTCGTAGCTGCAGTTGTGTATGTGTTGTTTTTCTTGATGAGAGGATCCTTCACTTTCTTTGGCTGAAGAAAGAAGAAAATATTTTATTCTCAATATCTTCTCAACAGATGAAATTATGAAAAAGCACCGTAACATTTTGCAATTAATCGAATTCATACCACAAAGTATAATAAGCTGTAAGAGAGAAGTTAGTTCTGGATATATAAAACTCATGCAAAATATTTAGGTGACAACAAAGACAAAATCATCCATTTGTATTACTTGTATTTGGTAAACCGTATTAGATGATAGATAAAATATAATGAGACCTGATAGCTAGGCTCACTGGCAAAATCACCTTTAATGATAATCAGCAGTAACAAACCACTCATAGTTCAATACTCCCTTAATCAACTGTTTCCCTTGATCAGGATAAAAACTTACAAGACACCAAATTCTTAATGTAGCCTTCCAACATTACGACAAATATTGTGATATGAAGAGTTTTAATATAATTCATACAGAAAAATACACACTAAATTATCATGTAACCATGCACTAAAGGAGTGGTTTATTCAATAAGATGCAAAGCTGCCAGTATTCTGCTTACTAATGGCTTACACCAAAGGTAAATGTATTATGGATTAGGAACTTAATGTTCTTGTTTGAGTGTTACAGTTGGATCATCATGGCTGAAATGACATTCTATATACAAAGACTTTAATGTCTGTATGACTTTTTCATCCACCTACTTATATTGCTAAAGCAGGAATATATTGAATATCTTTTGAGGGAGGAGGACTTATTGAGCTTATTTAAACTTATTTTATCCCTAGGTCCTTGTATTTTCTAGTATTGTATTTTTGGGATCTAGTTGTAGGAAAAAATTTAAATTTTGACATCTGGGCATACCAGTTAGAATTCAACTCTCCCAGTTTCTGCAGACCAAACCCCTTCTTCAGCCACTGCCCAAGGATAAACACAGAAGAGAGATGTAGTGGGTCATTAAGAAGGTGTAATGATTCCGCCAATCATGAGAAAAAAACCCCAACAACAAAACTTACAGCAAAAACCAATTCCGACAGTTTAGAAAAATCTTCAGGCAGTATTTGCCACAAAAACAAAAGGCAAATGTTATCCCTTTAATCCTCTTGGGATGAGGGGGGGAAGATACAGTTGAAGAGAAAATATCTGTGGAATTTGATCTATTATGTCATTTCACAAGACAGCAAATACTGTTCTCTGTTTTCAAGAAGCAGCTGTCCTAGGGAGGCAATATTTTTTATGTGGTCACAGTACTTTTAATGACAGATCAACTATAGATTAACAGCTACTTTGACCCCTAATAGTGGAGTTTTGATAAAAAATTTTCGTTCAAGACATGAACATTTCACAGAGTGGATGGCTCCTGCAGGACACCTGGGAACAGGAAACGAAGCTGCAAAAGCCTGAGGGCAAGTGGGGAGATGCTTGTGGAGGAATGGCTTGGAGCCCCATGCTGGAAGGAAATGTAGGCTCAAATGTTAAAATTATGCTACTTAGTAAGGCAAGGGATTCACCCAATGACTCGGATGTAGATGTTCTTTAATTCATGGCAATTAAATTCTTAGCTTCAGACCAAGAAAAAGCTTCAAATCTTTTTAGAATATTTCTACTAAATAGGAGGAACAAAGAGGCAAAGAGGTTGAAAAAATATTCCAAATAAAAGGGGTTTCAGATACCCCCCCCCCTCCCCCCCCCGGTGGGGAAGCTGCTAACATGGTTGCTGAGTGTGAAAGCCAGTCCTGTTTGTTTCTCATTCAGATACTCTGGAGAGCAGCAATAAATCCAGCAGACAAAGAGCAGCTTCACTGAAGTCTCAGAGGAAATCCTTTCTATAGATCTAAATGTCACTAGAAATCTGATCCACAGAAAACACTGGCACCAGCCTGGGTCTTAATATGTCATGTCAAATTCAACTTCATGAAAAAGCAATATGACAGCTAATTAGAGCTCTAAATTTGATTAAGCTATGTTTCTCTGATCATTGAGCTTGCCTTGCTTGCTTTTCCTCTCTGCAGAAAACTCACACCACCAGGTACCAGGAAATGACACATAAAGCCCCTTACCTGCTGAGGAACACAAAGCCATAAATCTTCCAGTGTTTTAAACAGTTTATTGGTGTGGGTTTCTTTTAGAATGTAATTTTCTTTGTAACAAATGAAACAGCTCATTATAGTAACTACATTACAAGGGAGGATAAATTAGCAAGGCAGTACTTAATATATAAGGATACAATTCTATCAATGCAGCTCATTTTTATAACAAATGTAATGAAAACTGGAAAAAACAATCAAAAAAATTATTTTCAGTGAAAGCATCATCAACAACTGAAAGCTCAGCATTCAGCAGCAGTTGTGCAGCTCATTACTGTAAGTTTGTTTTGTTACTTCACTCATTTGTTCTACAAAAATTTTGTATTAGTTGTCATTGTATGAATGCCCTAATTTAATTTGGGGGTTTTTTTCCCTGACTTATGCAATTAAAATACATAAATAATATATAGGCATATAATCCTGAATTAAAAACATATCTTTGCATACCAGTGAGTTACATCTGCTCCTCCACATATCTGTTCTGTTGAATCTCTTGTCTGTGAATGCTCATGATAACCAGTTTGGCAAGTTAAAATAACCCAACCAAATGAGCTTGCTCGCAGAACCAGCTGACATGGTAACTCATAGGAAATGGGAAACTTCTCCTTCATCCCCTAAATATCCTCAACAATTTCTTGATGCACTTGTGGTTTACAGACCAGGTCTGATCCCAGACCAAAAGGAATCAGTGCGAGTTTTCTCTAGTTCATTCAGGGAGGTATGGATCAGGATTGCACACTTCCAGCACAGCTCTTAATGCCTCCTTCTAAACAAACACATATTTCCTATAGTTAAGAAAGGAAGAAAGAACTCCAGTGATGATTTATTTGGTCATGATGATAGAGCAGCCCTTCTGAACTTCATGTTGGGGAGCACTATACCTTGGGAACTGTCAAATACTGCAGTCACAAGATTTTTTTCCTACATTTATACTGAGACATCCACACTTTCTCTTGTTCAAACAGAAAAAATTAATTGCCTTCCCTAAAAATGATACATGTTAATCTTTTTTTCTGCTCAGTTGCAGAAGTCAAAATCTCAGTCGAATATTTCATTATTAATAGCATTAAGTATCATCCAGTATGTCAGAAGTAGTATTTAGGTATTCAATGTCTAAGTAATCATGGCGTAAAAATGTCTACACACATGTAGACACAGAAGGAAACTCTTTTGGAGTAATAACTGCTCTACATAATAAGAATTTTTAATGTGCTAAACCCTCTCCCATAGAGTGACCAGGCACAGCCAAGTATGATCTTTTGGGATGGATATGAGGGTGTTACCTTTTCTGGAACAACGCTTTTGCCATCCCACGCGTACCCTCTCTTGGTGAAATAATTGACTGTGGCAAACTCGATAAGTGCTGAGAAGACGAAGGCGTAGCATACAGCTATGAACCAATCCATGGCCGTGGCATAGGCCACCTTGGGCAGCGAGTTCCTCGCACTGATGCTCAGGGTAGTCATTGTCAGCACAGTCGTCACTCCTGCAAAGCAAAGAGTTTGTGTCTTCAGGTCAGGGGCTGGTTTTTGTGCTTCATTTCCCAGCTGCTGCTATAGGTGGGAAAGCCTTTTCTACATCCCTGGTTCTTACAAACTTCCCCACCTGAGTTCAGTTTCTAATTGAAGATATCAGATTTCAAGTTCTGTGGAAGTTTCAGGATTTTCAAAACATTTTTCCTGCTTTTATTATTTGATGTTGTTATAGTAGAATACTATTTTTAAAGCTGGAATGGAAATATGATTAGTGAACTACTTGTATTTGAAGGATTTGTGAAATACTTCCTGGTATTTGAAGGATCATTGTCGCTGCTCTTCATTCATGCCCTGCAAATTGTACAACAGATGTAAAAATTTAAGATCTTTAGTTTTTTCTTGCAACAGTTCTGAGATACTTAGAAAACTAAAAAACTTGTTTCAGCTTCTTTGGGATATTATACTTCAAAGGCATACTCAAGGGCACCAAGATTTATGTGTTATTTCATTTTTTTTAAACTGATGTTTTTACAGATTTCTGTCCCTTTATTCACTGACGTCCTGAAAATAGCAAAGATTTTATGTAAGAACAGAGACAATGTAATTTGCATTTCTGATATCAGAGCTTCTCACTGCTGAACCTTTCCTCTTACCTGGCCCCAGAGAGCAAGCAGGACTGTACTGAATTCACTCTGCTTGCAGCTGCTTAGAAAAATGAATCCCAGGTGCACACAAGGCATTTACATCAAATCACATGTCTGCAAGTTACCTTGACAACTCCACTGTCATGTCTTGAATGTGTCTGGGGAGTTCATCTTTGCTGCACTGAGTGTTAGTGGAAATGAGCAGTGGTATAAAATAGACCAATTAATGAACAACATATTTACGTCGTAATGTGAAGAGCTTGAATTATTAGTGCCTAATGAGGAAGCAATTTCTCTTTCCTGAGACGTAACCAAATGTTTTCTTTGACTTATTACTGGTGAGCTTATGTTTCTCTTAATAGCAAAAGAAAGATTTATGACTTTTATTATCTGTGGTATTAAGTAGGCTAAAAGATGAAAGTTGTGCTTCTGTGTGTATATGCATTCATGCAAGATGTTTCGAAACTCTGTTCATTTTGAAATGAAAAAGCTATCTTGATACATAATGATGGAGTAAACACAAGAGTATTTGCTAAATAACTGTCTCCTAAAAGGAAAAACTGAGAAATGTGTGGGTTCTTGAGCCTGTGAAGATAGCAGTTTGAAAATTGTGCAGTATTATATATTATTCATTGAGACTAGAAAATTCTGTTCTTCATCTAGTGACAGTGAAGTACAGCATTTCAAACTGGTGATCAGACATTTCTTTTTAAATGGTATGTGCAAAAAGAGGTAAAATAGTTACAATTTCAATAGCTTTGACTATAAAGGGCCATAAAAGTCCCTAGTAGAGTAGTTCTCAGCAAAGCTGATGTTAAAAATTCAGAATTAATTTTAGTAGCTAATCTAAACAATATTATGTAAATCAAATTTAATTATACCGTAGTCTAAACCACTGTTCTGTAAATGCACATCTGTATATCAATGAAAACCATTGCTTGGTTCATGAGGTCTAAGGCTATGCAAGTTGTGATTGATTTCCAGAATAAATTGGAAAACTAAAGCACAGCTGTGAAGGGTGCAAGAAAAGATCCATAAAAATAGCTCTTGTTCAACAAGAGTTTCAGAGGCTGCATTTCTCAACACTGACTCTCTGGCTTTGCTATTTGCAGCATACATGGGTTCATTCTCTTCGGCAAAGCCAGAGGGCCTAAAGCATCCTGCCCTTGCAGTGCCCTGAGGCAGTGAAACGAGTGTCAAAGCCAGCCTGGCTGGGGGTGCTTCTACACTCCTAGGTGTTCAGCAGTCCCATCTGGATATCACCAAAGACTTGGTCACATAGCAGAAATCTCACGTTCTAGTTTTCCTAAATGAAAATTTGTTGTTTTTTTGTTGTTTTTTTTTTTTTTTTTATTTGGTTTGGTTTG
>VZTI01004279.1:174105-208770 GCA_013397865.1 Struthidea cinerea
TTTTTTTTGTTTTTTTTTTTTATATGTACTTGACTTGGATTAATATCTTCAAAGAATATGAAAGTTGTTTGTTTCTAATTTTAAGGCAAGCATTTGCAAGCAGTGGTTAAACTCTAGGGACCAGCTGTATAAACTTGAGAGTCCTTTAGATTGCCTTCTCACTGCATTCCTTGAGTGCATGTATTCAATGGTGTAAGCACAATAAATTGTTGCTGATCTCAACAGTAGCCTGTAAAAGGGATTAAGGAAAAAAAAATTTAAAATAAGAATTTTCAGAGGGCCTAAAGATGTCAAATGATGGAAACCCTTTGATTAAAGCCTTTTTGATAAACCCATGATTAACGTTATTGGCATTGTCAGAGAAGTTTTATTCATTTCTGATTGCTTTGGAAAATTCAAATGGTAATAGATGGCTTGAGGTATTTTCAGGTCTCTTTTTACAAAGAGTTTTTCAGTTTAAAATTAGTTTAAAAACTTTGGACCTAAATTTGTCAGCTTTTGTGTACTGCACCATGTCCAGGCCCACACCATTCTCCAATACCAGGTTACACATAACTTCTTTTACCATAACATTTCTGAAACCAAATTGCCTCATGTTTGCCAGGAGGTTTATAGGTCTTGCTTACCAAATACAGTTCTTGCTGGAACAGATTCTCTGTTAAGCCAGAAGGACACCTGTGACAGTATCACTGTCATGATGCATGGCAGATAAGTCTGGATGACAAAGTAACCAATCTTCCTCTTCAAGTGAAAATGTGTAGTCATTACAACATATTCCCCTAAAACCAAGAAAAAAGAACATTAAAGCTTTTATAAATATACAAATTGGAGGTCTTTATAGGAAGTATTTTTTTATTATATTCATGCCTATTATAAATAGAAGTCCTCAAATCAAAGTGGGTCAGCTTTAAAAAAAACACTTAATAAACCTGGTGGGTTTTTTGAATTTTTCCCTAATAAAACCAAATTAGACATTTCTGGGAAATGCTAATTAAATGTACATATTTTCATCTCTGCTGAATAGTGAATGAAAGCCTGCATTAACTGGTGGCTGTTCAAAGCTCTTATGGAAGGTCTTATTCCATTAGAAGCTGGAAAGCCACCACAGCATACCCATGTAAACATCATCTAAAAACTAAATTAAGACAGGCTCCCGAAAGTGTTTCTGTTGGGCCAAGCTTAAGATGTAATTGCTGATGTGATGGTGTCTGCATTACCACTGTCAGTGCTTTATGTACTCTGAAGATGAAGTGTCCCTGTTCAGCTAATTTAGTACTTTAGTAAATTATTATTCTCTCCAGAAGTAAATGATTACTGCAAGAATAACACACAATATTTTCATTAGCACTAATGCTCGTGGAGCTAAAAAGTCATATGAGCTGGGTACTACAAATGCTATGAAAAGGAATTGTTGTTATATATCTAAATAAATTTTATTTAGACTTTTAATAATTAAATATAAATGTATTTAATATTCTAATATACCAGTGGCATTCCATAAACCTTTCTTGCCAGCAGAGCTAATAATGCTCATTTTCAGATGATTATTTATATAATTTAAAATGGATTTTGAAAAACAGTATATTCTCCAAAGATTGAAAAAACCTATTGTATTGATTTTTTTTTTTTTTTGAGTAGACTGATTCTTATTATGCAATAAACATCTTAGGAATGAAACAAGTAAACACGTAACTGAATGGAAACTTCTGTCTATATTAAGAGATGACACGTGAAATTACTGTAGTTCTATTTTAAAATGCAGGCAGCTGGAAGGAGAAAACCGCTTTTGTACAAGAAAAGCTTAAACTTGATTGAAAAACTATGTCTAGACATTGATTACTTATGCACCGAGCATGTCAAATGCCCATTTCTGTTATGCAGAGTCCAGAAGAACATTCATTTGAAGTACTTGCTCAACATCTAACCCCGAGGAAAGCTTATTTATAAGATGTGACAATACTCCTGGTATGTTTCAATATAAAAGACAGTAGCAAAGAGGGAAAAGAGAATAAATTTTAAATTGAGAGGTAAAGCAAAGGATATACATGGAAATCCTTTTATTTCAAAAATAGGAGTGGCTAGAGTATAATGGGAATTATTACTTGAATTTTGCTGACCTTTCTTTAATTTTCACTGAAACAACCTCCTTCTCCTCTGTACCAGAGATTATGATCTTATGAAGGGTGCCAGTCTTGGCTAGGAGAGCCAATAATTTATTTTTATCTACTTAAAATATGATGTGGGAAGCTATTTTAATGCAATCAGATATAGAATGTGCACAACGGTATGTCAGAATTAATTCAGTGATTGTAGATGGCAAGCTAAGAATACAGAGTGAACACACCACTGTACTCTGAAGCTTTATTTAGCTGCTTAAATTATCAAAGTATTTTTAACCTCTGGAAAATGAGAACAAGATCCAAAGCATAAAGGCAATTAAAAAGACAGGGATTACTCTGGTCTGTGAAGCACTGCAGCAGGTCTGAGCTGGAAGTCAGGTAAAGGTAACACCGGGAAGAGTGAATTAGGCAAAGCAGAGGCCTGGAATAAGGCTCTGCACTTCAGTTACAAGGCAAAACCATGGTCTTAAGTTTCCACCATACCAGTGGACTGCACTTATTGGACAGCCACTTATTAAAAGGTAGTAGATGTTTGAGAAGATTGCTTGAAATGACTCCAGGACATGAAAGCACTCCAGTTATTTACTGCATCTTTAGCTTCCCATATTTTATGGCTTTCTTTAATTGAATAGCGTCGCCACATTTGTGACAGCTGCTGATCTGACTCTCATAACTTCCGAATTCCTCTGTAATTCTATTTTGAAAGCATTGCAATACAGCCATAAAATTCCCTACAATCTAAAATTTCAAATAGCTCTTGAGCAAAATATTGCCTATATTCAGTGTCTGATTGCTAGTGCTTTCACAAGTTGTAGCTTATGCATCTGATATTCTCTTATCCCTTATCTTTTCTTATCCAAGGAAGTTAGAAAGGTATTTCTTCTTAGCTTAATTGTAATTCCTGAAGTCTTCTACAAATAACTGCGTCGTGCAGATAAATCTGGTTTTCATTTTATTTATTCCAAGAAGTTTAAATTAGTTCATATGTAATACATGATATGAAGCATTTAAAAGTTGTCAAACAAGTTCTGCATCTATACTAACTTAATTTTTGAATGACTGTCCATGCTGGAACATTTCCAGAGGTCTGGAAGAGTCTGTACCTGTGTTCAGTGCTTCTGTAGCTGCAGTTTTTGCTCAGCCCTTAATTCTACACTATACTGCAATAATTGAGTCAAATGTGCAGGTGGTATAAACTAACCTGTGCCCTTAAAAGAAAGTAGTTGATAATTCAGTAAAGTTACATTAAAGCTATTTCTCAGTGTTCTGTAAACTATTTGCGAAAAACCAGATTTATCAGCACCTAAAGTTAATGTGCATCACATCAAATGTAAGGTTTGAGGTGGGGACTGAGTTCAAGCCATAACAATACTTTTTCTCTTACTGTAAGTAGAGAAGTAAGGCTTTCCTTGCCATTAATTTAAAACAAAGTATTTATCATTTACTATTTATGCCATGTAACTCAGTAAAAAAACCTCTTAAGAACAACATTATCTATGTAGATTTTTAGAAGATAAAAAAATAGACTGTTTTGAGTTTAAATCCTGATGACTCTCAGTGCAAAGCAATGTTTTCAAGGTGGCAAAGTAATTCTATATAAATAGAAACTTGCACAAGCCCTTTAAGTGCTTGTTAAGGTGCTTACAAAAAGGGTAATTTAAACTCTTTCTGAGTCAATATGAATTCATAGCTGGAGGGTGACAGAAATTTTACATACAAATAAAAAATGGATGACTCTGCTTAAACGAAACAGCAGCAGCAATAATTATCATTTCACTTAAGACTATTTTTAAGCCTGTAGTACCTGCATATTCCATTGCTAGAATAGATGAATAAACTATACCATAAAAAAAGTTTTCGTGTTTCAAGCTTCTCTTGTCATTAAAAAAACAGTGTTTGTAGTTGTCTTGTTCTATATCCATAAATAAGGATTGCAGGTGGCCTACTAGCCAAGGAAAAAATTAAAGAAAAAAAAGCACTCTATAGATTGTGTTGGTTTTGCAGGGCCTGGTTTTTGGTAGCGGGGCGGCCACAGAGGTGGCTTCTGTGAGAAGCTCCTGTGCAGTAATGACACATGGGCAAGGACTTTGCTCATCAGATGGAGAACGGCAGAGACCTTTATTGCGCAGTCAGAATTCCCTAAACACCAGCACCCAACAGGATATCACATCATATAAACAGGAAAGATGTTCACCACAGTGTCCCCCAATCACCTGGGGCATTGCACAGATTTTACCTATTATGGTAATAGGCAAACAATGCCCTATAAGGCCACAAACTACAATTAACACTTCTCATAGGCCCAGTCTGTCCATAAACACACAATCCTCTCTCAGTCCATCTCCAGTGACCTGGATGCACTCCCAGGGTCACCTCCGGGCCCAAAAAAGAAGCCCTCTCTCTGATCCTCAGGGCCTCCTATCTCTCTACCACTACCTAGGGCACTCCAACACTACTGGAAGTTTCCAGCACGTCCGGCAGAGCCAACCTCTGATGGCTCTGAAAGATGGATACGCTGCTGGCCAAAACTGGGCCAGTGAGAGAGGTTGGTAACGCTTCTGTGATAACATATTTAAGAAGAAAATCAAAACAAAGTACACACAGTTTTTCTTCTAGTCAAAGAAGAGGAGGAGGTGAGAACATGTGAGGGAAACAACATGGAGACACCAAGGGCAGTGAAGAAGGAGGGGGAGGAGGTGCTCCAGGCGCTGGAGCCGAGGTTCCTCTGCAGGCTGTGGTGATGGCCATGGTGAAGCAGCTGTGCCCCTGCAGCCCATGGGGATCCATGGGGGATGCAGAGATCCACCCACAGGCCCTGGGGGAGGTGCCCACGCCAGAGCGGGTGGGTGCCTGGAGGAGGCTGTGATCCAGTGGGAGACCCGGTGGAGAGAGGGGGCCCTGCGTCCAGGCGGGAGCAGCCTGTCCTTGGAGGACCGCACCCTGTGGAGGAGTGACCCACACTGCAGCAGTTTTGGGAGGACTGCTTGCTTGTGTGAGCAGACCCACATTTGAGAAGTTAACGGAGAACTGTCTCCCATGGGAAGGGACCCCTCTCCCTGAGCAGTGGGAAAAAAAAAAATCTCAGGTAATGAACTGACCAAAAACCACCATGTGGTGTCGGTAGGAAGGAAGGAGGGGCTGGGGAAAAAAAAAAGGTGTTTTAAGGGCTTATTTTACTTGTCATTATCCTCCTCTGATTCTGTTAGTAATAAATTCACTTTGCAACTTAAGTTAAGTCTTTTTTGCCCTTGAAGTGTTTTCTCCTGGTCCTTCTCAATTCATGAACCCTACATTAATTTTTTTGCTCTCCTCTGCCCAGCAGGGGAGGGTGAGCGAGTGACTCTTGTAGGTGCCTGGCATTGGGCCAGTGTCAAACCACAACAAGATGCATGAAATCATTTAATAGTTTTGAAAATGTTTAGAACAACCTGGCTCCACCCAAATCCTTGGGAAAATAAGTATCTAGAATTCCACAAAACTCTGAGTATCATCTTAAAGTTGCCCAAGATGTTGTAGATTGCTCTAATGATCCACAGAATCAGCTGCAAAAGAGCTTTATTTTCTGGCCTAATAAAGGTGTGTTGAGAACACTTAAGTGAAGATTGACTTCAATTCTTTTTGTCTTTTTGTAATATGAGTCACCATCCAAGACTCTGAAAGCAGGGAGGAATTTTGTAATTTTCATTAGATATGTCGTATCTTAAACCAGAGATGATCAGAGGACAAAGACATGCTGGAAGATTCTGTTGAGACTACCTGCCCACCTACCTCAAGAGGGAGAAAAGGAATTATTAACCACTTCTGATCCTCACCTTTAGTTTGGGGAAAGCAAAGTATTTTTCTTTCCAAAGCAAATAATGAAGAATTTTCCTTTAAGACTTTGAATTTGCAAGCAATAAATATGTTTCTTCCACAACTGTATATTCTTATCAGCTACTAATTAAAGAGGATTGTAAATTTGTAATACTAAAAAGATTCTCTAATGGGATTGTTTTTAGTTTTGGTAACTATTGCTTTTAGTTCTTTGTACGGTTTATCAGCATCTAGACAACAATATCTTCATCTCAGCATATTTAATATATTAACTATACTGTATTTAATTTTATAGATAAGAATGGTAAAGAGTTTCCTCAGGTAGAAAATAGAGGCAGAATTCAAATATTTGAAATAGCATGGGCAAAAAAAATTGTTTTTTAATGGAAATGCATGAAGAAATCTTACACTTATGTTTCAGTTCTGTTTGAAAATTTCTTATCTGCCCTTCTTAACAATTTATAGCATGCTCCTCACATTGCTCTCTAATTACCCTGAACCATGTCTGGCATTTCTATTTGGTTTAGTTATGTTCTCAGACTCATGAGTTTTTTTTGATTATCTTAGAGCACATGCAGCAAGCAGGGAGCAAAGGCAGCCCCACAGGCTGGCGAGGTCGCTCTGAGAGAACCAAGAGCTGAGCTCCCTGCAATTCCCCTCAAATCCTATGGACTTTTCAGCAAAGGGCAGTTGTGGTGAATTACTGTCTGCAGAAAAGCCAATGGCAACATTTCCATCTGTGGGAAGGTCAAGAGTTCTCCCCTTTTCTTTTTACCTGCCTGTTGCACACCTCTGTGCTCAGCAATGGGAGCAGTTGTGTTGATGCTGTTCTTATGCAAAGTTCCTATTATTGCCATCCCACTTACTTTTACGATTGTATCAACTGAACAGAAGCTTCCAAGCAGTAACCTAGAAACTTGTCTGTGAGAACTTTTCTAGGCTTAATAGAGCATATGAATATATTTTAGCAAGCTAAATAAAAAATTCAGACATAAATTACGGTTCACCTTAAACTGACTCACTTTCCCTTAAATGTTCATTGACTTTAACAACAGCACATTAGGAAATTTGGTTTATGCAGCTGTAAGTGAACTTCTCTCTAAGTCACAATGTTGGGTGTATCCAAAGCAATACAACCACTTCTCCTGAAGCAGTGCTGCTTTTGGTCCATTGACCAGTCAATCTGGTCAACAGAGCTCTTGTTCATGTCCAGTGCTCAGTTTCTTACTGCATTTAGATCTTCCAAATTATTAGAAAATAAACTAAAAAACAATTTACATCTTGAAACAAACACTGCAAAGTTAAAAAATAAGGGGCTCTAGCCAGCTTCAAGGTTACAGGTATATCATACTAAAAATGTCAGCTGTATTTCTGTATCTCATTAAATTTTTGGAGTTAAAGCTGGTGCCAGCATTAAACTAAATCCTGTTTGGATAATTCAGATGGTTTTGAATTTGGTGACAGTTTTTTTCATTCCCTAAATACCTCCCTGAGAAACTATGTACTTGCTTTTAGCAACTTCACTGCCTCCAGAAATATGATCTTTGAGGATTCATATTGTTATGCTATTTTTATAAGCCTATATAGTAAGCAGGTAATATAAGAGCATGAGAAGTGCTTCTTTATAATGTAAATTATTGTTTTTTCTGGCTAGATCTGACACTGTAGGAAGCTTTTTAATTGTTCAAATATTTTTACTACCAGTTGAAGTAGGAAAATAATCCTAGAATGTATTATCTTTTCAGAGTCATGTTTGCCTAATCTGAAATACATATATTATAATTTACCCCTCAGTCTTATGTCTTTGTATTTTTTAATCCTGCTCTGAATTATGTAATGACAGTTAAATATCACCCTTCCAAAAAAATTTTCACAGACCTGTACTGGACTGCACAATTCCAGAGTCCACAGTTTGTCCAAGCAGATCATACTGGTTCAGTCGAGAGCCATCTTCAGCCACAACCACTGACCTTGCTGGTTCCCGTGTCCACTCATACACAACCTCTGCTCTGGTATAAGCATCTAATTTAAAAGAAATACACTGCATTTAAGCTTTGCACTTTCTGTTGCCTTATGGCTTTATCAGAACAATGTTTTGACCAGTAGTTTGAATATTTAATTCTCTTTAATTATCTGTGGAAACCCACAACTATCTTACTGGAATTTATCTATGGGAAATACAATTGATTTTTATAAAATAGCTAAATAGCTGCTGTAGGGCTGGATTAAGTTTGGTCCTCAATGGCATGAAAATATTTCTCTCTTATATATTTCCTGCCTATGTAAAGAAGTGAGAGTGAGAAGTGGAATTTCACGAGCATGTAAGAACCCCAACCCTTTTTCTAACTTTTAGCTATTGTCAGGAAAAATGAGCCCCAGACTTTTCAATTTTTCTTAGTGTGATGTTATCTGGGCTTCTGTAAGTCCTTCTCAGAGTGGCTTCTGTGATATTCTCATCCTCAGCCTGGCTACAGCTCCCCTTTTGGTCATGCCCCCATCACACTGTCCTTGCTGTAAAACAGGCCTAGCAGACATTTCTGAGGCTGCCTAGGAGAGAGTGCGCTTAAATCACAATGATGCTTTTTTTTTTTTTTTTTTTTTTTTTTTTTTTTTTTTTTTTTGCTTTGGTTATTTTTGAGTAGTTCTCACACTCCAAACTTGAGTCTGGAACAAGGCAAAAGAAAAGCACTATGGGCTCTCCAAACCCAAGCAGTCTGGTGTGTTACACAGATAATTCAGTAGCATCTACATATGCCATTGAGAGGCTTTGTGCTGTTATTTACGTTATTTCAGGAATCGAGGTACAGATAAATATTTTTAATCCTAATTCCATAGTAAAATTCTCCTGTCATTTTGTGCAGTCTGGAATCTGGCAGCTCTCACTTGGAGTATTTGGGTGGGAGTTAACTGACCACACCAGAGGCATTTCATGTAATTCTTAACACCTAAAGAGTATCCAAAGGCATGAATGGGAATGAACGTGTGACGAGAGCCTACATCAAGTTTGCACCCAACAGAGGCAGCTGAAGTCAGATGTGACATCTTAGGGCATCCAAAATGACAGCAGGATTCTACCTACAACATGAGAATTTCCCTTTGTCCAGTCTGACAAGCAGGAAGGGAAAGGGAGGAATCTTGTTCACTTGACCTCATTTGTGAGTTAGCAATTTTATCTTACCAGTGTAAGAGATAACAGCTAGTAATTGACGAGGTGGTTGGATAGAATGTGCTGGTAAATTAATTGCATGGCATTTGATTCTGCATTATTGAAGCTGAAGGGTGCTTTGATCCTCGGGCTTCATATTTGCTAAGCACTGTAACGTATCTTGGAATATATTTTTGGAATCAATGGCAAAAGCAAATCTACATCTTAATAATTCTGACTTTAAAAATAATGGCCACAGTAAACAGAGAAATTGACTTGCTAATCTAGTCACATAAAGACAGAAATAATATTAATTTTCAAGCATTTGTTCTGGAGTATGAGAATAGCTTGGAAGACAGAGGAGTGCTTTTCTGAGCTACTGAGAATGACTGGATTGGGCTAGAGGGAAGGGAGTGCGCTGGCAGTGCTAGAAATGAGCTGCCAGATTTGGCGCTTGATTCAGCTGTCCCCCTCGGCTTCCAATTCACGTTGCATAAGCAGCAACGCAGCCGTCTGGTCCCGTCACTGCTGGTTTCCAGAGTGGCCTCAGTTTTAAACTGACAATCAGATGTTTGTGGTAAGAGTTGAGAAGCGCATCTGCTTTTCTGATTTTGTTTTGCCAACGTATGGCATTTTGTTTTTCCAGAATTTCTTTAGCATTGAATAACATTGAATTTACACGGGAATAACCTCTAGCTTAAGCTGCTCTTTGGCAAATCACTTTAGCCATGGAGCTGAGTCAAACATTTATTGGTCCCTACAGTATGGGCAGAGTCCACAGGAGATGTGCAACTTCTTCATTGTGAGGCTTTTAGGAATTCAGCTCCAACAAGTGATGAGTAACAGTGGAGGACATAAAAAACCTCTTATCCAATTTAATCTAAAACAAATGGAGCTAGGCAAACACTACCTTGGGGAGCTAAGTGTTAGATTGTAGTCTGCACTTTAAGCATAGATTTTGTGACAATTAAATGCATTTTTCAGTAAATTTTCCAGTCCATTAAGAAGATTATAATTAATTGCTTTAGTTTGACAAAAATATCCCAAATGTATTTAAATATGATTCTCACTTAAAAAGTGGCAATTAATTACAAGATCTGTTCTTTTTCTATATATAACAGTGAGTCCCACTTTCATAACGTGCTTGGGTCCAGCCATTTGTCCTGTTGGAGGTATTTCTATTTATATCAATAACTAAATATTGAGAGAAATATTCTGTAACTTGATAATTGTGGCGTATGATCTGATGAGAAGGAAGGGAGAGATCCAGCTTTAAGGGCTGTTTTCGACAGGGAATTCTTCATGCAGTATTTGCAGTAAAACAGAAGGAACTCCTCCCCATGAGGATACCAGATTAGGAGCTCAAATTTAGTGGGTGAATGCAAAGTTACCCTGAAAACCCCTTGATTTTGTCTAATGATCCTTCCAAGCATTTGGAGTTACTTGTTTTTCTAGGCCCAATTTAGGACAGCTGCCATAGACCATTAGTGTTCAAACAACAAAAAAAAATTTTAAAAACCTGTAAAACGTGACAGTCCACAGTTGTACTCTGAGTTTAGAATGTCAGTTATTGCCTTTGAGTGGTGTAAGAAATGGTCTTTCTATCAGAAATATCAGTGATTTTTTTGGGTCAATTAAGAAAATTATGTACATTATGAAAATATTTTTTTGAGGAAAAAATCAATTTAGATACAAAAGATGTAGATACACTTGAATGGTTTTCTGCTGTCTTGTTCTTGCCTTCTGGTGTGGTTCTGGACTTTTATGCAAATCCACATTATCCATCCCTTTTATTTAATAATTTCTGGAAATCTTAGTCATTTAACTGAGGCAAAGTCCTCAGTAATCTGGAAAGCCGTGCACTTTGTGAACGAAGACTACACTAATCTGGGACACAGTGAGCCAGAAAGAACTCAGTGTAGGAAAAGAATGGGAAATATTGTTCATACTGGGGAAGGTCTGGTGTTTGGGCTATGGTTCAGTGATGTGGTGATAGGTGTCTTGTCGAGTCTATATAATTCAGTCTAGTAAGTCAAATTTGTTGGGAAACTGTTCCTGGTTTAAATTGTCATTAGCAGGATTTTTGCAAGATTAGCCATCTCCCTACCTCGCAGTTCCAGCATGAAGCCCACAGGGACACTTTATTGAGCACATCAAAAGAAATTCGATACTGCAGCCCAGATCTCCCTGGGATCTTGGGTGCACAGATCTCTTATTAATCAAGAACCCACTGCAGTATCTGTCATTATAAACTGGAGTAAAGCTTCCTCCCACTCCCCTCTGTTTCACGGGAGATTTGGAAAGATTTATTGGAAGTGCTCTAAGAAAACATTCAAGGAGTAAACTATTCTTGTCAGTTATACTCCAAGGTTGTATGAGCTTTTTGTTCTCTAAGCCTTATCTAGGAGATTTGCAGCTCTTTAAAGACAAAACATCAGTGCTGCCTCATGGCAAACATAGAGCTGTTCAGCCCAAAGTAAATTATCACCCTGTTGGGTACTATGTGAAGAATGAATTGGGTTTTCTGTTTGTTGACTTCTAAAATTGATCAAGCCACTAAGTACCCATTATCAGTGAAACGACCCATTTCTGTTAGAAAAAAAGTAGCCATTGAGGAAACAATTTGTATACTATTACATCTTCCATATATTTTTAACTTCCCTGTCTGTTAAACGAACTAGAGTAAATTAGATCTTCACTTTTTTTTTCTTTATATTTAATTTCTAAAAATATTATGTTTAGCTAAGTGTCAGGTTGGTTGCTGTTCAGATTGAAGTTTTGGGGAAAATTCTCAACTTACCCAAAGCTTTGTCAGTTATTGCACTGATTTCAATTACATGACTTTGTTCAGTATGTTCTCTCAACTAGGGCTATGTATGCTGCAAGTGTAGGACTCTACTTAGAGATTTCTGAGATTTTTCACTTCCAAAAATGTTCCATGGTGTAATATGAGTATCTTCTAATCCTAGGAAAAATGTTGATCTAAACATACTGAGACTACGGTGGCAGAACTGTTTTCACCTAAACCAATTCAGTTATCCATGTACTACTTTTCTTTAATGTTGACTTTGGGTTTCAACAAAACAAAGCAACTATAAGATTAACAGCATTTTCTATGTGACAAACTACTTTTCTAGATATTTAGAGCACTGTCATTTTCATCTTTTGTGAATGTCCAGGCATCCCATTGTAGGATATTTAAGACACATAAAAGAGGTCCTTTATATGAAATATATATGTATATATAAATAATAGAATAAAAATACAATCCTGACAAAAACGTGAAAAGTACACAAGATTAAAACGTTGAGGTTTTCTCAGTTGCAAAATACTCTTTTAAAGTGGTCTAAAAAGGGAGAAACCTCAATTTAAAATAAACTTACAGCTTCCAAATTTCAAGGGGCAAGCATGTGCATCCATAGGAAAGTCTTCTAGATGCATTGGACATTCTGCTCTCACAGTCAATCTATAATGGATTAATGAGCAAAAGGATACATTTATTCTAGTTTCATAGAAATAGCAAATAGATTTCTATTAAGATACATAGCATAAGTATAGCACAGTACCTGTTATGTGATTCATAAGCAGTTACAAAGGGACCTGAATTGTCTGGCTGGGGGTGCGACTGCTCTGCCCCTCTGCCCTTCCTCACGGTACATCAGAGGCATGCTCAGGCTTCTAACTTGGTGTGAGGATTAAAATCTATGAGCAACTGCAATTGCTTCCTTGCTGCCGTCATTAAATGGGCCCACTCTGGATGCTCAGACATTTGCTGAAATCATTTCATTGCTATCAGCTTGAGTGCAAACATGTTTCTCAATAAAAGAGATTAAATGAACTGGAAACAGTCACATACCACACATCAGCAAGGAGTGAACAATAATACTTGAATAGTAGGCAGAAGATTGCACTAAGGCACTTGTAAAGGTGAGGAAATAGAAATGTTTATGATCAAAAGAAGAGACGTGAACAATATGCTGCCAAGGTAGTGTTCCTGTGGATTAAATCCCTAACAGCTGAGCATTTAGAAAGACAAGAAAAATTGATTGACCTAGACTTGTGTAGCTACCAGCCAAGCAGATTCTACTTAGTCTAGGCAGTCTTGAAAGATGTTGCACAATAAACTGAGCATCCCAAATGCCTGGAGACTTTGTTTTCTCCAAACACTTGCTCTGATTTTAAAAACATCTTTAATTTTTTTTTAAAGAAAACTCAGTATTTACCTATGTACTAAGTTATCCATCTTGATTTGAAGTCAAGAATCCCTTTATACCTTGTTTTAATTCCATGGGAGACATAAAGGGGGGATGTGCAGCTCTATAGAGACAACATACTGTTCTTTTCATTCTTTAATTTGTAGTTTTTTAATCCAGAATGTTTGCATGACTGTATATCATCATTATTTCAAAAGGATTTATTTAACTCAACTGGACAGCTAAAGTTCAGTTATCCTTGAAGAGAATAATATATTTCCAATGAATGCTGTCAGCACAAAAATAATTTTTTCTCCTAACTTTCCAAATGCTTTAATCAATGGAACAAGAAATGTCTATTTTTGTAGTGTCATGCTTTATAATCCCAAGCACAAGAAATGTTGAGAATGGTCAATGAATTCTGTGTGCATCTGTGAGTTCTTAGAATCTGCTTTCTATAGGATCCAAAGATTAAAGACCCTTGCACACAATTTAGGAGTACAGATTATATTAAACTTTCAGGCTTTATTATACTTGCTGATGGAATCCTTGAAAGCAATGCCAAATTAAGATCGTCTGCAAACTGATGGATTACTAATACCATAAGAACCTTTTTAAAGCAAGCATTAACACACATCCAAGGACTGTAGAGGTAGCACAGCAGGAGAGGAAAAATAAACACTGCAAACAGCTCAGTTTGCCCATCATCCCAAGGTATATTGTGAAATTAATTATTAATCAGGAATCAAATTATGCTCAAACAGGAACCAGTTTTCTGTCTGGAAAATATGCTTTCACAAGTTAAATTGTAAAACTAAATGAAGGATGTAATATTTAGGGCTCACCTCATTGTGTATAGCAACGTCCCATCCTCTGTAATTCGTAATAGTTTATTTGGCATTGTCATGTTATGAGCCACTGACTTCTTTCCATTGTGGAAAAAGGTATCAGGTGTCCAGATTTTGCTGGCCATTAAATTATTTAACCGGAGAACTGTCATAGGTCCTTTGAATTTTAATCTCTCATCTTTCCAGCTTTGGCGGAAAAATACATCTATAGTGTATTCCTACATCAATTCAGAACAAAAAGGGAAACACTTATGATGTCATATGTTGCAATATGAGAATTTGAAAAGTATGTTCTTACCATTCCCTAGAAGCAAGATGACTATTAATTAAATTAGTCATAATCAGGATGTTTATTTTCTGTATTACTTACAATGTACCTGAAGCTGGTTATTAAACAGTTACAGTATCATTACCGTGTTCAACAGAATAAACATCAGGAAGAATAGTATTTCAAAATTTGCACATATGTTAGATATAATAAAATGGAAACAAAATAATTCACTCTTTTCCCACATAAACTGTAATTTGAAGCTGCAGATAGGTGGCCAGTATGTGTGGCACAGGAGATGTGTGTCAGAGTAAAATAAGCCTTGTGAGACCATGTCTTACTACAGCCTTTTGTTCTAAAAGTCTTGTTAGCATAAACATGTAATCAACCTGCAGAAAGTTCACAGTTCACTAAAATTATGTGGTCTGATTGATGAGATGTGGAATGGTTCATTGGGCTAAATCATTGGACTACAAAGAGCACAAGCTGAGGACAGCTTTGGGCCAAGAGTTACAATCTGATTCCACATGGACTGGGCCAGTGGGGGACAGAAGCAGTGGACATGGGGACAACCAAAAAAACAACACTCACTGCAATATGAAAGAAATATGAAAGAAAGAAAGATATGTTGGAATATTTTACACAAAATATAGAGGTATGTGTGGTGAAAATGTGAAAAACTGTGAATGCAGTATAGTATAGCATTTTCCTAAAAATTCCACCCTGACATGGAAGTTCAGTATGGGATTATCCTGCCCCTTCCATCTTTGATATTGTGACGAATATCAAAAGCAGTTATCCAAATGTGGTTCTAAATTACCCTGAATGAGACTCTTTTGGCTGAGAAATGGAACCTTTGCTGAGATCTCCCATGAATGGAGATGACAAATCCTGAAATAGAGAGAACTTCTGTGTGCGAAGGCACACAGAGCTATAAGGAAAAGAGCTGTCCTGACAAACATGTTAGTAAAGAGAAACCTTCAGGAAGGAGTATGCAAAATGTCTCCACAGCAAATTCCTTTAGATTTGTGGTTTTTTCTCTTTAACAACCAGCAACACTCTGTACAACATAAGCACTTTTCAGCTGTTTATTCCTTGTGCAACCATTAGCAAGAAAGAATGGTGATTCTTGCTGATGTGTATTTTTCCTGCTTTTAGGGTATGAAATGCCTGAATAAATTTTTTGTTGACTTGGAAATGTAGTTATGTGGGGTGTTATAACTTTGGGTTCGTTTGGTGGATTTTTTAAATTTAATTTTATTTTATTTATATCCCAGACTGTGAATCATTTGGGTGCATACTTAGTTGTATTTCCATTCTTTTAATCACTTGCTCAGTGAACTGCTGAAACCTGAATTTATTCAGCTTCAGTGAAAGCAGTTTGCACTTATAGCCAATTACTTGCTTCAGAATTTTGCTGGGTCATGGCCTTACGTTGAATTGTGACAAAATCCTGTGCCAGGTGTGCAGCAGAGTAGGAGAGAAGGAGGTGTAAAAGACAGTATCAATCGTTAAAATTTTGGATTTCCTCCATGTTTTACTAGCACCAAAGAATTTTTCCTCCTACGCACATGGGAAAGGTAAAAGACATGCCCAGAAGGTGACATCATTTCAGTGTGCATGTAAGCCATTCCCTTTTTCTCTTTCAGCTGCAAAGGAGGTGAGTGGGAGGTGGTATAGGTTGAGAAAAGAGAGTCTGGCTTTTCACTTTATACAAACACAAGGTTCATTTGCTGGAAAAGGACAAGTGGTCAGAAAGATTTGATAATGGTCCTGACAGCTTAAGATAAAAATCAACTAAAAAGTAGCTGACAGGTCACGCCTGGCACAGACTGAATCTTTCCCTATCCCAGGCCATTGCACTATATAGAATGAATTAATTTTGTCTGAGATATCTCAGCTTTTCAGCTTTCACTACCCACTTTAGCACGTACATTAATTCTCCTCAAGTGAATCCTGACAGACAGCCGATCTTTAGGGACAAGCCATCAGATACTCTGATTAGGGCTTTCTTCTACAGCAGGGGGGCATACAGAGCAAGGGAGCAGAAGGATTTCTCCAGACTGTGTACAATAGCAGTGGCCTATGTTCAAACATATGAGTGAGGTGGAAGTTGGAATAAATTCTCCACAATGGACTCTTCATTCCATAGTGTGCAGGTTAAAAAAAGAAGATTCCTATCTGCAATTCGAATAAATTATATGGTATTGAATATTTATAACACTTTGACTTAAATATTCTCTAATTTACTCTTCTAATACCTCTCCCTGGAGATTTTTTATTCACAGATCACTCTGTGGTCTACATGAGGTGCTGTACAGGAAGATAGCAAGACAGAAAATCGTTCCTGTGCTTACAGCACAGAAAAACTGGGAATGAAGGGTAACTAGAAAAAAAAAAATCTGTCTTTATCAAAAAGTTAATTTTAAAATGATTCTTATTCCAAATAATATACATCAAAAAATTTCACAAAAAATGGCAAGTTTTATGAGAATAGCCAAATATCTGTTGATCAGTTCAATCCATCATGTGAACATGCCTGAAAACCTGCAAAGTTCTTCCAAAAAAAAGGTTTCATTTTAGAAAGTGCTTTTCTCCTGTTTAACTTTATTCACAAGTATAGGAACAAGCCAAGACAGTCTCTTTATAGAATAACAGGCTATGTCTATGCTGCTCTTAGAAGAGTGTATTGAGAGTGGGTAGGAACACCATGCACTCCCTGATTTATCCATGGAAGTGCCTCACTGGATACGTGCAAACGGACGGCTGAGGTGTGCCGGCATCTTAGCGTGGCTGTGCTTTCCTTACACTCAGTGTGAGCTGGAAGAGCCCCTGGCCAGCCCCAGCCCCAGCCCAGGCTCAGACACAGCACATCCTCCCTTTGCCTGCCAAAACCTCTGCTTGTGCAGCCTCCCACACCCCACAGTCCGGGCTGCACACAGGGGGAATCTGGGGAGCCCTCAGCAGAGGATGTCTGCAACCGACCTGTCATATGCACAGAGGACTTTGCACTAAGTGTACAGTGAAATTAATATAAACTCTGTATTCTGGTAAACTCTTCAATTTATCTTTCTGTCTCTGATTTCACACCTAGTTCCTCAAGCAAAAGATTTAACATGAGTAGGCTGCACACGTTACTTTTTATGGGAGGTGAGTAGGAGTTTTAGACTAAATACTTTTCTTTGAATTCTTTAGTTTTCAAGACGTATGAACACCTGCCTCTGTGTTTCTTGGTCACAGACTTTGCTAAGAGGATGATGAATTCTTTCTCCTGTTTAACTGACTGAAAAACAGGAACCAAAGTGGTATGGGTATCATGGCATTGGTTGCAATTATAAATTTGACTGTAGTTTTATGAATGCTGTTTTCCAAGCAATCAAAAAATGGTGTCTTTCATAAAGTTCACTTAGAAAAATAAACTTGTCTTGTAAAAGTTACTTTTTCTGGTTTTCCATTCCTTAACATTGTTTTCAGTAGTCAGAAACTTGTAATAACCTGGTGTTTAAGGCCTGTCTACATTTTTAGTTCAAATTAAGCAGCTGACAACTTTGTAGTAAGAAATGGAACTTGTTTCCTTTCCTCTAATTATTATTTCTTTTTTTTTTTTTTTAATCTTTCTTTTGGTAAGTGTATTTAGCTAAATGTAGCCAGCTACAAGTTTGAACTGCTTTCATTTCTTCATTTAAATTAACGAGGATGTTTCCAGCATTCATCCTAATACAGCATCCAGCAGATACTGGTGGCTGCAGACCAGGCTTTCCCTCTCAGTAGCAACCTCTTTGTGCAAACCTCATTTATATGCAAAATTTTAAGTACCTTATCCGTATTTCTACACAACTCTTAATATCTCTTAAGACCAGGGCTCACAACATCTTCATTCAGTTTTCTGAACTTCTCCATTCCCTGTAGTTATCTGGCAATTTGATTTTAATATTCATTCCGTAAAGAAGTGACACTAACTCTCTCATTAATCTTCTCTTTTTAGCAGCCAAGATCTAGGAAATTCACTTTCCATTGATCAGTAGCTTTTAATATAAAAATACAGGTTAGACTGTACAGATGTCACACTGTAGGCATAAGTGTTAATTGTGTTTTAAGATGATTATCTTTCTTGGCAAATTGGATCAGTGATGTGCCAGTAAGGACCTAAGCAATCACTCTCAGAAGAATACTGATCCAAACCCTAATGCATTTCATAATATATTATGTAGCAAATATAAAGTCTGTTAAAACACGTTATTAAAGTCACTGAGGTTTCTAATTTCAGGGCACTTAAATGCAGGGACAGCAGCAGGAATGGTAGCACATAAAAGCTGATGGCATTTTTGAATCAAGGGTTTAAAGAAAGCCCAGCCTTAAAAGGGGTAAATAAGTTATTGCGTAGATCTTTCATCCTCCAAATTAAAAAAAAGAGAAAATGAGTGCTGTAGAAATATAGGCCATCACTTACCATATCATGGTCTGAAACAGGCCCAAAACTGGTGACGAAGATGTCAGTTTTCACTTCAGTTACACGCTCTGATGAAGCAGGAAATTAGGACAGTGAGTGACTATCAACAGCCTTCATTAGATCTAACCACTACCAATTCTCACAATAAATAGAAAAATTACTGGCTTTGATTAGCCGTTCTGAAATTGGTCTGCAATACGGTCCTGGTAATTTAATGCTTCTAGATGTAATTTCACAGTCACTATTGTCAGCAACAGTTTTTTTATTACAGTTTTTCCACAGAACTTTTTGAGATGTAACAGTACAGCAGCTGCAGTTCCGCTGTGGTGGAAATCTTTTCACTCTTTGATAAATCTTCTTGTCTGAAACTGTAACCAGTGAATATTGTACACAGTACTCTATAATGTCTTTGGGTACTCAGTTTCTGGGCAAACTAAAATAAGGTCTCTAATAATTAACCCTGGGCTTGCGAGTTATGTATTTTGTATTGAGACACAAGAACATAGAAGAAAGAAAGAGAGAGAATACATTATGGTGTATACAGACATGAATATACTTTACTGGTATGAGCTAGAAATGGCTGTATTACCCTTTACTTCAATAAACAAAAAGGAGTTAAAACTTTTCCAAATAAACATCAGCTAAACTTCCCTACTGAAATAATCTGTGTAAATGTTTTCTGAAAGTGAGGTCTCCAGTCCTATAAGCCTCAATGATAGATTAGTATAAATAATACTGTAACATGTACATAACACAGATTGTATGTATATGGTGTATCATAAAGCTAGACTCCTCTATGAATTCCAGGATGTACATTTGCTCCATGGCACAATGCCTTTGAACATTTCAGAAGAAACTAGTGACTTTAGTGGTCACAAGTGTTGAGACACCTAAACTGGCATTGATCTCGAGAAAGAGATCAAATATCTGACTTCTGTAGATGGACTGGCAAAAGACACTTTGAGAAAGACCCAGGCTTAACCTCCCCCCTTTCTCTCCTCTCCCTCTACACACATACGGGATCAGTCACTTCTGAGCATACTGGTATTTTCTAGGGCACACATAGGAAAATATTCACCCAGGATGGCATATATCAAAATAACCCTGTTGAATTAAATATAGCTTCAGGGAGTAACACCACCTGGAGGCAGGAATCCAAGCAGTGTTGAGTGGAGCTAACCCCATCAGCTTTCCAAAGTTACGGTGACATAAGTCTGAATACATTTACTGAATACATTTCCTATTGTGCTCCACAAGTCAGCATGGGGATTTTGGTAGAGGTTTCAAATGTGGAGCGAGTGGTAGCATTTCTGAAATAACTTTCAAAAAATAAATAAATTGAACAATCTGGAATATTAAAAGTAATCCTAAAGAAAATACAATAGTACATGTATAGTAAGCTGACATGCAGCAGACAAATTTTTCCTAAGACTAAGAAATATATATGTAGCAATTTGTATAATGTTATTTAAATATTGTAAAATAATTAATGAAACACCCCCAACCCTCTGATTTCAAAAGACTTTGGCCTGCTTAAATATGATTTACTCCATCTGACAAGAAAATTCAGACTGAAGGGAAGAAAAATAAGGAATCAGGGTTAAGCAGCCAGTTACAATATCCATTTCTGTATCTGTGCAAAAGTTCTAATAAGAATCAGTGCTCCACAATGCTCATACAGGTCTTTCACTTTCATTCAAAAAAAGTGTGCAACTTCTAAATATACAAAACCAGAAAAGAGTTCATATAAATATCTAGTATAGGTAAAGTAAAATATAGAAGAGACAGCAAAAATCAAGAAGTAGTATTAGATCTGATTCTACTGTCAGTCAAGGAATGCAGTGGATTCTGTTAATGAATTAATGCAAAAATTATGTGGTATCAAAATTAATCTTCAGGCATCATAAAAATGATGACATTTCCAATGTATTATTCACAATCAAGGAAAGTAAAATACTGTGATGTGGCTGAACTGCTTAATATTATTTTTATTTTTTATATCTGTGACTGAGACATGTTTAAGTACAGTGAGTATTGAGAAAAGCACTGGATAGGTGAAATTTCCTCCTTAGGTGTCCAGTTGAATTAATACAAGACCTCATCGTTGTTTACAAACTTTGCAATTGACTTAAAGAAATTTCAGTATTTTCTTGACATCCAGTTGTCTCTGGACTTAAAAAAGTTCTTGGTGAGAATCTGACTTTCTGGAACTGAAAGAGGCATATGGTTGTTCAGAAATTACTTGGCTTGGAAGGAAAGGATTCTGTCCTTCAGCCCATCACTGTCACAAAAGCTCAAGAGGCTATGGTCATGTATGAAACAGTGGGCAGAAAAAGGACATGGAGATTTCACAGGGTCCAGTAAAACTTTGCTGAATGGACTCCAGCTACCAAATCCAGCTACCTTTTCTTAAGACTGAGAAACTGATACCATCCTGAAATCTATTGGCCTTTTAAATACTGAAAAGTAAATCTCAAATAGCTTTTAGATCTTTCATCCTTGTTCCCCACCCCTCTGTCTTCTTTCCTCTGAGGCACTTTGGGAGAGAGAAGATTCTAGAAGCTCTTCAGACACAAAAGGATGATCCTTAAGAGTCCCAGCTCTGAGCAAGGCTCTATTTAATATAATTCAGCTGGTTTGCCTTGCACAAACACAGAATATGCTCTTTGAGTCAGCAGCATAACATGTTGTGCTATCCTCAATTCTGGCTTTGGGAGACAGGTAGTCATAGAAGAGAGCCTGAGGCTTAAGGAAATCACTTGAGGACACAAAATGGAGACTTAAGACTTTTGCACCAAGAAGGAAGATTACCAAGGCAGTGAAAAAATAAGCAATGCTTTTCATTTCTATTTAACGTTGAAAATAATTTAAGTGGCATGTAAATAACATGAAAATTAGAAAATTCAGATTGCGAACTCAGAAGAGATTGTGTTATCTTCACACTGATTACACTTTTGCAGTGCACCTAATCACTTCAAATGCAGATGAACCAATGTGCAGACCACCACATTTTTTTTTCCTTTGGTGTGTACCTCACTTTCAAGACCAATGAAAAAGTGTGTATCAACACAGAAAAAGATTAGCCACTCCAAAGCCATATGGAAGTTTTGAAATTTTTGTTTACTGTTTTACTAATTAGATGATTCAACTGTGCTTTGTT
This sequence comes from Struthidea cinerea, assembly GCA_013397865.1. NCBI lineage: Eukaryota > Metazoa > Chordata > Aves > Passeriformes > Corcoracidae > Struthidea > Struthidea cinerea. Next base: position 196,103 of record VZTI01004279.1, read on the forward strand.
AAGTGCTTCAGAAGTTGTGAGTCACTCCTGCGCAGGACATGTGTTTACTCATACAGTTAGGATATATATTTAGAATCAAGGTTACCCATGTTCCATTTGCATCTTGATTACCATGGGAAGGCTTAAATTGTGCTTCAAATGCTCAGAACACATTTTTCAGGAACCACAATCCTGAGTTATATTCAAAACCTTCACAATATCCCTGAGAACTAGAGAAAAGTCTTAGTCATTGACCGAAACAGGCTCAGGTCAGGAGCTGACTGGATTGCTGAAGAGAAACCCAGGAGTTCTAAAGATGCATTAAGTATGTCTCTTGACTATGACATCTATCTCATGAACCAGTAGTAAGTAATGTAGAGATATCTGTAGGACATGTAACTATTTCAGTAAAAAACCCTAAGGAAATTATTAATGACTTACTGGTTTTACTATAAGGCAACCATAGGCTCCAGGTAGTTACTGAGCAGCAAAAAAGCAGCTGAGTACCACACCCAGACACTCTGGAACACAACTTTAGGCAATTGATCCACGTACAGCTATGAAAGCATCAGTCAACATCAACTACTCTAATTTTACTGTTCACAAATACAGTGTTCTGCTAATGATGCTAGACTAGCGTAAACTCAAACTTAATAACAATAAATATTTTGATTTAAACTCCCAGGGATCTCATTATTGCTAGAATTGTGACTGGATTATAAATTGAGAACAAAATAAGAAATACTGATTTATTTAAACAGCAGGAAATAAGCTTATTTTTCAGGAGAGACCGTACATTAACTGTTTCCCTTTATGACCTGTTGGTATTTGAGCATAAGGCTTATTTGAATTGCACATTTTGGTGGTTTAAGTTAATTCCATTTTTTGGTAATGCACTTGTTCTTCCTGCATATCTTGTGTACGTCTGTGCTATAAGTATTAATATGGAGGAGACTTTTCCTCTGGCATTGAAGAAAAGAATTTTGATACCTTAGACTAATCAGCCCAGCTGTGGCCTGTGAAGTGTTTTGATTGAAGAACCACAACAAATACACTCAGAGGAATTTTGTGCTGCTGCTTTAGTAAGAGTAGAGACGAAAAGGGAGAAGAGGGAGCTGTCCTGTGATCACCCACTGCAGTCTGTGCTGGATTTACTGGGACTTGCACATGCCAATTAACAGCTCAAAACAGTTAATGTCCTACCTACCTGCTCATATCCTACCTACTTCCCTACTCCTGCATTAAATCAATTCTCCTAGGATTTTCAAACGCTTTTTACAGTTGTCTTTACATGAATGTGGTGCCTACAGAGTGGAAAAAAAAGACCAAAATCAGCCCCTTCAGTTTTACAAAGTTAAGTGTAGGATCTGGTCCTTCTTTACTTACAGAATCATGTGTACGGGCTGAGGTCTTTTCACTTAGAGTAGAAACATTTAAGTTTAATATTTGGTTATGCATACAAACAAAACCCTTATTTTCCCTAAACTTTATATTAGCTCAGATATGTGCTCAGATATGTTAAAATACAACAATTTCATTTGGACCCCAATAACCAAGAGGAAATTTTATCATGTTTATGTTTAATGTTCTCATGCAACTGGATCTTAAAATCGAATTAAGATAATACTGTGAGGTTCATTTTCCCATCCCTTCCACTCTGCAGAAGTAAAGAATTGCCTGAGATTGACTGACGTTCCACTTAAGGGCAGTCCCACTCAATTTTGACAAACATCACACAGGAGACATCAACAAATACCTTTTACTAATAGCATAAAATAAGTATAATTCTGTTCAATACTCAAGTTGATAATCTACTTGGGGTGATCTACTGGGCATTCAACCTAACTATAAAACCAAATTTAATTCAAGAAGATTCTGGTCTGTCAAATCAACCAAAGCATTGTTGTTTGTTCTGTATTAACCTTTCTACTACAAAATCCCACTCAAAGGGATAAGCCACATTTACCATTATTCTAATTTAAAAGGTCCCAGAGCATGTGGTATCCTTTAGTTCTAGGGAGATGTGCTATGCAAAGGTGAAAGTCTTGGAAAATCTGTAGCTGCCCCTGATCTCATGTTAGTGAATCACATCACCAAATACAACCTGCCCTAATTAAGTCTTCCCTGTCTCCACTGTGGCACTTCAAATCTGCTGTGGTGGCAACCCAGAGATCATCTCGATACCCCACATGAAGACAAACCTGAACAAAAGGGAATGGCATACACATTTACCTGAGGAACTTATTTTTCCCACCCCTTTTCATTGCTCTTCAATTCTTTTAACTCCTACTCTAGACGCAGTGCTTTACTAGGAGAGATCACTGAACACTGAAGTGAATTTTCCTTCTTATTTCACTGCTTCTCAGCACTATCTGATCCTTCATTTTTTTCAGGACTGTGTAATTGAATAGAGATCAGCATCTTTATTGTTTAAGCCATTCTGATCACTTCTAGTTCTACAGTCCAGGTAGTTCCCACAGAAAATGATGCCATTACCTCAATGACTTCCCTCGGTTTTTCCCCCTAATGTCTGACATGATTTCCTCTTTTCAGCTTCAATATGTTAGTCTCTGCAAATGCTCCTCCTTGCTTTTTGTAAATTATTATCCTCTCATAGAGTCAATAGGTGTCCTCTAGTATGATTCACAACATTTTTACATTTATTTTGGAAGTTCTGTTTTCCATGCATAAATAACTAAATGTAACTGCTTGTTCATGTTTTTGGATGGGTACAACAGATGCTATTTCCTAGCATTGTCTGACTAAGTGACTAAGCCCACATATGAAGAAGGCAAAACAGTTAATAACATAATTTATATCAATAATTATTGATAAGAAATGCAAATGTGCTAATGCATAGTATGGTGTTGCATGCTCTTTTTTAAAAAATCAGATTCATTTTATCAACTTTATTATGCCATTTTTTGAATAACGAGCATATTCAATCACTATAATTTTTCCCTGTGGGTCACCAACTCCATTGTTTAATATTCTGGTTAATGAGAAATAATTCCTTCTTTCCCCCTTGTTTAATGGTAAAATGCTCAGAGCTTCTCATTTCATTTCAGATATGGCCTTATTGGGTTATCTGATGAATGATAATTTCCATTCCCATACTCATTATGGAGCATATATGATTTTTAGTTTTCCTTTTGAAGTAATACCTCAAATGAAGATATTAAAAAAGGCAAGGACGGAGTTAATTTTAATCTAGCACTTATTCTATGCACACTCAAAGAGGGATTCAAAATTCAGCACCTCTAAATTTTTCATTATCTTAATGCTCCACCTTTTACCCTGGCTTTCCCATGAATACACACTATAGTTCCTACAACGAATCTTTGTAATGAGATCTCTCCAGAAGGTTTTTCTTGGCTTCATGGTACCTCATCAGCTGCACCAGAACAGTTCTACCAAACAGTGAAACTGTTCACCGCACTAACAGGATGTTTGCAAATTCGGAACAGAGAAATATCATGGTGTTTATTTCAAAAATGATTAATTAAATAAGTAGAGCCAAGATCAAGATCAAACCCCTTTCACAATTCATTACAATTTTTCAGTAACAAAAGATACCTTTTCATCACTGAATTCTTCATGCATACACATCATTGCAAGGAAGGAAAAACAAATAATCTTACTGAATAAATTCTATCATCTACCTTTTATTCCATAGGTGAGAAAGAAATTGGTCTCTTTTCTGTTTCTGTTCATGCACACAATTCTGTTTCTGTAGGTGTGGAGATTTGTAAAAACTGCACTACAGGAGGAGAGGTCATACCGGGATAACCAGAGTTTTCTGCAATGTGCCCTTTTCTGTAAGACAAGGTAACTGCACCACACATTGTTTTACCTCATCTGCTGTATCTCAGAAGGCATAGAAAAAACAGAATAGAAGTTTTGGATGATTGGAAGAGTGCTGTAGTGCACTCAGTGATACACAGATTAACACTGTGCCTAACAGCATAACATTTATCAACATAATATATAATGAGGCTGTCTGGTCTCTTAAATTCTCAAATAGCTACATTGCAGCTAATATGGAAGGAATGAGTCTTAGAGCTAATTCTATATATCTAAAAATGCTGTTACATTGGTAGATTTCTTAACTTTTGCTTCAGAGTGGATAAAGTCTGTGTTTTGATCAAAATATTTAACAAGAAGCCAACACTGATGTTGGGAAGAAAAATGAAACCACTGCTTTTCCATACATTTTATAATTTCAAGTCGTGGTAACAAGTCGCGGTATCATGGAAAGATATTGAACTTCCAACTCCAAAACCCATGCTACATTTGATATATTGATTTAGATTTCTCACTGGATATTTTTATGCATGGAACATTTCGGAATACATTTCCCCATTATACCAAGGATCTAAATCAACTGTCAAAATTGAGTCATCCTGAGGTGCTTCACTCAGATTTAGATACCTTAGGAAGAAGGTTTTGAAGATGTGAATTTCCAAATTCCTGAGCACACCCTTTATTATAAGTTGCTACCAGGACTGAAAACATCAGCCTAGGTATTTGTCTATAGTTTTTGAGATCTATAATTTATGTCTTTTGAATAATGCCTTATACAATAGTCAAAAGAGTAAATCTGCTTCTTACTATACTTGATTTCAAACATTAATTTACTGCCCACAATTCAGTCAGATGTGGGATTATTTTTTTAAAGCCATGGTACTCTTATTTCTCGTGTTCAAAGCTAACAAACATAAGAGAGAAATTTGCTGAACTGACACTGTGAAAATATAGTATACTGTGCAGGAGGAAAATTGTGATATTTGAGGTTCTTGGTTACAGGCAGGAACAGGCAACACAATTCAAAAAAGGAAGGATGCAAAGATTACTCAAACTTCTCTAACCCTTAAAGAAACTACTCAATTCTTCCCTCTCTCCAACTCATATTTCCCATCACTCATTGTTGCCTTCAAAAGCCATACAAATTGCTATTTAACTTTGTGAAGAGATAATTTCCTTTCTGTCAGTAGTAAATTTTAACTCGACCAGATGATTCTTTCATGAGTACACCCTTGAAGTCTGCATTCAGAAACATATAAAGACACACACATAAGAGTTTATACTGATGTGCTTAGTTCTCTAAATTTCAATCCAGAGAGTAAATCCTTTCCCCGCATCTCCCTTTGTTTTCTCTTCTAGTATCTGTTAAACAAATCAAAATAGCTATAAAACTCATACAAGAAATCATCATATGCTCAGATTTTTCTTGTAGACATGTACCAGACTCTACACAGTTTACAGAGTCTCATTTATTTATTGCCTTCTGTGCTCTATTTACTGTGATAGAGTAGCTGACTGAACTCTAGAGTTCCATTAAACAAAGACTAAAGGAGCATTTATCTACCCTAGGTCAAGGATTCACAAGAAAGCAGGCAATAATACTGGTAGAAAAAAGTGAAAAATTACTCTTATTTTGTTGTATATTACCTGAAATTGCACACAAAGATTTACAGACCAAGACATTTTAAAATGTGTTAATTAATAGTTTTTAAACTGAATGTTATCTTTAGCCATTCCTCAAAATCAGTGAAGTCATTTTATTGAAGGGCCTGGCTCACAATTCAACAACAGCTGCAAGATGGTAGCCCCAAGCCACAGAATAACCTTACACTTAATTACCTTCCATTTCACCCACAGGAGATGATACAAGAATTCTTAGTGCAGTACCCCCTTATACTGGAATTCCTCTGAGAGTGATTATAGGAAAATAGTTTGAACTATATTTTGTGGGGTTAGTTGCTCTGTTTTATTTTACCTGAAGAGTCCAAAAGGAAAAAAAAAAAAAAATCTGAAAGAAGTAAAGCCAAGCTTTCCATGCACTGGAAAGAACAGATTTGTAGATTTGTGCTTGTCTGTTTAGAATTTCCATGTTTGTGAACAGTAAGCTTTTAAGACCCAATTTTGGGATCATGTCACAGTAGAACAACTCAAAGAGTGAACATAGAGATGTTGATGAAGACCAGGCTTTGTAACAGTGTTTTTATAAAGACATAATTGCTATGTGGTTTTATGCCTTTGTCTGGATTCAGCATCAAGAGCATACCTAAGTAGAAAAAAAAAATCTTAAAAACTTCTCTGAGACAACCTACTAGGGCAGATTGATACTTCCACTTTAAAAAAAAACAAATCGTCTTATGAAAGTAGTCATAGATATATGGGCTATGTAGACCTCATTCATCAACTTGTCATTTGTCAGGTCACAGGTTGCATTTTTTTATCTTTTATTCTTTATATATTCGAAGTTTTACTACCCATTCAGTGGTCTTCTTGAATTGTGAACCATTTTCTTCTTCTTTTAGGTATAAGTGTGAGAAAACCAAGTATGCAAAAGACAGGGAAGGCATGGTTTTTGGGAAAAAAAAGCTATATATCAGCATTACTTTATGTGTATATATAAACAGAATTAAAATAAGTATATTATGGAAAAAATAATAGTGTTTTAACTGATTTTTTATCCAGCATGTAATATTGAAAATCATAATACAACACACCTCCCAGTCCTGGTCTCAAGCGGTTGTCGTAACCATCCAGAAGACGATCCAATATTCTGGTGAACACTGTGGTGTTGTCTTTAAGTTCATCTTGTGATGAGGTTTGTCCGTAGCTGAAATACACAACAGTTAACACTGAAAAACAGTAATCCACCAATAACCTTAGAAAACGGTAATTCCAAAATCCATTTAATCTCGCTTATACTGGTTTATGGTCACATTACCTCCTCCATATAACAAGACTGTAGTGCTTTATAGAGTTCTTGCATGATTACATTTTCTCCTTAAATTGTAAGTTTTTAAAAATCATAAAAAAACAGTGCCCCTCTATAAATGGTGAGCAAGTAGAATGTCAATTCCTTAATGTTTATCTCATTACTCCGTAGTGTTTATAATGTGCTAATATGTGTTTTTCTCAGGAAAATGCTCATTTGTCAGCAAAGAGTAATGTGTTTAATTCATAATGGCTATAAATAGTTTGCATACAAAGAAAGATACAGTAATTTAGAACATTGACAAGTACTGACAAAACAGAGGTATCTTCTTTTTAAATATAGAAGTAGATCGAGTGAGTGTGCATTTTCATAGATCGATATATAATTTTGCTTTATTTCTCATTTTCCTGTAGTAGTTAGCTTTGGAGGAATATCTCCATCTTTGCCTTTCAAATGCGTAACAAAGCCATCTGTTGATATGAAAATCTCTTGTGTCTATCAAGCTTCCCTTACAGATACCTATGTATGTCTCTAACTCAGTCAAAGGTCCTGAAATTTTACTTGAAGAAGGATAAAATTAAAGCTCTTTGAACTCAGCTACCAAAATCTTACTTCCATCAATACAAATCAGAATGAAATCCTTGGGTTTAATGCTTTCTGTCTGCTGTAGATGACACCAGAATCAACCTTTTTCTTAAATCTGAGACCTTTACCTAATACCCTGCCACAGATGATTCTCTTAATCATAGATTACACGTGTCTTAAATCCTGACCCAGTAGCAGTTTTTCATTCATTGCTGGGAAGACTTCCATAACAAACAAGTGGAGTCATCAGGGCTAAAAGGAAAAGTGCTGCTTTTCAAGACATCATTTTGTTGCATGCATTACTACTGAACTGGAGAAACAGTGCAGCCCCAAAACTTTTCCTTAGGATCAGGTCTAGTGACAGAAGTGATTCTTCCACTGGCCAGCCTGTCTTCCATTCGGGGTACATTGTTCTCGGTGCCCTGCCAGTCCTTCCTGCTCTAACCACTAAAGACCCTCTCAGGAGGAATAGGATGTTACATGAAATGATCAGATTCTGTTAAAAAAGCTATGAAATTATTTTTCTGCATCAGTCAGACATCCTTCGTGTATCCTACGCTTACATTCCACTTGCATCAAATACAGAGAGAAGGAGGAAGGATACCCTGAATATAGGTATTCTGGAAATGCTTCCAAGTTTATTTTGCAGCACAGGTTTAAGTATTTAACACTGCAAATTTAAATCAGTTTGAGGACTGACATCCACAGAAGTTTTAATAATTTTTGGTCCATTTCCATAGGATGTAATGTTTTAATGCATATAAATCACTATTTCCAATGAAAAGGCAAAATCCCTAACAGTTTAAAAAAATACTATGAATTTCCTCTAACCATATCATACAACTTCACTTAATAAAAAAATAGGTTGATTTATATTTATTGATCATACCTACAGCTGAATTTTAAGTCACACATATTATTTTTTTTTTATTATTATTCCTCTGTTACCAAATAACAAGTTCTCCTGCTGTCTGTAGCCAGCATTTTATTTTTTAAAGGATCTTTCCTCATAAATCTTCCCCAGAATTTCAACACAGGACCTTCAGTGGATTAAATTTTATATTAACACTCATTGTCAGAAGAAAAGCTGCTCTTTATACATGTCTCAAGGATAGCAGAAGGTCATCAGTATTAAGGTGGAAAAAGGATACAAAAACACTTCAGAAATGTTAATGGTAAATAAATGAGTATGTTTGTGAGGAGGCATCAGGAAGATGGCCCGGAGGCAGTGCAGTTGGATATAGTGCACCACTTCCATGCTGGGAGTCACATTTGTCAGTGCCCTCACCTGTTCTTCCCACCATTTTAGCAAAGGTAAAAAGCACCGTGAGGGCTGGGTTTAACTGGCATATGGTCACAACAGGAAGATTCTGAACATTTGTGCACATATGGGGTAGACTGTAACTCCAGAGGGATTGTGACTTTTCATTCAAACCACATATTAAAATAGTCCTGTTGCTGGGCCTTTTTATGATAAAAGGAGGGACATGTGAAGACTGTCTTTCTGTATCTCAGACACTTTATCTGATTTATCAATTGTTTTTTATCATAAAGCATTAACAGCACTCCAGAGGGAAAGCAAGGCAACTAGCTATGACAAAATGGCTTTAAACCCACATCTGCTTCTTGTAAGGTGTGTACATTTTGAGGAAAATATGACTGTATGCAATTGTGTTTTCGCATTAAACCCCAGTCTCATAAAAAAACTGTGCACGGACTCCATCTACAGGTCATTATAATCCTGAGACATTGTCGGATTTTTAAACTCTGGTCCAGTGCGTTTTAATTCTCACATTAAGAATGCACATGCACCCATTACAGCTACGATAAATATATGTACATAGATACATGTGCACACATCTATAGAATAAACATGTTTTCACAAAATTCTCTAGCTAGGTCAGATGAAGTACTTCAGGAAGACTTCAAATCTTGCCTTAATATAGTATAAAAATAAAGGTATTGTTTGTAAAACATTATTCAATACAGCAGCGGTTACATGAATCACCCACTCCACACAAATTTAAAATCTTCAACGCAGTCAGAAAATAAGTTCCTCTAGAACTGTGAATGCATAAGAAGACAAGACTAACTGTGGAGATCAAGGCACAAATCCATCTTTCAGGGATCGCTACTGACAGCGAAAACAGTCTACTGCTTTCTGGTCATTAGGTAACATAATTTTCAAGCACATTAAATCTGTTTTATAATACAAAAATATGTCTGAGAGTCTTCTTAAATGTCTTCCCTGAATTTTGAATTGCAGACAGTACTTCAAGCATACTTCAAACTACTTTATAGTCTTTAGTTAAGTTACTAGTTGTTTGATGAGGTGTTTTATGATTACAAATTGTTCTTTATACTAACGTTATTTTTAGATTATGATTTCAACAAATATTCCACAAATACAGGTGCAGAATGCTCTTTCAAATATAACTGTCATGGGCTTTGAGCTTACAAATTCTTCTTCTTGCAAGCAGTCTCTCTTCACCAGGAAGGTCTACTTCAGATTTTCAATACAACTACTAAGTAAGCACACAATCCTGACCAACAAAGAAGTAAAATTATGCCTCTGCTTGCAGGCACAATAAAGTTACTAAAAGCACTTACATGAGATTAAAAAAAACCCCTTCATTATACTTTTTTTCCCTCTGAAGAAACTTGTATTTCTGAGTAGTCATTATATAAGAATAGAAAAAGATTGCACAGGTGTTTAAGAGTTAGTTTAGTTTCAATTTGTTTCAGACAGCTTTTGCTTTATTTTCTTCACCATATTGAACAAAAAAGTTTCATGCAAACAAATTGTAGTTTCCTTTTAAACTTCCCCTACATTTAGCTGGGACTTGAACAGGGATTAACTTCCCCCAATGCACTTAGTGGTAGTGCAGCCCATGCAGAATTTGTCTTACGCTGCTACATTAAATTAAAGAGTCCTAAAATATTAAAAAATTTAAAAATATCTCCCCACCTTCTTTCAGTCAGTACATTCAGGAGAAGGCTCCAGGCCCAGAGGCAGTCACAAAGCACCAGGAATCTCTTCATGGTGGACTCTGGAACTAGAAGGAAAATAACCATTGACATCCCCCACATTAAAACAGGTATTAGGGGAAAAAAAATCTGACCTTGGAAACTTCTGCAGAATAATTTGATGTCAGGCAATGACCTCACAACAGTAGAGCTGATGCCATTCAGAATAAGGGCACATGGCCTTGGCTATTCTCCTGGTTACCTTTTACTTTTAGACCCAGAGACTGAGGATGAGGTTTATTTTGTGGTAAGGGTGTATTCTTTTTGCATTATTATTGAACTTTAACAAAAACAATTACAAGTAAAAGCTGCTGTCCCCAAACTCTGTGGCAATTCTTACTCAGTTTCCCCCTGTGTTGAAAATGTGTCAAAGCACCTCCACAGCATTTCCAGATAACCAAATGTAATTGTTTTTTTGTTTGACTTGAACCAGCCTGAGCTCTTCCAAACCTCTGGGAAGGTGTCAGTGTGTGGTAGTGTGACTGAGGAGAGTGCTGCTTTCCTCACAGCCACTGCTTTGCTTTGGTGTGATGGAAACAACTTTCTTCTACAGATACAATAATCCTCCTCTTCCTTGAAATACAGTATCAGAAAAGGACTAAAATGAGCAGATTCTAGCTCTGTGATCTGCTGCTACATAGGCACTCTTTAGGGCTAAAGGACACATTCATAATGAAACCATGTGCTGACAACTTACACACCATCTCCTAAATCTCTACCAGTCTCTGAATGCTGCTAGGAAATGTTTTTGCATTAGCAGCCTTCTCCTCCTCTCCAGACATTTTCTGTACTCCCTCCAGACTTCACTGACTTACTCTCAGTTCACCTTTGAGTAAAAAGTAACATAACTCCAAGTTTCTTCTGCTTTCTAATAAACCATAAAATAGAAAGTTAGGTGATATTTGTGGAATCAGTGTTGCTGATTCAACTAATTGCCCAGGAGAGGTTGCAGGTCCCTTTACATATCAATTCAATGTGTGCTGGGATACAGTCGATTTTTAGGATTCATCACATTAAATAAGGTTAACAAATATGAAGCCTGCATTTTCCTCCAACAGTGAATTGGAAGGTTTTTTACGTGCCTGAGAAAATGAAGCACTGTACATACAAATGTTGATGTAGCTTTAAATAAAGCTCCCCCAATTCACTGCACACTCTCAGGGACAATTTAAATCAATAAAATACTGTTACAAAGTGGTATGTAAGCAATGAGATATAATTAATGCATTTATAGCCAAATGATCGGCAGATAAGCATTGAATGGAGCTGAGCCAATCTAACTGGATAGGAAGGAGCTGGATGTGACAGGAAAGTGTGGATAAAGATCTTCAGGGACGAGACTGCATCTTAACTTGCTCTGTAATCAGCCCCCTTTACAAAGGGAAAGACAACATCAATGGCTTCAAAAATCGCCTTCTCTCAGTCCTGCCAACTTCTGCCTTTGCAAAAGGCTCCTCGGGATGAAGAACGGAAAGTGAATTATTCTGAACTATTTTGATCTGTTGAGCTCTACGCTCGCCCCCTCCTCCCAACACCACCCCCTTCTTCGATAAACCCATCGAGGCACTATAAATCCTGAAGAAGGAAAGTTTCTTGCAGCTGGAAAAAACAGATGTTAACTAAGACTTTGAATGAGCGTTAAAGCCCAGCAGCCCCCGGCCTCCCCCACCCGCTCCGCCTGACAAACCAGCGCCGGTTTTCCCATTCAAAATGGGAGCAAGAGGCACGGTTCTGGGAGCGTTTCAGCAGCGCCCACTGAAGAAAGGAAAAAAAAAAAAAAGGAGGGGGGGATAATTAAAAACAAAATCGGGGGCAAAAGGGTGGGCATTTTGATGCATTTTGACTCACGGTGAGAGATTTGCTCCTCTCTGAGGCTCAAATCGAGATATGTTTTCCTCCCGGCATTTCAACTTTGCATCCCCCTGCCCGGAGCAGCCACCCCTCCCACCGCGCCCGCGGGAGGGAAAAACCCAAACCCAAAACCTTTCTGCGAGGGATCAGCGGAAATCAGTCTGCGCTAAAAAATAAATAAATAAGATAATTGACAATGCCCATCGATCGCTGCGGATTTTCAAGCTGAAGGGATAGGAGAAAAAAAATCACCCCGACCCGGCGGTACCTGCAGAAAGAGGGGAGAGGAGCCCCGCGAGCGGGGACGCGGTGCCCGCAGCCGGGAGCGCCCGGAGGGGTGCGGATGTGTGTCCGTGTGTGTCCGTGTGTGCCCGCGTGCGCGTCCGGGGGTGCGAGCTGACAGCCGCCCTTACCGGAGCCCTCGGGCGCGGGTCCGCGGCGCCGCTGCCCGGCGCTGCCCTGCCGGGTGCCCGCCCGCCGGCGCGGAGGCTGCGCG